>OX463865.1:1520622-1970292 GCA_949825065.1 Odontocerum albicorne
AAAACACATTTAAGATAGAAGATATTCAAAGGTCGGGCTCATCCCACAAATATTCCCCCGGCCGAGATACATCCCACTAATGATGGGCGAGCCCAGCCGCAAGGACATCGGGGCACTTTCAGCCCACACTCCTGTACATCTAGACTAAAAAACAAAATATATGACAGTAAACAAAAATATCATGTATTCATTAAATATTATGCAATACTAGTATGACTGTTGCAATAACAAAATAAAAATAATTAAATGGCGAAAAATACACTGTTATAGACTAGAACAATTCGAGAAATAAACTCGAAATAAGATGAATTGTTGTTCAAAAGCTTCAAGACTATTCAAATTGCATAAAAAATTAACCCTACAATGCGCGATTTTTTTTATTTAAAAAATAAAATATTTACGCATTAAATATGTACTGGAACATGGAAAATACAATAAAACTTTTTTTTTGTTTTTATATACAATATTTATATTAAAAATAAAGAGTAAGGTTCATATATGAATCACTGCGCATTTGTAAGTTAATTATATGATATAATGATATAAATGAAATTATATATTTTACTTCACTTATTTTACACATACGTACTAAAGAATAAAAGAAAAAAAAAAGATCACCAATAATACAGTAATTTGATTTCAAACTGGAACAAATCACAAAAGTCATCTACGCGCAACAAGTCAAACTTCAACTGCCAAATTGACCGGTAAAACAGTTTTCTATTAAGCCGATGTGGTTTTAAAGCGTGGAGATTATTGTATCACATTTGTAACAGCGCATAAATCGTTATTTATACCACTCAACACAAAAATATTTAGAAAAACTTTGGTTGATTCACATATGCATCATTGCGTACTGTAGGGTTAAAACACAATTTATTTAATTTAACAATTCAAACAGAAAACTTACTTTCGAAGACGAAAAATCCTTACAAGTTACCAGCGTCAATAAACTTATCAAGTTGTCAACTCTGATACGTCTAACAACACTATTAGAGATAGAAAATTAACAGAATTAGCAACTGACAAAGCAAATAAAACAGGATAGGCGTCACACAATAAAATCCTAACGGGATTAATACCTCAGAATCGAGATTCAATGGAGTCAAACAAAAGGAAAATGAAGAAAAGATAGGCCTCCGGGCGGAATAATACGATAAGATAACGGGATGTTTGACAAAAAAAAAACAAAACATTCCTTTGAACAATGGCCATTTCTATGAATTGCCATTAACGCCCACAGGTAGTACTGAACGACAGGATTGAAATGAACTATAAAATATAGAATTATGTATAAATACAGGCTTAAGGATATTTACATAGTTTGATATGAATTTTGTCTCTTATATTATATACGAGTATAACAAAGCACTGTGCGACTGAAATGTTATTTGGATTTCATCCCCATTTTTTCTTCTTCTTCTTATTTTAGCCTGTTGGCCTGTTATGGTCCTGCATCATTGTTTGCCTCTTGTGACGTCGACTGCCAGCTGTCTTTCCATCTTTTGGGAGGTCGTCCTGGAGGTCTGCTCGCTTGGGGGATACTGTCCCTGGCCATTCTTACAGCTCTTGGTTCCGCCATTCTTGATACGTGTTCGTTCCAGAACCTTCTTCTCTGTCGTCCCCATCTGACAATATCTTCGGATTTCTGTGTTTCGTACTCTATCACGAAGGGTTTTGCCAGCGATACTCCTGAGTATCTTCATTTCGCTGGTCCGAAGGAGATTTTTGGTCCTGACAGTGTCGGCTCTGGACTCTATGCTGTATGTCATTATGGGGCGGACACAGGTCTAGTATATCCTCACCAATTTTTTCATCTATTATATTTGTTAATGTCGAATGATAATACTTTGTTATTCCGTATTCTATGCGACCCCCATGGAAGGACGTTCGTATTCTATCAGGGGATTTTGATTTGATTCCCTATGATACCCAGTGAAGAGTGGAGCCCGGTGGGGGCGCAGAACTCACTCATGGTAGAGAAGGTACAAAAAAAATCTAGGATATCTCTATATGAGTGAGTTTAGTGTCTATGCATGACTTTATCCTATTCAGTTTCTGCTGGGCATGCTCGGGTATACCTCATTGAGCGTAAGAAGAGATCTGCGTCTCCTGGTATACGTTGTCAGACTCGTTCGAGGAGTTGTGAAGAGCTGTCCAGCATTACTACAAAGATTAGCGTTAAATGTTCCTAACAATTACACTAGACTGCGCCGGCAAGAACTGTTCTCAATAACATACGCAAGAACGGCCCTTTCAGTCGCTATGCCTGTTGGAAGGGCCTTAACTCCTCACGAATGCGTGATGTGACAAATTCCTACTGCACGTTCAAGTATGTAAAATTGTGTAAAAGTGTATCCACATTTTTGGAACACCCTTTTTTGGGAACATCCTATTTTTGGAACACCCTTTTTTTGAATACCCGGTTTTTGGAACACCCTATTATTTGAACACCCTATTTTTGGTACACTCTGTTTTTGGAACACCCTATTTTTGGAACACCCTATTTTTGGAACACCCTATTTTTGGAACACCCTATTTTTGGAATATCCTATTTTCGGGACACCCTATTTTTGGAACACTATTTTGGAGCACCCTATTTTTGGAACACCCTATTTTTGGAACACCCTATTTTTGGAACACCCTATTTTTGGATCACCCTATTTTTAGAACAACCTGTTTTTGGATCATGATATTTTTGGAACAACCTATTTTTGGAACACCCTATATTTGGAACACCCTACTTTTGAAACACCCAATTTTCGGAACAACCAATTTTCGGAACACCATATTTTTGGAACAACCTATTTAATCAGTGATATAAAAAATATTTATGCACAGTTAGCAATTTACATTCCTTTTGTAATTTTATAAGTTAGATTTTTATTTATTTACCTCATTCTGATTTCCGTCAATTTAAAATACTAAAAACCTGCACTGATGTAAAATTTCGTTCATTATATCAGGCGTCAGCAACCTTTTCAACCTAAATCCTAGGGTACTTTTTTTTTGTCAATAAATTATATGGCGAATTAATCAATTAGAAGAACGCTCTTTATGAGCCGTCTTTTATTCTTGCTAGACTCTTCTGTTAATTACAAAAAACCTCCAGACTAGTCTCTTATCTAAAGAACTGACAAAATCGCCTGAAACATAGGTATGTTATACCTATAGGATTGCGCAACAAGAACTGCAAATTTAAATTTAAATTAAGTTCAGCAATCGCGTACCGCTGCATAATTAATTTATAGATAATGAAGATGAAGTATGCCCATTATAAATATTATACGTTTGACAGCTAAAAAATAGAATTGCAATTTTAAAATTGCAATTCTTGTTGCAATATTTTCTCCCTATTTTTACAGAAATACACTGTTTGAATATTAAAAAAAAACAGTTCAGTGCGGATATGAAGAGAAGAAGAAAAAAAGGAAAGAAAAACAAAGTAAAACAGCAAAAGCGATTTGAGGGACCATTTTAATCTACTCTCTGTAACTCGAGGGCATACTTACAACTTGTCTGTTTTAAAGGGCTGCGCAACAAGAATTGCAATTATGAATATAAATAAAGTGTAGTGACTATACGTGCAGTCACTAAACCCACGAGGCGACCTTTACCCACCCAGTCATCAAACTCGCATGCTTCACAATGCGAGACAAACAATGGGCAAAGTTCACACGGTCGGTCATTCAACTCACTACTAGCGGAGACCGCATTCCATGAGGAAAGGAGAGAGCAACATATCTTCCGCGCTGTCAGTCAAAACAACGAATACCCTATGTGACGACAATAAACATATTGTAAGGCAAAGACGAGACAGCGATATATCTCTTGCGCATTCCCGCACACATTCCAAATATTATAAATACCGACGTTTATCAATAAAATACCTCTTTGCATATTCCGATTTCGAACAAGTTTTATTTATCAACAATCATCCTCATCAACTCTCCTTTAAGGAACAACCCGTTCCTAAAAAAGTTTTGCAATCGTGCAATATTGCTGCATAATTAATTTATAGATTATATAGATGAAGTATGTTCATTATAAATATTATACGTTTGACATCTGAAAAATGGCGACCTATTTAAAATTGCTGTTCTTGTTGCGCATTAAATAATACCTTCGGTTAATGGAAATCAATATTATGACACGATTCAAACTTTTTTTGACATCAATTGAACGATTTGGACTTTGAAAACACATGGTTCCAGCAGGATGGGGCCAGTTGTCTTACTGCTGATGAAACAATGGCTTTATTGCAGGAAAAGTTTTGCGACCGTGTAATTTCTCGTCGTGAAAATGTGCGATCGAGTGATTTAACCCCTTTAGATTTTTCTCTGGGGTTATATTAAATTTTAAGTGTACGCCAAGAATCCAAAAACCATCGATAACCTTAAATTCAACATCACTCGTGTCATTACAGATATACGTATATCTGTCGTTTCAAGTGGTTCGAATCTCTATATTATGGCTTAACAGACCCTTCATTGCAGTCAGTGGCCTACATGCGGTATAACTGCCTAAGCTAGCACAGTCTATTTTTTTTATTAATTTTTGTTATACTAGTTTCATCCTGGAGGGCGTAGATCGTTACGATTTACTTCTGTCTGCTTTCGCTATTGTTATTGTAAGGAAAATTTATCTGGATTTTATCCTCATGTTAATGGTTGGCGATATATGTATTTGAGCATTATTTGAAATGTAAGACATGAAACCTTTGCCTCCAAAGCGTCGTGATTTCGGGCCTCGTTTTCAAAATTGAAATTGTTAAATGATGAATTATTGATTTCATTAATTTGATATTAGAACCTAGCCCCGTGAGAGCAATTATTGGGTTTCTCCCCTTGATTGCTGTATTATGGATAAAAATTAAAATCCCCACATTTAGGGGTTGTATAATTCGAATGGAATATCCGTTATTTATGAAAAATCTTTTTATTTTGTTTCTTTTTTTGAGAACCTACTGGGGTGCGACAATGGGTAGACGACATGAGTATCAATCCTATGTGCAGAACTGAAATTTTGTTGAATATACTAAACAATGTCTTCATTTTTTGAGTATACCTTTCAAAATTATTTAGAAAAAGGTTATTTGTGTTTTTACTATATTTAAAAAATAATCTTTAAATGGCATACAAATGTCGAATGGGAATTTGTGCTGTTTGCTGTATGCTGAAAACATTTATTTACCTTTGTTTATTTAACACTTTTATTGCAAATACAATCTAGTGCACTTATTGCTTAACCGATAGGGTTTACAAAAAGTGGATTAAAAAGTGTTTGGTAAAACAAATTACACCTTCTTTGATACTTTATTTATTTATTGATTAAACCTTTAGTGATTTATTTAACACTTTTTTTGCAAATACAATCTGGTGGGCTTATTGCCAGGCGGCAATCTCTTCCAACGAACCAGACAAAAGTAAATGAAGCAAGTTACAAGGTCGCATAAATCATTCAAATGTCTATCCATCCCCACGAAATCCATAAACACATACGTGAGCATATGTCAACATAACCTACAAAGACGGGCAATAAGCTGAACATTCCTTTTCATAAAGTGAGATATCATCAATCAAAGGAAAAGGAAGGGATGGTGGAGAGGAAAGGAAAAGAAAAATCAGGAATAAAACACGTTATTTTACTGACTAGAAATTAAGAGTTTTTTCAGTCCCTTCTTAAAGCATGCCAAGAACAGAGCGAGTCTAACATTGGTTGGTAACTGATTCCAGAGTCTCACTGCATGGACAGTAAAGGACGACGTAAAGAAAGAGGAGCGGTGAACTGGAAAGGCCAATAAACAATCTTTGTTTGAGCGTAGCGTTAGTCCATGATTGGAAAGGCGTTGAAAAAAGTGTTGTGTTAGAAGAGAATGATGGTGAGTCTGAATGGAAATTGTATGAGAGATGTAAAGAGAAAGATTTGAGAATGAAGGTTGCAGAATTCAGTGTCATGGTGATTGAAATGTGTGAAGAAAAAGTAAACGAGATACATGGAAGTTGAACAATTCTGCAATTTGGATAGTTTTTTTAATCAAATTATCATTTTGAGGGATATCGTCGACGTATAGCGATAGGAAACAAAATCAATTGGGCGCTAAAGCAGGCTTATTAGAACTGTTTAGTTTCAAAGTCTCCTAAGATTCATAACAATATTTTAGTACGATCTATGTTATAATAAAGGTCCTTCAAATTGAGAGGTTATTTTAATTTTATTTTTTTAAATTCTTGAATAAAACACAATTTGCTTTGATTTCAAAAAAACATTTTATTGGTCATTGAAGTATAATGTATGATATTTAAACACAAAAAAACAATATTCACCAAATGTCCACCTCTTGCAGCTCTACAGATATGTACTCTTTTGTCAAAAATTTCGATGACATTTTGGCATAATTGCGGTTCTAACTCACCGATAACGCGAATAATTTCGTCCTTCAGCTCAGGAATTAATCGGGGGTCATTCTTATAGACCTGGTTTTTCACGTAACCCTAGAGAAAACAGTCCAACGGTGTCAGATCACATGATCTTGGTGGCCAATTAACATCACTGTTTCCGGAGATTACAATACATAAAATAATTCAACAATTTGAACGCGTTGTTGTATTGTCTACGACTCCATTTTTATAAATGTCATATACTACACTTTTTAAATGACACAAGACCCCGGCAAGTTCGAGACGCCATCTGTGTTTTATCCAAGAATTAAAAAAACTGCTCAATTTGAAAGACCCTTTAGATGGGAGAACGTGGGTGCAGAAAAAAACTGAATAAATGCTGTAGAAATGTGTGTATTAAGAAGAATATATGGGTTGACTATGTATGACAGAATACGGAATGAAGTGTATGAAAGTAAATGTGAATTTAAGACTGATGTAATAAGCAAGATAAAGGAGCGTACTCTGAGATGGTTTAAGCACGTGGAACGGATGAGGGAAAAAACAAAACAGATATACAGTGCAAATGTGAGTTGAGAAAGATAGAGACTAGAATGGTTGAATCAAGTAAATGATATTTTGAAAGAAACAAATGTTAGAAGTGAGAGAAATTGTAGAATATGTAAGATAAGGTGTATGGATGTAGAATAATCGAAGGATGTATTTTGAGATATGAAAATCTTACGATTTGTCTTTTTGCCTTACCCGACAGGGAATTCCGGCGGGATAAGAAATTTAATACATCGAGTCGAAAAGGGATGAAATATGTGTGTCGAGTTTGGAATGTCTGGGACTCCTACCCCAGTAAAGAAACAGTGTGATGGTGCATTCTTCTTTCAAACAGTTAGTTATCTTTTAACCGATCACTGCCAAATTTGTTTATTGCAAGTTTGTTCCAACAGTCAAATGACATTTTGATACAAGAATTAAACAAAACAGATGTGTGAGAGAGACTCTCGCGCGGTAGAAGTGAAACTTCTTAGCTCCTAGGAAAAGTTGATTTTATGCATTGCTTTTATCCATTTGTTAATGATTTTTTTTAGAATTAGGAAATGGTTATTTTTTTAATAATAATTATTTTAATTAAAAATTAATAATTTTAATAATAATTTAATACACTTAATAATATTAAATTTATATTTTTTATATTAAATACGAGTATATTAATATTTTTAAGTTATTATTAATTATGAAAGGAATGATGTATTTTTAAATAATTATTTATTTATTTATTTATTATTATATTATTAATAAAATATAACATATTATTAATAACGTTATTATTTTAAATTATTAATTAATTATACTATAATTAATTATAACATAATAATAATATAATTATTAAAATTATAAAAACAAATACATATTATATAATTATATATTAAATATAAATTATGTATTAAATGAATATTAAAATAAATATTAAATAAAATAAAAATATTTGATATAAATAAAATTAATAAATGTTAAATATACTAATATTTAAATAATATATAACGAATAATATTATTTTCTTTATTTTTAATAATGAATAATAATAATTTTAATAATAAATAATAATATAATACACTTAATAATATTAATTCTAATTTTGTTGTGTTGTTCAATTTGTTAATAATAATTAGTATTAACAAGTCGAACAACACAACAAAGCAAATTCAAACATTTCAATCAATTCATCCCGGCAACAACAACTTGTTCACTTAACTCCTGTAAGCATCCAAAGCCTTATGAAAATCCACACAATGTCCATATTGAATAGGTCTTGTTTGTGCTCTCCTGATGATGAGGGGAAAGCCTTGAAACCGGTAGGGTTTTACCGTGTTTGATAAAACAAATTACAATTAATTCTGTTAGTATGAAAATCAATACAATGTCCGTATTGATTAGCCAATCTGTGTAGTCTTGTAATGCAATTGTTGTATAAATAATAAGTTGCAAATACTTTACTATGGAACAAAACGACGTCCGTGGCCTGGTGGTAAGACACTTGTCTGCCGATCCGGAGGTTGCGGGTTCGATCCCCGCTGGATCCCAGATTTTTTAAAAATAGGATTCCAGTCTGGTTAATATTTAGGGCCTATAAAAACATCTTTCTGGTTGGTTGGAAAAGATTGCCACATGACAATAAACTCACTAGGTAAAAAAAAAAACATTTTGCTGAGTGGGCCTACAAGGAACGTGTAACATGACAGGTTTAGTTAGTTCCGGACTATTGAAATACGAGCTGACAATCTTAAACAGTGTTGTGAGGTCAACCATCATTCTTCTATCTGACAGGGTTGTAAGCTTCACCCCTTTCAATAACATAGTTATTTTTGTTTTTTTCTTTTTTTTTCTAGTTATTCTTTAATCTAGATATGCGAGGGTGTGGGATGGAAGCCCCCCGATGCCCTTGCGGTCGGGCTCGCCCTACATTGGTGGGGTGTATCTCGGCCGGGGGAATGTTTGTGGGATGAGCCCGGACCTTTTAGTATCTTCTCTCTTGAATGTATTTTTTTTGTCATCTATTTATTTTCTGTGTTTTTTTTTTTATATATTCTTGTTCTACGTGTTCAAGGGTGGGGGCTGAAAAACATCTGGTGTCCCCGTGGCTGGGTTCGCCCTATATTGGTGGGGTGTATCTTGGCCGAGGGGATGCCATTAGATGAGCCCAGACCTTTTGATAGCTTCTGTATTTAATGTATTATCTGAAATTTATGTGTTTTAAAAGTGTTATTTAAATATAATCTGTACATACTATGTTGCTATCAATAAACCTATTATTTATTTTATATTTATTTATTTATAGTTCAACAATATTTTTATACCAAAAGTTCTATGCGTAGTTAACGGGAAAACCATTTAACAACAATTTTAACTATTTTAATTACAAAGTTAATGCTTATATTGAACGCTTAATACTGAAAGAAATTTTTTTAAATACGTGACAAATAAATTTATTTATTAAAATAAATAAATTCACCTGACTATAATAGGGTGAGAAAATTTTCGATTCGAATTCGTATTAAATCCAAATAATCTGTTAAACCATTACCACTTTTGTACGTATATAAATCAAAACGAATTGGGTTCAAATTGGTTCAAAAGTGATGGTGTATATTTTCACTTAAGAGATTCGGTTTTCCTCCCGAGTTGGAAATCTTTAAAGGGAGGAAGTATTTTTGCTTGGATTCCAAATCTTATTTGCGAAAACGTGCAAAATATTATTTGAGCGGAGAGTTAAACCGCCCGACACCACCCCTCGCAATCCCTTTCTTAAATCCAATCTAGAATTTTACACTTGATTATTGAATTATATTTTTAATCGCACTGTCGTGGAAAAGGGGTGGATTTTTTATTTAAATAATGTTTTTTAAATTAAAATGATTAGTCACCCATAGTATAGTTAAGTGCTATGGGAAATATTGAATAAACCTTTAACGCTTTTATTGCAAATATAATCTGGCGGGCTTATTGCCAGGCGGCCATCTCTTCCAACCAACCAGACAAAAGTAAATGAAGCAAGTTACGTGATCACATAAATAATTCAAATGACTATCCACCCCCACGAAATTCATAAACACATACGTGAGCATATACCCACGAACCCCACAAAGAAGGACAATCACCCGAACGTTCTTTTTCATGTAAAGTGAGATATAATCAATCAAAAGGAAAGGAAGGGATGGTGGAGAGGAAAGGAAAAGAAAAATCAGGAATTGAACACGTTATTTTACTGACTAAACCGAAGGGTTTTAAAAACCCTTCGCTAAAACCATATAAAAAAATCACATATAACCCTCTACAGAAGTGTAATGGACTTTGTTTAAAAGCCTAAAAATATCCAGCTTATGTAATAAATAATGATGAGGTATTGACAGAATAAAGAGGTTTCCTCAACATCTGTCAAAAAAAATCTTGCCATTGTTCGTCAACAGATGGCATAAAGACTAAAAAACATCTTGTCTGCACTAAGAATAAAAACATTTAAAGGATTTATAGAGATGAATCTATGAGGAATGTTGCCTAGGCATAAAGTGAGCACTTAACTCAGCCTTCAAAGGTGGTCATAAGCTCACAAAATACCAATTAAAATAGATACCGTCTTCTGTATATCCAAAACAGAGAACAATGTTACTAAAGAGTCATCAAGACCAAAGAATAAATAATTAAAAATACTGTAAGGAAGCTGCTGATGGATCTCCAGGTAGATCTGATGTCAGAATCCAACTATTAACATCTATTTACAGTCCGCGAAGTAACTGAAAAAAAAAAATTTCTTGTACTTGCTGTGTACCGACTGTAATGAAATGTTCATTATGCGTGGCCTTCGCGAGAGCTACTATCAAAAGTCGGCCGATCCATGCATGCGAAAACGTGCGAAATACGTAATATCTCGCAAACCATGACGGCATGCACGGGCGAATATAGGAGCTTACGATGAGCGATTGGCCGCACATAAGGAGTGCAAAACACCAAAAATATATTCTCAGTTTCTCGAACATCAACTATCCTTTACTTACGACCAACTTCTATCTGCTAAAGAGGAATCTCTTCTCGTGTGATAGAGAATGTAAATGATATTCGATATGAAACAGAATGATTGTTCGATAGGAAACCTAATCAATAAGGCTCTTAAATATTAATACTCAAACCGGACAATTTGGGGTCTTTCAAATTGAACGATTTTTTAAATTCTTGGATAAAACACAGATGGCATCGCGAACTTGCCTGGGTCTTGTGACATTTGAGAAGTGAAATGTATGATATTTATAAAAATGGAGTCGTATGCAATACAACAACGCGTTCAAATCGTTGCATTATTTTATGTATTGTAATATCCAGAAACGGTGATATTAATTCCACACCAAGATCATGTGATCTGACACCGTTGGATTATTTTGTCTGAAATCACATGAGAAGTACGGTCTACAAGAATGACCTCCGATCTGAAGGACGAAATTATTCGCGTTATTGGTGAGTTAGAACCGCAATTATGCCAAAATATCATCGAAAATTTTGACAAAACGATGGACATCTGTGGAGCTGCAAGAGGTGGACATTTGGCGGATATTATTTTTTGTGTTTAAATGTCATACATTAAACTTTAATGACCAATCAAAAGTGTTTTGAAATTAAAGCAAATTGTGGGTTTTATTCAAGAATTAAAAAAAATTAAATAAAAAAAACCGCTCAAGTTGAAAGAACCTTTATAAAAAATCTGCTAAAACGATAGTCCACAACAGTAATCTACAATAGAATTCCTTTTGACGTACGGAATAAATTCTGTAAAAATGCAACAAGTTGAGGATGATATATTAAGTAAGATTAAGAAGAAGACTTTGAAATGACTTAAGAATATAGAATAAATGGAAAAGGTATAAGACAGATTAAACAAATATTAAGTGAAGATGTAAGAGAAAGGCGTGGTAGAGTAAATAATAAAAAAGAAATATAAAAGTAAGAGTTGTCATAAGAGTTGCATGAGGCGAAATAATTTTGTCGCGAGAGGAAATTCTGGCACTTCGTCTTCTATTCCTACCCTGACAGGATAATCCAACTCTGGTTTTAATCTAACTCTTAACTCATAAATTAAAAACTCCCGGCGAGTGTATTTTTTATAAAAGTGCGGCAGGTTCGAGAAATATTATGCAAAAGTTGATAGGTTTTTAAAACTCTAGTTGTGCTAATTTTTATGCAAATATTTCCATTCTGATGGTAATCTACTGGAGCCAACTATTGCAAATTAATAATATTTTTTTTCCTTACGCTCCTACCCACAACCATCCCCACTTCACATTGTCTAGGGTTGTTGACTCTTTCTGAAAATACGAATAAGACCGATTTTCAGTTTTTTTCAGATATTTACATATGATATTTCAGATATTTATATATATAAACACACATAGATTACATTCAACATAAAGTCGAATGTGTTACTATCACATTTTGAAAGATCTTCAATAGATTGTTTGTAGTTTGTTTTCTTTTGGTAAGTTTTCTGCGAGTTTTTTTTTACCATATATGTTTTTCTAGACATCTCCAGATGCGGTGAAATAATGAATTCGATGGCCACATCCAACGCCTTCCTATCCTTACTCTCAACTGCTGTATATTTATTTAATACTTTTACTGTCAATGGCCACATCCAATACCTTCCTAGCTTTACACTCAACATAATTTAATGGCCACATCTAACGCTTTCTAGCCTTACAATCAACTGCTGTATATTTATTTAATATTTTTAATGTCAATGGCCACATCCAACGCCTTCCTAGCCTTACAATCAACTGCTGTATATTTATTTAATATCTTTAATGTCAATGGCCACATCCAACGCCTTCCTAGCCTTACAATCAACTGCTGTATATTTATTTAATATCTTTAATGTCAATAGCCACATCCAACGCCTTCCTAGGCTTACACTTAACATCATTCAATGGCCACATCCAACGCCTTCCTAGCCTTACACTTAACATTATTCAATGGCCACATCCAACGCCTTCCTAGCCTTACAATCAACTGCTGTATTTATTTAATATTTTCAATGTCAATAGCCACATCCAACGCCTTCCTAGCCTTACACTCAACATCATTTAATGGCCACATCCAACGCCTTCCTAGCCTTACACTTAACATAATTCAATGGCCACATCCAACGCCTTCCTAGGCTTACACTTAACATCATTCAATGGCCACATTTAACGCCTTCCTAGCCTTACTATTAACATCATTCAATGGCCACATCCAACGCCTTCCTAGCCTTACACTTAACATCATTCAATGGCCACATCCAACGCCTTCCTAGCCTTACAATCAACTGCTGTATTTATTTAATATTTTTAATGTCAATAGCCACATACAACGCCTTCCTAGGCTTACATTTAACATCATTCAATGGCCACATCTAACGCCTTCCTAGCCTTACACTTAACATCATTCAATGGCCACATCCAACGCCTTCCTAGGCTTACACTTAACATAATTCAATGGCCACATCCAACGCCTTCCTAGCCTTACAATCAACTGCTGTATTTATTTAATATTTTTAATGTCAATAACCACATCCAACGCCTTCCTAGGCTTACATTTAACATCATTCAATGGCCACATCCAACGCCTTCCTAGCCTTACACTCAACATCATTTAATGGCCACATCCAAAGCCTTCCTAGCCTTACACTTAACATAATTCAATAGCCACATCCAACGCCTTCCTAGGCTTACACTTAACATCATTCAATGGCCACATTTAACGCCTTCCTAGCCTTACTATTAACATCATTCAATGCCCACATCCAACGCCTTCCTAGCCTTACACTTAACATCATTCAATGGCCACATCCAACGCCTTCCTAGCCTTACAATCAACTGCTGTATTTATTTAATATTTTTAATGTCAATAGCCACATCCAACGCCTTCATAGGCTTACATTTAACATCATTCAATGGCCACATCTAACGCCTTCCTAGCCTTACACTCAACATCATTCAATGGCCACATCCAACGATTTCCTTGCCTTACAATCAACTGCTGTATATTTATTTAGTATTTTTAATGTCAATGGCCATATCCAACGCCTTCCTAGCCTTACACTCAACATCATTTAATGGCCACATCCAATGCCTTCCTAGCCTTACACTCAACATCATTCGAAGGCCACAACCAACGCCTTCCTAGCCTTACAATCAACTGCTGTATATTTATTTAATATTTTTAATGTCAATGGTCACATCCAACGCCTTCCTAGCCTTACACTCAACATCATTCGATGGCCACAACCAACGCCTTCCTAACCTTACAATCAACTGCTGTATATTTATTTAATATTTTTAATGTCAATGGCCACATCCAACGCCTTCCTAGCCTTACACTCAACATCATTTAATGGCCACATCCAACGCCTTCCTAGCATTACACTCAACATCATTCAATGGCCACATCCAATGCCTTCCTAGCCTTACAATCAACTGCTGTATTTATGTAATATTTTTAATGTCAATGGCCACATCCAACGCCTTCCTTGCCTTACAATCAACTGCTGTATTTATGTAATATTTTTAATGTTAATGGCCACATCCAACGCCTTCCTTGCCTTACAATCAACTGCTGTATTTATTTAATATTTTTAATGTCAATAGCTACATCCAACGTCTTCCTAGCATTACACTCAACATCATTTAATGGCCAAATACAATGCCTTCCTAGCCTTACACTCAACATCATTCGATGGCAACAGCCAACGCCTTCCTAGACTTACAATCAACTGCTGTATATTTATTTAATATTTTTAATGTCAATAGCCACATCCAACGCCTTCCTAGCCATATAATCAACTGCTGTATATTTATTTAATACTTTTACTGTCAATGGCCACATCCAATGCCTTCCTAGCTTTACACTCAACATCATTTAATGATCACATCTAACACCTTCCTAGCTTTACACTTAACATCATTTAATGGCCACATCTAATGCCTTCCTAGCCTTACTCTTAACATCATTCAATGGCCACATCCAACGCCTTCCTAGCCTTACACTTAACATAATTCACTTCTGTATATTTATTAAATATTTGTTATATTAATATTGGGTTCAAAACCCAAGTTAGCACGTCGTTCAGGAGAGCTTTCTGTCTAAACGGCACTGTATAAATTGCATTTTCATTACAATTATTAAGTTATCTTTATGAATTTAGAGAAATTTATATAGCTTTCATTCACATGATAGTTGAAAATGAAACTCGAGGACGGGGGATTGGCAATCAAGACTAGTATGTTAATATATATGCTGAAACAACACAAATAAACTATGTTAAGGCAACGGAAAAAAAATCGTTCAACGAGGAATCAAAAGGTATGGATTCATCTCATAACACCCTTTGGGCCAAGATACGAGGAATCTATCGTATCGTTACAAATTCTACTAAAATATTACTAAGATGTTACAAATTCTACTAAAAATATTACTAAAGATGTGACAAATTCTACTAAAAATATTACTCAAGATGTTACAAATTCTACTAAAAATATTACTAAAGATGTTACAAATTCTACTAAAATATTACAAATTCTACTAAAATATTACTAAAGATGTTACAAATTATACTAAAATATTACTAAAGATGTAACAAATTCTACTAAAATTTTACTAAATATGTTACAAATTCTACTAAAATATTACTAAAGATGTTACAAATTCTACTAAAAATATTACTAAATATGTTACAAATTCTACTAAAATATTACTAAAGATGTTACAAATTCTACTAAAATATTACTAAAGATGTTACAAATTCTACTAAAATATTACTAAAGATGGGACAAATTCTACTAAAAATATAACTAAAGATATTACAAATTCCATGGACAGTAAGGCAAACTAACGCCTCTATTGTCGAAGAACTGATAATCACAGACAGATTGTCGACAATATGCCTTCGACGAGTCCTTCGATTCTTTGGGCACATTTCTCACGGTCAATAAAACAGTTTGGGGAGGGTTGTGGTTGTTGAAAGCGTGAAAGGAAGATGGGCAACAGGAAAAATCCCAATGCGTTGGACTGAGCAAGTGAGAGACGCAACTGGACTACCCTTAACAACTGCCCTTCGAGACGCAGAGTGCAGGGATGGATGGAGAGGAATCGTCAGAGGCTGTCATGGGAGTCACGGTGCTCAGTCATGAGCTTCATGATAGGATGTATGGAATATAACACAGTGAGCTTATTTTTATGTGGCGATCACTTCCAACCAATCAGAAATAGGTTAACCTTTCCCTTACAGTGTTAAAATAATCCTTGCGTTCCGGTGCTGTGTATCCAATACACATGTAAAAATGAGCGACTTTAAATCGGAAAAATAACAATATTCATAGCCAATCGCTTAAAGTAATAAAATTTGAAGTCAAAAGTGATAACAATTGAAACTTAATCGCTGAAAACATGAAAAAAGAGACATCGGTCGACGTTCACAAAACGGGCGAGACGATCACATCGAACGAAAGCCGGCTGGCTACTAAAAAGAGAAGCGACCGAACTGAGATTCTATTTTTTGCGTTCCCATATACCGAAGGAGAGTGAGAGTGAGACGTGAATAGTTTCGCTTCCTCACCCATACGGATTATTATAATGAATATATCTACATCACACACTGGCACACGTTTGATTGTATTGGTGAATTTATTCCCGATTTTCACAAAATATCTCTGATGTGGCCGATAAGTGCTAATTATTATTAATATTATTTTTTTCATTCAATGCGTAAATGTATGTATTACGGAGAAATACCTAAAATCTGAGCTCAGTATTTATTATATTTATCGAGGTACGAGTATTAAAGATTTTTGAAGCAATGTGTACTAGTTACACATCACAGGACAGGAAGGTTTAATAATGCTTTAAGTGAAAACTGGACTGAAACGCTTTTTTCTTAAATTATCGGTTCTAATATACACATTTTTTTTGTAACATTTATAAACTAAAAAATATTGGGTTCGAATCCTGAGTTAGAGCGCCCTTGGGGAGAGTTTGTTCTCTAAATAGTGTTATATAAATTGCTCTTTTTAATTTTTAATTTATTCTTATTTGATAAACGTGGTAATTTTTAATTCTTAATTTATTCTTATTTGATAAACGTGGTAATTTTTTATTTATTCTTATTTGATAAACGTGGTAATATTTAAAATTCTACAGTGATATTGCTTCTTGTATTCTGTATTCTCAAAACACAAAATCTAATCAACATTGTTCACTGGCAAAGCATCCCCGAATTTGGCTGAAAAACTATTATAAAAAACAAAACTAAAAAGATAAAACATCCCTCGTGTGATACGACCTTTATAACCCACTCAGGATATATCGAAATATTCAAAAACCTTATTCGTATACCGACCTTATTTTTTCCCTCACTACTATCGCTTCCCCAGTTGACGGCGTTTCTAAAAAGAAATATGTTATTCCCTGCTTTGAAAAAATGACTATTCTCTTTTCGCACAAAGCCAGCGGGGCTTTTGCAAAAAGCATTTTCTTGCAAAGAATTTCGAGACCGGTAATATTTCAGCTTTGGTGATCCCCTTGTTTTTTTTTTAAACATTTGTATAAAGTATCGGGAAAAAAATATAATTCGAATCAAAACAGAAGTTATGATATCAGAAACAAGGGTATATTTAACCTTAAATAAATAAATGTCATATTGAAGGAGATTTAAATATTTGTTTTCCTGATAGACACGATCCATTATTATATACATTTTTATAAAGTACGAGCTGATGATATATGAGGGTGAATCCAAAATTGTCAGCACTCTGGCTGTAAAATTTATTTTAATCAATTTTTTAAATAGACAAATATAATTTTTCGAGATAATCTCCTTGCTTTTCAAAACACTTCCATCTGTCAACAAGCTTTCATATTCCATCTGTCAACAAGCTTTCATGTTCATCTGTCAACAAGCTTTCATATTCCCTCATTAAAAAAAGGTTTAAGGCTAAGCTGCAAGCTACGAATGCACCGCTGTCTTCACTTCTTCGTCAGAGGTAAATCTTTGTTCTTATAGGGCTGTTTTCAGGGGACCCTACAGGTGAAAATTCGATGGTTCAAGATCAGGACTATAGGGAGGATGCTTTATTACCTCATAGTGATGATGCTTTAACACCATTATATAAAGAGGAATAAAGAGTGTTTTACTTAACAAATTACAATGTCTTTAAACCTCCACAATGTTAATGTCTTAATTATAGATAATACATAAACTATATATTACATAATAGAGTTTAATTATTAAATTGTATGAGCTATATGAGAGAAATACCAATTCAACGTGGAGTCCGACAAGGTTGTATTTTGTCACCTATGTTATTCAATCTGTACTCTGATATAGTTTTCAAGGAAGCACTATATAACTTGAATCTGGGGTCAAAGTAAATGGTGTATGCGTCAATAACCAATCAAGTACGCAGATGGTACGGGTGTTCTGGCAGACAGTATTGACGGCCTTCAAACGCTTATACGAGTAGATAGAATAAATGGAGCCGGTGTGAGGCTGGGACTGAACATGAACGTAAGTAAAACTAAGTTCATGGTGTTTGGCCGGCAGGATCACGCAGGAGCACGTCTTACATTGAACGGTGCTGATATAGAGAGAGTGGAAACATTTAAATACCTCGGAAGTATCCTAGTGGAAGACCTCGACCTAGAAACCGAAGTCAAGTGCAGCATTGAATCATCTCGTGCGGCTTTTAATAAAATGAGAAGCGTATTCTGCGATGATAATCTAAACTTGAAACTTCGACAACGGTTAGTACAATATAATGCTATGTTTAGTCAGTGTTATTGCATGGAGTGGAATCATGGACCCTCAAAGCTGGTAGTATGAACTGACTGGAAGCATTCGAAATGTGGATGCACCGGAGAATGCTACGGATACTTTGGACGGATATTGTCAGCAACACGAGGGTTCTTTAAAGAGCTAGTTGATAGAGAGTTGCTGACTAATAATTAAATCCAAAAGGTGTCCTATTTGGGTCATGTACTTAGAGGAGCAAAGTACAAATGACTGCACCTGATCATCCAAGGACAAAATAGAGGGTCGAAGAGGTATTGGCAGAAGGCTTATCTCCTGGATTCGCAATATACGTGATTGGACTGGTATAAGGAGCGTTAGGGATCTTTTTCGGGCTGCCGGGGACAAAGATGCCTACTCTCAGGTAATATTCAACGTTGGAGGGATCTGACATGTCACTGGGAAGAAGAAGAATATGAGAGAAAGACATGAGAATGAATGTTGGGAATTCCAAAGTGATAGAAACGTGTGATAGGAAAAGTAAATGCGCATACTTTTTTTAAAATGACGCTGTGTTTGTCTTTGTGCTATTTAATGTTGTCGTCGTGTTGCTGCTTTTCTCATTTCTTTTGCTTGTTGTGATTGACGCGATCGTCTCTTCCTTTTAGCATGTGCAGCTCTTAGCAGCAGCCATATAATCATTTTGATTTATAATAAATCAGTAATACTTTACATTAAAATTTTGTCAAGCATAAATAATCAAAAACTAAATAATCATAATACAATTAGTGAAATAATCGACTGATTAATTACTGAATGGTCTTATATGATAACTATTTGATAAGACACTACATAAAAGCTTGAAATTGGTTTGTTGAATGAATTATTCCCCTTCGAGATCCTCTTTAACCCATTTTCTACCCTTAAGCAGTCCAATTCTTCCGGTTGACAAGTTCCTAGATCTTTATCCTTAAAAAGGGTTGTCAAGAAGAGGGTCTTAAAGAATTCTTTTTATAATTTTCTATATCATTTCGTATTTTTCTTTCTATTTCTTAAAATATTGCTTAATTGTACAATATTTATTTATATTATTTCCTAAAATGATGAATGATGAAAAATTTACTAATATAAAATTGTCATACAAGTAGAAGACGATAGAGAAAAGTATGGTTGGACCAAGTGAATAACATTTTGAAAGAAGGAAAGGTAATTATTGTAGTACGAGATACAGAAAAAAAGAAAGATTAAATATATAGATAAGGGAGTTAAGGAAGTATATCGTAATAAGAAAGCTTTGCGCTGTATCCTCTATGCCGATCCCAACAAAAATGTGTCGTGATTGTTTAGAATATTAATCTTATCTCGGATGTCTTACGAGTTTTCTTGTTTTCGGTGTAATTTTATCTAAAATATTTATCGGTATATCCAAACATATATACAGTACCCGGCGGTAAGTAATACACGTCGGGCTTAAGAAAGAGACTGTCGGCCATAATCGGCCAACTTCGGCTTTGTAGAGCGTCGTCTCTGTCATTCATACACGTGTTCCATCGCGATTTGTCAGTCGTTTAGCTCTTTCTAGATACCGTACTGTTAGCGCATCGCGCGACAGAGACGACGTTCTACAAAGCCGAAGTTAGCCGATTATCGCTGACAGTATTTTCTTAAGCCCGATATGTATTACTTTTCGCTTGGTACTGTACCATCACTCCATTTCCGTGTTGGAGTAGGCAGAGAGGACAGAGCGCCATACTTTTCTAGCTCGACACACATCTTTAGCCTCTTTCACATCCATACTCCTTCTGACACAACCTCTACGAATTCTCTGATTTTCTACATTTCCTTCTTTAAGAATATAATTCACTTGATCCAACCATACTTTCCTTGGTCTTTCTATCGTATGTCACCTCTCCACTGTATATCTGATTTGTTAATATTTCTTCATTCATTCGTTTTACATGTTCAGATTCATCTCTTATCACTTCGTTCCGTATTCTGTCATACATTGTCACTCCATGTATTCATCTCAATGCACGCATCTCTACAGCATTTATTCGACTGCTCTCAGTCCTTTTTCACGTCCAAGTTTGACTCCCATACATCAAAGTAAGCAGCAAAATTTTTCGTAATTAAAAAAATTAATTAAGGTGATTTCCGATAACCCTATCTTACCCCCGTATAGTTCCCCAGTCCGATAACCGTTTGATTGAGGTCCTTTCTATTTACCTTATATTCCCCCTCCTCTTACCACGGATATAGTATGCCTGAAGAATACCGATGCTGGACAGCCAAAGCAAATAATCAACTGATCGTTTTCCGTGGATGTGATTGGTTGTTCACGGTTTCATGTTCAGATTTATTAAGTCAGTACAGATTTTATTCAGTTTGTTCGCTTTATTTGAGAGAGATTTTGTTTATTTATTTATTTTATTTATTATTACACATGACAAGAAATATACACAATTTGAGACAAAACAACAGGTAATTTGATTTGGACATATAATTTTAATGGATCTGGGTTTGTTGCCTTTCATTTGTCGTATCCCCAGTAAACTAGGCTTTTGCCTGTATCTCACTGAGGATATTAAGCATGAAAAAATAAATCGATACTTCTTTCCGATTTTTGATTACACAAAAAAACCCCGTTGCACGCTCTCATCAACCTGACAAACAGTGACACTCAACTACAACTGGAAACATCATGCGAAATTCAACTCCTCACACATTATCACTCCAGAAAGACCAAAAATATTCATCCCACAATATACCGCACACAATCATAAGAATAAAAATTAAAACAAATTTAAAACAAAAAAAAAATACACAGAAACACAAATACAAAAACAACCAAAATGAAAACAACAAGAAGAAACCCACACTCACGAGCTCACATAAATCCTTTCCACTCGTCATTCATCCTGAAAGCCCAAGTACTCAAAATCCTGTCGCAATAACAACCACGCTCCGATCGACTGTCTAAATGGTTTTCCTACCTTTACCTTTATTGAAGTCGGCACGCCATTGTATGTAATGGGAGCCAAATAAGCATATTGCCTTTGGGCAAAAGAGGTTTTAACTCTAGGGATGGTGAACATTTCATTAGTTGCCATGCGTGTCATGAACATTTAATTTCTATCCAGTCAACCATTTCTCTTCTTAAAAGTAATTACACCTCAAAAACTAACTCCAGCTTTAGTGGATACATTTTTAAGTAAATGTTAAATAAAATAAATAAAACATTTATTTTATATTCACCACTTTTTTATTGCAGTTCACTACCGGTTTCAAAAACCTCCGCCTTCCTTGTCAGGTGAAGTTGAACGAGAAACATATTTAGTAGAGGACTATTATTGAAATTAACTTGAGTATTTATAATGTTGAGACTTCATAAGTACCTGCCCTTATTAGCCACTACTTTTCACCTCTCCTGTATCTGTTACAATTAGAAAATATATAATGTTTAAGACATAATTTAGTCCAACTTGTACTCAAAAAAAGCAGTCGTGAACACAAAATCAAGGGTCTTTCAAATTGAGCGATTTTTTCATTCTTGAATAAAACATGCAATTTGCTTTGATTTCAAAAAAACTTTTTATTGGTCATTGAAGTATAACGTATGACATTTAAACACAAAAAACGATATCCGCCAAATGTCCACCTCTTGCAGTTCCACAGATGTCTACTCTTTTATAGACCTGGTTTTTAACGTTACCCCACAGAAAATAGTCCAACGGTGTCAGATCACATGATCTTGGTGGCCAATTAACATCACCGTCTCCGGAGATTACAATACATAAAATAATTCAACAATTTGAACGCATTGTCGTATTGTATACGACTCCATTTTAATAAATGTCATACATTACACTTCTCAAATGTCACAAGACCCAAGCAAGTTCGCGACGCCATCTGTGTTTTATCCAAGAATAAAAAAAAACGCTCAATTTGAAAGACCCTGCACAAAATAAGTATTTTATTTAATTTAAAAAAATATATACATATTGGGTCCTTATATGTGAAATTGGCGTTTTGTTTGGGAGGAACATAAAGTTG
This sequence comes from Odontocerum albicorne, assembly GCA_949825065.1. Classification (NCBI taxonomy): domain Eukaryota; kingdom Metazoa; phylum Arthropoda; class Insecta; order Trichoptera; family Odontoceridae; genus Odontocerum; species Odontocerum albicorne. Next base: position 1,543,375 of record OX463865.1, read on the forward strand.
ATTTTTTTTAATATAATATATTTATTTAATCAAAGTATGTACCATTGCTATCTATGCACTTTTGCCATCTCATAGGTAGTTCATGGATCCCTTTACTAAAAAAACCATTCGGACGGGAATCAATAAAATCTTTGAAGTCGGTTTGGACTGCCCCATCGGAGTTGAATTTTTTCCCTTGCAAGAAGTTATCCAAATTTCGAAAAAAATAGTAATCTGTCGGGGCAAGGTCCGGAGAGTACGGTGGATGTCTTAGACATTCCAATTGAAGCTCTTCTAATTTGGTAGCCGTCTGTTGTGCAGTGTGTGGTCTAGCGTTATCATGAAGCAGCAGTGGCCTAGAGCGATTAACCAGCCTCGGTTGTTTAGCAGCTAGCTTTTCCATCATGGTTTGCAGTTGCTGACAATAGACATCTGCCGTAATCGTCTGGCCAGATTTAAGAAAGCTGTAGTGAACGACACCAGCACTAGTCCACCAAACGCTCACAAGTAACTTTTTTGGAGTCAATTTTCGCTTGGGGCATGGTTTGGCTGGTTCGGCAGGGTTCAGCCATTGCGATGAGCGCTTCCGATTATCATACAGGATCCACTTTTCATCACAGGTAATGATTCGATTCAAAATCCCTTCATTATTGTGCCGGTTGAGTAATGCAACGCAGCAGTCAACGCGCGTTTGTTGATTTGCTTCACTCAATTCGTGAGGTACCCACCTTTCAAGCTTTTTCACCTTCCCAATTTGCTTCAAGTGGATTAAAACAGTTTTATCACTAACACCGCAGCCTGCAGCTAACTCGGACGTGGTTTGAGATGGATCCGCTTCCACAATAGCCTTCAATTCTTCATTATCAACTTTGGTCTCCGGCCGTCCACGGGGCTTTTTCTGCAGGTCGAAATTTCCAGAACGAAAACGTTGGAACCAAAAACGCACTGTGTTTTCTTTTGCGGCACCGTCGCCATACACATCATTAATCCTTCGAGCCGTTTCTGCAGCACTGGTGCCACGGTGGAACTCGTACTCGTAAATAACGCGATATTTCAAGTTTTCCATTTTGTAAACTGAGTGACGCAAAGAAAAAAAACAATTGAGGAAAAAACAAATGAATTATAATTTTCGAAACACAAATACTTGAGTAAATAGCTGTATAAATTTTAATTTGGAATTCCTAACCAAAGAGAAGATATTTGAGATCAAAGTTGCCAGTACGGCAAAACGCCAATTTCATATGTAAGGACCTAATATAAACATGACACCACATAGTGAAACAAACGTCTTTTCTAAGATTCAAGAAAGGAAGTAATATTTTTATTTGATTTATTCATAAAACAGTGGTAGGCAGACATCATAGAATGCCAGACTTTCCTAACTCGACACAGATTCATAGTCACATCCATGCACTTTCTCATACAATATCTACGATTTCTCTGTTTTTTTTTATTTCTTTCTTTTAGAATTCTATTTACTTGATCCAACCACACTTTTTTGGTCTCTCACACCTTCCTTAATGTTTCGTTTCCACTAGGCTATTTATATTAATAAAGGAGAGCACAAAGTTAGTAGCTATTTCTAAATATTGTTGTGATATTCTGGCGAATACTATAATAGTATATACTAATATTAAAAATATCTAAATTGTTGCAAAACTCGTTTCCAAGTCTTTGCATACGAATTATAGAGGAGTTGATTTTATAATTAGTATAGCAATTTTCGGTATAAAAGGGATTGAGCTGTCTTGTGGATCTACTCGCAGTGGGAATACGAAATGAAATGCTTGCGAGTAAGTGAGGTGCATCAATCACTGAGTGAATGATTTTGTACAGCAGTACTAACATACTCGTATATCGGCTGTTTATCTTCTGTCACACAGCTTCAAGAGTTTCATTGAATTTAATAAGTTGGAATAATTTCTTTGTTCATGTGGTATTCCAAGTTTAAAATTTATGAATCTTAGACATTTGTTTTGTACACGTTCTAAAGTTTGCGCATGGGCGGCGTAATGAGACCATATTGATGAGTTGTAGTCAAGGCGGCTACATAAAAAAAAGCAGTACGGCAGTTTTAATGTTCGGAAATCGAGAAATGTTGGTCAGTTCTTAGTACAAATCCCAAGATTTTTAAACTCTCCCGAGTAATTTTGTTCACATGTTTTGTAAATGAAAGTTTTTCATCAAATATAATTCCTAAGTCTCTTATAGAAGATACACATTTTAATGTATATTGATTTAGCGAATACTTGTGATTAATTGACATGATAAGGTATGCCGACGATATTGCACTGCTTGCGGAGATGGAACAGGAATTGAACGAGGCCTTAAGAAAGATGGAAAATGTTTCGTCATCCAATTACAATATGAAAATAAACAAAGACAAAACAAAATGTATGGTTGCTGGAAGAGAGGAGGTGACCGCAAGTGTTGTTCTGGGTGGCGTCAGTGTTAAACAAGTGAGGGAATTTGTTTACGTGGGCAGCAGAGTATCCCAAGATGGTCGATCAAAGGCAGAAATAATAAGTAGGGTCCAACAGGCAAGAGTTGCTTTTAACAAGAAATCCAAGATATTTGAATCTCCTAACATTGATATTAATGTTAGAAAGAATTTAGTGAAAACTCTTGTCTGGAGTGTGCTGTTGTATGGCTGCGAAACGTGGACCATCAGCCAGAGCGAGTCCGGGCGTCTGGCTACCTTTGAGATGTGGTGCTACAGGCGTATGGCCAGGGCCATTGGTCAGATCACATCCGAAACGACGAGGTATTGAGCGGGGTTGGAGAAACAAGGCAACTCCTAAATAGAGTTGCCCAACAACGATCCAGTTGGATAGGTCATAACATCAGGCACCCAGGCCTGCTCCTTTCCATCTTCGAGGGAATGATTGAGGGCAATAACCATAGAGGCCGCCCTAGATATAGCTACATGGACCGGGTGATCCGGGATGTGCGCTGTGGCAGCTACCAGGAGATGAAGAGACTGGCGGTTGACAGAGATGAGTGGAGGGATCGAGTGCTTGGTGCAGACCAATCCTAGGATTGTAAATTTAGATATAGCTACATGGACCGGGTGATCCGGGATGTGCGCTGTGGCAGCTACCAGGAGATGAAGAGACTGGCGGATGACAGAGATGAGTGGAGGGATCGAGTGCTTGGTGCAGACCAATCCTAGGATTGTAACCTAGATATAGCTACATGGACCGGGTGATCCGGGATGTGCGCTGTGGCAGCTACCAGGAGATGAAGAGACTGGCGGTTGACAGAGATGAGTGGAGGGATCGAGTGGTTGGTGCAGACCAATCCTAGGATTGTAACCTAGATATAGCTACTGGACCGGGTGATCCGGGATGTGCGCTGTGGCAGCTACCAGGAGATGAAGAGACTGGCGGATGACAGAGATGAGTAGAGGGATCGAGTGCTTGGTGCAGACCAATCCTAGGATTGTAACCTAGATATAGCTACATGGACCGGGTGATCCGGGATGTGCGCTGTGGCAGCTACCAGGAGATGAAGAGACTGGCGGATGACAGAGATGAGTGGAGGGATCGAGTGCTTGGTGCAGACCAATCCTAGGATTGTAACGGAGAAAAAAATGGATTTTTATTTCTATAAAAACTAATGCACTCACATTTACTCAGGTTTAAGTACAGTTTATATCCCCGAATACTTGGCGGAAAAATAACTGTGTCATTCAACGGGAGTAGTACAGTACCAGGTTCGAACCGACGACCCTCTGCACGGAAGTTCTACACGTGACCATGCAGTTCTATATACATAACTAATGCTGAAGATAAAGCACAATACAAACTCGTACGGAGTCATAATTTGAAAGCAGGTCCATGTTAACACTTGAAGCAACGAACAGTTATTAATGGGGCGATGTCGGATGAAGCGAAGTGTAAAATTCAAAAGACGAATCAACTCCTCGGAACAATCTGATGCTCAGTTCAGCCAACAGGTTTTATGGTATATCTCAAGTGAACAGGGGTGTGCAAAGGCTTTATTACACCCTTGAGATAATTATCTTGGATTATTTAAAAGGTTCTAATCCCATTTTTTTTTCAAATGTAAAGCCTTAACTATAAGACTGGTAATTCCATTTTCATTTTGTCTCAAATGTTTTTTTTTGCATATTTCAGTGTGAAAGATACAGGTTATGTGTGGCGCTTTAAGAAGCACTTAAATACAATCCTTTTGGAAGGTTTTATCAAAATTTACGATTTGGAAGGTTTTATGTTATACTGCATCTAGAGTACAGCCTTATGATAGTTAGATTTTTAGGAACCTATTACCACGAACCACCTACCTTCAGTTGAAATCTCTTCCAACCAACCAGAAAAAAGTAAATGAAGCAAGTTCCATGGTCGCATAAATCATTCAAATAACTATCCATCCCCACGAAACCCATAAACACATACGTGAACATATGCCCACAAAGACGGACAATCACCCAAACATTATTTTTCATATAAAGTGAGATATCATCAATCAAAGGAAAATAAAGGGATGGTGGAGAGGAAAGGAAAAGAAAAATCAGGAATGAAACACGTTATATTGCTGACTAGAAATTAAGTTTTTTCAGTCACTTCTTAAAGCATGCCAAGGATGGAGCGAGTCTTATATTGGTTTGTAACTGATTCCAGAGTCTCACTGCATAGACAGTAAAGGATGACGTAAACAAAGAGGAACGGTGAACCGGAAAGGCTTAGTGATACCTTAGTGGCAGATAAATCATTTCATGCACCGTATAAGTTCTGAATTGTGCTGTTTTTTTTAATATTTAATATTTTGTTAAGTAAATGTTGATATATTGTTTATAGTTAAGGCATTAACATTGTGGAGGTTTAAATACATTGTAATTTGTTTTATCAAACACTGTTTATTCCACTTTTTGTAACGGTATAACCCTACCGGTTTCAAGGCTTTCACCTCATCATCAGGGGAGCACAAATAAGACTAAATGCTGTTCGAACTGGTACCGATATACACGCTTCAACGGTTGTGAGCTGAGGGGTGAGGGAGGCAAGGGACGATTTCGGCCAAGAGCGGACTGATTTTTGGTAGGGTTATACCGTTACAAAAAAGTGGAATAAACAGGGTTTGATAAAAATAAATTACAATGTTGATATGGTTTGTAAAGAACAATTTTATATTTTATACAAACTCATGGTATGGTTGGTAAAACACTCTTGAAAATGAATTTGGCACTCTTGAAAATAAAAATCATTATGCAAACACCTATTTGCCGTCATCAGCGATCCACTCCTGTTTCTGATCTTTCCGCTCCTTCGTCCAAAACTTTTTCAATTAATTAAGGGACCTATTTTTCTTCCAGCCGTGATTAAATTTTAAACATTTCCAAGGAAGACGCGGACCCAGCCCTTGGATGATGGGGAGAGGAGGGATAAATGACGCAAAGATTATTTTGTAATGTTATATTCTCATTGAACTTTGTAATTCAGTTACCATTATGTAGGAGGAAACAAAAAAAAATATTTACTTATTTGTAGAAAAATTTCAGGAGTTGAAAATTAATGAAAAACCAAGAAAGTTCGCACTGTCTTTATAATTCAAAAGGCGATCCTTTATATTCAATTAAATTCAATAGCCGATTGTTTATACTCGGTAAAATTTAAAATGCAATCTATTAAATCCGATAAAATTCAATAGGCAACTTTTTATATCCAATAAAATTCAAAATTTGTCAAAAAAAATGGCAAGCTTTAAGAAGTGACTGAAAAAACTCTAGTCAGTAATATAACATGTTTTATGTTCTCTAGTAATATAATTTCTAGTCAGTAACATAACATGTTTCCTTCCTGATTTTCCTTACCTCTCCACCATCCTTTCCTTTTCCTTTGATTGATGATATCTCACTTTTACTTAACTATGTTTATGTCCATAAATTTCATAAATATGAACATGCAACCATGTAACATGCTTTATTTACTTTTGTCTAGTTGTTTGAAAGAGATCGCCGCCTGGCAATAAACCCGCCAGATTGTATTTGCAATGAAGTGTTAAATAAATAAATAAAAAAGGTGATCGTTTATATCCTACACAATTTGATAGGCGATTCTTTATATCCGATAAAATTCAATGTGTGATACTTTATGTCAGACTGTTACAAACTACTCGGTTTTATAATGAGAATATCAAGAGAATTTAACAGCACCGATATCCTCCGAAACTTATATAATTATCTAATTAGAACCAAATTAGAATATGCATCTACGGTTTGGGCTCCTCATCAGCTCAAATATAAAAACAATATAGAACAAATACAAAAAGAAGACCCGCACTCCTCTATGGCTCCGAATGCTGGACGATGTATAACTCTTACTCTAGGCAACTAAAAACTGCTGAAATGCGCATGCTAAGATGGTCGTCTGGTATGTCCCTAAGAGACAAAATAAAAAGCTCACGCATTCGTGGAAGCCTAGGTGTTACATACATCAACAGCAAGATGGAGGAGAGGCGATTGAGATGGTATGGGCACGTTGGACGCAGAGCACCCGATCACATTGTGAACCACGCAATCTCCATGGATATTCCTCGAATAACAACCAGAGGAAGACCAAAGAATTCATGGGTGGTGCAAAAGGATAACCTGATGCAGAAGTCCGGCCTGGGAGACGTAGTCCAGGACAGGAGAGTTGACCTGAGGACGAGAAGAGCTGCCCCAACAGTCTTCGCAGACAGTGAGTTGGGATGGAGCCAGATAGATGAAGAAGAAGAACAAATACAAAAAGAAATCATCAGATATCTATGGTACAGAACAAAGGACGATTACTCAAAATATGCTTACCATGTCGAATTTCTCACTGTGTCTAACTATAAAAGCCTCGAAACAAGAAGGCAAGAATCCATTGCGATATTCCTAATAAAGGTTTTCCAAGGTTGCTTTAACTGTCCCGCGATTCTAAAAGCACTAAGTTTATATGTACCTAATAAATATAGTCGTGCAAGGAATCACCCTCCGTTCTACATACCAACTTACATAACGAATATCATGGCTAAACACTCAGTGACGCGTGGTATAGAGATATTGAACCAACTGAATGACACTGTTGATATATTCTCGGTACCGCCTAGCAGTATGAGGAAAAATCCTGGCTGATATTCTTCCTAACGAATAAACTAACGCTAGAAGCAGACCCTCTTTGTGTAACAGGAGAAATCCGTGCAAAGTGGATAAAAAAAATGTATCTGGTATAATTCAATATTCGGTATTTTATATTTGATAAAATTCAATTAGCCATCCTTTATATGCAATAACATTCAATAAGCAATCCTTCGTGACGAAATCCGTGACTTAATTGGTACGATATCTGTCTTCCAACCCGCAGATTGCGGGTTCAAACCCTGCTGGAACCCAGAATTAAAACAAAAGATTTCCAGTCTGGTATTCAATAAAGGTCTTATAAACACCTTTCTGGTTGATTGAAAGAAGTTGTAATATGGCAGTATTCCCACAGGAGTAACATGTCATCATGATCATGGTTGGACCTCGTAGTCGAAGATCTCCTCGTTAGTCCAACGTCAGTTTTGATTTGCTCTTCCACGTCAATCATGTAATCTTCTGTGATAAAACAGTCCGATCCTCGATGTGTACTCCTTTCCGCATATATCGCAGACATGTCGATCCTACTGAGTAGAGTTGTACTGTGTGTAAAGTAATAATAGTGGGATCGCGTCCTGAGTTAAAGCATCCTTGGGGAGAGTTTGCTCTCTAAACGCTTAAGCGCTTTATAAAATTGTCCTTTTCTTCTTCTTCTTTATATCCGATAAAATTCAACAGGCAAGCAGCTATTTGAGCGTAAGAAGATATCCGCGTCTCCTGGTATACGTTGTCAAACTCTTTCGAGGAGTTGTGAGCTGTCCAGCATTACTACAAAGATTAGCGTTAAATGTTCCTAACAATTACACTAGACTGCGCCGGCCAGAACTGTTCTCAATAACATACGCAAGAACGGGTCTTCCAGCCGCTATGCCTCTTGGAAGGGCCTTAACTCTTCTGAACGGGACTGCTTCGGATATTGACATATTTCATATCACATTATCAAATGCAAAAGTAAATTTTCTTCTAAGATTGAGCGCGTTAGAAAGCACTCATCAACGTACTTAAGTGACTTTGAATATATGTGTATGTTTGTGTGTATATATGTATGCATATATTGTTTATAGTTAAGGCATTAACGTTGTGGAGGTTTAAAGACATTGTAATTTATTTAATCAAACACTGTTTATTCCATTTTTTTGTAATGGTATAACCCTACCGGTTTCAAAGCTTTCACATTATCTTCAGGGGAGCACAAACAATACTAAATTCTGTTCAAACTGGCACCGATGTACATGGTTCAACGGTTAGGGACATTCGGGCTGGGGACTGAGGGCTGAGGGAGACATGGGACGATTTCGGCCAGCAGCGGAGAGATTTTTGGGATATATGTGTTTTACTTAGAATATTATTTTAGAATGTAAAATTCAAATTCAATTGTGATTACAAAACGTCTTCACAAAAACAAAAGGGAGTAATCAAAATATTATTAGAAAGTTATTCCTGATCAGGCCCACGCTGAACATTTTCGAAAACATTCTTATAACAATTTTCACACACCATGCGTGGCTGTTCATATTCATATAGTCAATAACGATCAATATAATTGAATTAGGGGCTAGTACATAGATATACGAGTATGTTACGAATTATTGCAGGTATATAAAAAGAATTGTTAAAAAAAAAAATCGGAAATAAAAAATACTAACGTAATCGGGCGCAACTCATCCAGCAGATTAAAACGTGCGTCTCGAAAACCAACGGTGTACTGGAGAAATAACAAATAAACCCTTGTGTAAGGGGTAGGGAGTCAAAGCTACTATAAGCCTCACCTCTTTGTCGGTATACCTTACCCATTGACACAAAAAATACTAGGTACCTCATCTCACAGATTAAATGCGCCCGCCCAAGGCTTAAAGTAATACGAAAAAAGAAGCGTTACGATGAATCAAAGGATGAAAACGTGGTCGTTGTTACGAAAAGAGATTGAGTACTTGAAGAGAAGTAAATTACTGTTAATATTTGTGTAAGCCCTTTACTTACTGATGGGCTGTTAAGACAAGATAATAAATTGAGTAAGATGTTTTCAATTGAATAAAACTTGTCGGGAATCGATAGTTTAAGTGGCGTTGTGATTCATCTTCATTAGATACGTTTACTCAGACATTTATTTCTCCACGCTCTTGTCTTCTTAATATATATTTTTTGAAAAATAATTTCAACACAAATAAAAATATTAAAATTTTTTTTTTTTACTAAACAAAGTAATATATGTTTAGGAGCTATGCCCTTAAGGGAGAGATGATGATGATTTGTTGATAAATAAAACTCGTTTTAGATCGCAATGCGGAAAGAGACATTTTATTGGTAGACGTAGGTATTTATACTATTCTTGAATGTGTGCGGGAATGCGAGCAAGATATCCCGCCGTCTCGTTTCTGCATTCACAATACGCTGCGTGCGGCGTGTAGGTGACAATTTATTTTGGGATTTGGCGCGACAGATGTGCTGCCTTCTCGCTCTAGCATGGAATGCCCTCCGCGTATGACAATGAGTTGAATGACCCGCGTGTGGACCTTGTACTCGTTTGTTTTGAATTGTCAAGGTATGCAAAGGTCGCATCGCCGGTCATTGACCGAGCATATGGATGCCACATATGGTTCAAATATTTGTCAAGGCTATACCTATATATGTTACACATTTATTACTTAACTAATCTTATTTATATATTATCATTTATGCACTTACTTAATCTTATTTTCCTATATGGCATTTTATTTTTATTTATTATAATCTTAATATATGGATTCATAGAAATAATTAACACCTTTATACTACTTACAACTAGATATACGTATTAGTCCGACTATAAGGCAAGGTTTTTATTTAAAAAGGCGACACGTAAATAGAGGGGTCGCCTTATATTCGAGTTTTATTTTTCATGATATTATAATGGTGAGGGAAATGTTTTTTCTCCGAAAAGCAGATAAAAAATAGGGGTCGCCTTATAATCAGGGTCGCTCTATAGTCGGGCCAATACAGTAATTATCACCATAGTCATCCTGTCGTGTAGCTCATAATTGAGCATCGTGACTCATCTGATAGCATATGATGACTTCTCTCCATCCATCCCCACACTGCGTGGCATTAAGGGTAGTTTTTAAGGGTAGTCATGTTGCATCACTTACTTTTCCAGTGCAACGCATTGGAATTATTTCTCTTGAGCGTCGTTCTTCTAAGTCTCCAGTAACCATGAATCTCTCCAAGCCCTCCCTGTAATAATATATTGTAGAAACAAATAATGAATATTAATATATAGTACATATACAAACACGCATGATGCTGCAGTTTCCCCGACCTCAAAGTATTCCGACACAGAACAAATTGAATAAGTCCTTGGCATGCTTTAAGAAGCGACTGAAAAAACTCTTCATTTCTAGTCAGTAAAATAACGTGTTTCATTCCTGATTTTTCTTTTCCTTTCCTCTCCACCATCCCTTTCTTTCCTTTTGATTGATGATATCTCACTTTATATGAAAAATAATGTTCGAGTGATCGCCCGTCTTTGTGGGGTCCGTGGGCATATGCTCACGTATGTGTTTATTTTTTTTTTTATGAACTGTTTAATAAACTGTCAGTTTTGTTTCAATTTGATATTTTAAAACAGTATTATTTATAGTTAAGGCATTGTAATTTGTTTTATCAAACACTGTTTATTCTACTTTATGTAACGGTATAACCCTACCGGTTTCAAGGGTTTCACCACATCATCAGTCTTGTTTCGTGCTCCGCTGATGATGAGGTGAAAGCCTTGAAGCCAGCAGAGGTATACCGTTACAAAAAGTGGAATAAACAGTGTTTGATAAAACAAATAACAAAATTAACATAAATAGAGCTTTCAAATAAAAAAAAAATCAAGAAAACGAACATTAACCAAATTTAAAGATTGCCAATTTATTAAATATTACACAATAATAATACGTCTATTGCATTAAAAAAATTAACTCGATAGCATGACGAACGATTTCTTCGAGTTCCTTGTTGGTCGACACAACATATATACTTGGAATGTATAATAAATCATTTGTTCCTCATAACTGAGCATTGTGACTCCCATGACAGTCTCCCAGGTCTCCTCTCCATCCATCCCATCTTCTGCGGCTCGAAAAGCAGTTGTTAAGAGTAGTGCAGTTCCATCTGTAACTTAATTAGTCCAACACATTAGGTTTCTTCCTCTAGTGCGTCGTCCATTCCACGCCTCCAGTAACCACAAACCTCTCCAAACTGTCTCCTTGGCTACGAACAATGTGCCCAAAGAATCGGAAGACTCGTCAACAAGCTGTCAGTGATTCTATCTCTTCAAGGATGGATGAGTAAGTTCGCCTTGCTGTCCATGGAATTTGTAACATCCTTCCCCAGCATCATTATCCATCATACATGAATATTGCGAAGACAAGATACTTAACTAGACGCATTTTCATCGTTGATTGTGATAGTTCTGTTCTTCCATTTATTTTCCAGCTTTGACATCGCATTTTTGCCATTTCAGTTATCTTTTTCACCTCAGCCTCTCATCCTCTATCGTTGGTAATACTGGAGTCAAAGTAAATAAATAAATTATTCTAAGTTTATTCAAACCAAATCGCAACCCTCAGGATCATATTCCTACTCTCTCCACAATAAAACAACGTTAATCTTCTTAATGAATTTCTTGTCTGAAGGGAAAGTTTAATTTTTAGAAGGCACTATATTTTAATTGTAAAACACTGTGTTTAAAATACGCAGAGGGAATGGAATAGAGCAATAGAAGTTTTCTCCCTAAGGGGATGATTTGTTGAAAGGTATTAAATATGGTTCCTCATACATTATACAGCTACCCTCATACAAGATGTACGCATTTGAGGCTTTGTAAAACAGATAGCATCTTAGCTTGTGCTCAGCATTCGGGTGGCTGTATATTTACATATAAATGCGTGTTTTGTATTTTATTATAATATACTCCCTGAAAACAGACGCTTTAAGTACTAAATTTAAAAAGAAACAGAAATTTGTAAGTAAATAGTACTTACTTACCATCCCCTTGTTTCCTTGTCAGAGTAGGCAGAGAGGATAGAATTCGACGCACATCTTCCACCCCTTCTGTCATACGTTGTCAACACATGTGTACCATACGCTACCGGTAAAAATACTCGGAGATTTCGGTTAACTTTGTTTTTCCGCTTTTCCGGTGAAAAGTAGCAGGGTGAAGAGATTCCTCTTTAGCAAGTAGAAGTTGGTCATATCTAATATCTCATAAAGAGAAAAACACATGCTGGTTTGATTCTATCGTCTCACTTCGGTGTGCCATCGGATCCAACACAGCGGTGAATTTGCTGGTGAGCAATGCCTCACTTACTTAAAAAAAAACCATGTCATGTACCATATGTTAACGGAAATAAATTGGACATATTAATGACAGAAATAAGTAAAAACACAGTAGACGTTCCAGAAATTGAGAATATATATTTTTACGTTTTGCGCTCCTAATGTGCGGCGAATCGCTCATCGTAATCTCCTATATTCGTCCTTGTATGCCGTCATGGCTTGCTAGATACTATGTATCTCGAGCGTTTTTCGCTTGCATGGGCCGACCGACTTTTGATAGTAGCTATTGCGAAGGCCACGCATAAGGAACATTTCATTACAATAGGTACACGGCAAGTACATTTTTAGATATCAAATAAAACAAGAAACTATAAATAAATCATATTTTTAGGTGACGCATACGTCCGATACACCATGTATTCTTATACCATAAGTGCTAGCATTTCTGTAGCATTAAGTCGCCTCCTTTTAGTATTTTTTTTCCATGCGCTGTTTTAAAGTAAATTTAAAAAAAATGTGTTTAATTTTTTATATTTTACAACATATTTTAACTGTAAAATACTGTTTTTTACTGTAAAAATTAGAAAGGTGAACCTTTAAACATAATTACACAAAAAAGGACTAAGTATTAATTCTATCGTGCGACCCTTAGCTAAGCCTTAAAACTGAAAACCTCTGATTAAATTTCTACAAATTCCTCAAGTAACGGAAAATCCATAGGAATTTGTCCCGTACCTTTGAATATATAAAGTGTCCGAGCTTCTAAAGTTATTTCTAAGGCCAAGGAGGCTTATTTTTCCCAAAAGGGCAGTACTGACGACTCTGTAATTTGAACCTTTGTGTAAAAATACGGTGTCTAGAAATAAGCTCTTGTCTCAAGTCTTGTATCATTCAAATTGAGATGTTGTCTATCGATAGTTCCACGAAAAACGAGATTGAATTCATTCGATTCGTGAAACATAAATCGAATGAACGAGAAGAATCTAAATCTGGCTGTCGAATTCCAAATATACTTCTGTTATGTCACGTCAAGTGTTTTAAAAATATATATTATTTTATTTGTTTTACACATGACAAGAAATATACATAATTTGCAAAAAAAAAACAACAGGCCATTTAATTTGGACACGCAATTTTAATGTCTCTGGGTATGTTGCCTTTCATTTGTCGTTTCACCAGTAAACTAGGATATTGCCTGTATCTCACTGAGGACATTTATAGTTAAGACTTTTACCATATACTGTGGAGGTTCAAAAACATTGTAATTTGTTTAGCCAAGTATTGTTTATTCCACTTTATATAACGGTATAACCCTACCAGTTTCAAACTTTCCCCCTCATCATCAGGTAGTACAAACAAGACGATCTCCGTAGCCTGATGGTAAGACACTTGTCTGCCGATCCGGAGGTTGCGGGTTCGATCCCCGCTGGAACCCAGATTTTTTTTAAATAGGATTCCAGTCTGTTTCACAATTAGGGCCTATAAAAACAGCTTTCTGGTTGGTTGGAAGAGATTGCCACATGGCAATAAACTCGCCATTTTAAAAAAAACGAGACTGAGTTCTGTTCGAACTGGTACCGACATACACGCTTATAACGGTTAACATTCGGGTCGGGAATTGTGGATGGAATGAGGCAGGAGACAACCTCAGCGAGCAGTGGTGAGATCTTGGGAATATATGTGTTTGCCAGATGTTCAGCTCAATGTACTGACTTGGATATGTCTAGGGCCTCTAATCTGTCTAAGTTATTTCCGTTACTACTTATCATAACATACGAGTATATGCAAGAATTTGGCAATATCGATATAAAATATATGAATTTCTTGGTGACAATGATTAGCCATTTCAGAATAAATTAGAGGATTTGTTAAGGCGGATTTGTGTTCATGAAATCTCTTTTCCAAGGATCTTCCTGTCTTTCTTGTATCGAAATTATCGCAGTCAGCACATAAAAGTTTATACACACAACTGTTGCTATGTTAAGTATTCCATTTTTTACCTTTCCCGTTAAATAAGGGTTTTCGGAGATTGAAATTAGTGAACTTTTTAAAAAAATTATTAACATTTTTTTGTATGCATGATATATATTCGGGTTGGGGATTGTGGGTGGAGGGAGGCAGAGGACAACTTCACCAAGCAGAAGTGAGGTCTTGGGAATATACGTATTGGCCAGATGTTCATCCCAATGCTTAATTTCAATTTAAAATATTTCTAGGGTCTTTAACCCTTCCCTTACGGTGATAAAATTGAAACGCGCGCTCCGGTGTTGGGTAGTGAGTACGCGATCAAAAATTAGCGATTTTAAATCGGAAAAATAAGAACATTCATAGATAATCCCCTTAATTAATTATAATTGAAGTTAAAAATTATAATAATTGAGATTTATTTGCTGAAAACATTAAAAAAACCATCTGGCAACGCTCACGGAACGGGCGTAGATCTAGTCTCGTTGCCAGCTCAACAGCTACTGCGGCGCGGCAGGGTTGGTGGCTAACTCGGGCGAGGCTGAGAACCTTACACTTGCGAGGTTGAGAAAATTGAGCTCCTCGCTATTCAGTGGAGTATGCAAAAGTGAGATGCGAATATAGTGTCGCGCTTCCCGCATACTCTTCACCTATCGTCAAGACCCAAGATCGAGGCACTCACAGCGTTTAAATGCGAATTTGTTTCCGATCTTCACAAAATACCCACGATGTAGTCGATAAATTCTGATTATTATTAATATTATTTTTTAAATCAATGCGTAAATATATTATGGAGGAATACCTAAAATCTTAACCTTGTATTTATTATAATATATTTATAGAGATATTGATGGTTATTAGAAGCAACGTGTAAAAGATACCCAACACAGGGAAGGAAAGGTTAATATGTCCAATTTATTTCCGTTAACATATGGTGCATGACATGGATTTTTTTTAAGTAATTGAGCCATTGCTCACCAGCAAATTCACCGCTGTGTTGGATCCGATGTCACGCCGAAGTGAGACGATAGAATCAAACCAGCATGTGTTTTTCTCTTTATGAGAGATTAGATATGACTGGAATCATATACTCGTATATCATTATACCCCCAAATACTAGGCAACAATCTGTCGATAATTCCCAGTTGTTTGATAATGGGGTCATTAGTTCGCTTTGCCATTCATGAAATTTGTAACACCAGTCATCAACAGCTGATAACTTGTTGGCGGTCACGGCCACACTATAGTCAGGCGATAATACAATTAAAATTTAAAACATCTCTCATCAGTAGTATGCCAACTAAAGCCAATAAAAGACGTGTTGTTTCGTTATATTCTGAAATGTTAAAAAGTTATATTGCGCGGTTATCAAGTATGTTTCAAAAGAAGGGAATATTCTGAAATGTTAAAAATTTATATTGCGCGGTTATCAAGTATGTTTCAAAAGAAGGGATTATTCTGAAATGTTAAAAATTTATATTGCGCGGTTATCAAGTATGTTTCAAAAGAAGGGAATATTCTGAAATGTTAAAAATTTATATTGCGCGGTTATCAAGTATGTTTCAAAAGAAGGGAATATTCTGAAATGTTAAAAATTTATATTGCGCGGTTATCAAGTATGTTTCAAAAGAAGGGAATATTCTGAAATGTTAAAAAGTTATATTGCGCGGTTATCAAGTATGTTTCAAAAGAAGGGAAAAGTAAATTTGAAATTTTTTTTTCGTCAGTTGTAAATTGATGTTTTCAAAATTTTTACAAAAAAATAATATCTGCTTTATTTACACCATTTAAAAAAAAAAACAATTAAGGCTCATGGCCGTGCGGTGACGCGTTGAACTTCCGTGCGGAAGGTCATCGGTTCAAACCCCGCTCTCCTTGATATTGACACGGGCAACTTTTCCGCCTAGTTTTCGGAAGTATAAGGATACCTATGACTTCGGTCATGTCTATTTTTTTTTTTAAAGAAAATCTTTAAATTAAATAACGACAAAATTGAACAAAACCAAATAAAAAGACACGACAACGCCACAAAATCATCACGCGAGATCTCGAAACTTTTATCAAGAACAGATCGCCAAATTTTTGTGGCCAAGCACAAATCTTTCACCTCCTCAATATTCGTACATCATGTTATGCACAATCTTCAATTATTCCTTCTCACTTTATCTTTTCTCAAAATCTTGTCCGTTTGGTCCAGCCACGTTTTCTTCAGTCTACCTCTTCCACTCACACCTTGCATTTCTGACATGTATACTCCCTTAGTCATTCTTTTATCGTACATTCTCTTCATATGTCCAAACCATCTTAAAGAAGCTCCTTTCTTCATCTTACTTAAAACATCTATTTCTAATGTCTTCATTCCACCTTCTTTCAAACATTGAAACTCCATAAAGTTTCCTTAGTGCACGCATCTCAACAGCATTAATCTTTTTTTAACCTGGCGAGTTTATTGCCATGTGGCAATCTCTTCCAACCAACCAGAAATATGTTTTTATAGGCCCTAAGTGTTAACCAGACTGGAATCCTATTTAAAAAAAATCTGGGTTCCAGCGGGGATCGAACCCGCAACCTCCGGATCGGCAGACAACTGTCTTACCACCAGGCCACAGTGGTCGTCTTTATAAGTAATATTTATAAGTAACAAGAGAATAATTAAAAAAATACACAAGTTTGTAAGTACACAAGTCAAAATAATTACAAAAAATTAAAAAAAACGTATTAATACTCGTATATACAGTTGATAATATGATACTGGGCCATTTCTATTCAACTATAGAATTTTTTCGATAGCAAACCTTATATGATAATATTAGGTCCTTACATATGAAATTGGCGTTTTGCCGTACTGGCAACTTTGATCTCAAATATCTTCTCTTTGGTTAGGAATTCCAAATTAAAATTTATACAGCTATTTACTCAAGTATTTGTGTTTCGAAAATTATAATTCATTCGTTTTTGGTTCCAACGTTTTCGTTCTGGAAATTTCGACCTGCTGAACAAGCCCCGTGGACGGCCGGAGACCAAAGTTGATAATGAAGAATTGAAGGCTATTGTGGAAGCGGATCCATCGCAAACCACGTCCGAGTTAGCTGCAGGCTGCGGTGTTAGTGATAAAACTGTTTTAATCCACTTGAAGCAAATTGGGAAGGTGAAAAAGCTTGAAAGGTGGGTACCTCACGAATTGAGTGAAGCAAATCAACAAACGCGCGTTGACTGCTGCGTTGCATTACTCAACCGGCACAATAATGAAGGGATTTTGAATCGAATCATTACCTGTGATGAAAAGTGGATCCTGTATGATAATCGGAAGCGCTCATCGCAATGGCTGAACCCTGCCGAACCAGCCAAACCATGCCCCAAGCGAAAATTGACTCCAAAAAAGTTACTTGTGAGCGTTTGGTGGACTAGTGCTGGTGTCGTTCACTACAGCTTTCTTAAATCTGGCCAGACGATTACGGCAGATGTCTATTGTCAGCAACTGCAAACCATGATGGAAAAGCTAGCTGCTAAACAACCGAGGGTGGTTAATCGCTCTAGGCCACTGCTGCTTCATGATAACGCTAGACCACACACTGCACAACAGACGGCTACCAAATTAGAAGAGCTTCAATTGGAATGTCTAAGACATCCACCGTACTCTCCGGACCTTGCCCCGACAGATTACTATTTTTTTCGAAATTTTGATAACTTCTTGCAAGGGAAAAAATTCAACTCCGATGGGGCAGTCCAAACCGACTTCAAAGATTTTATTGATTCCCGTCCGAATGGTTTTTTTAGTAAAGGGATCGATGAACTACCTATGAGATGGCAAAAGTGCATAGATAGCAATGGTACATACTTTGATTAAATAAATATATTATATTAAAAAAAAATCAACTTTATGTTCCTCCCAAACAAAACGCCAATTTCATATGTAAGGACCTAATATCAATAACTTTTTCTAACAATAAAACTCTTTTGACAATAAACCTTCTTTGATACATTATTTATAGTAAAGGCATTATTAACATTGTGAAGGTTTAAAGACATTGTAATTTCTTTTATCAAACATTGTTTATTCCACTTTATGTAACGGTATACCATACATTCTTTATCGATGATGCCAAATTCTTCCTAATTCTATCAATAGTAACGGAAATAAATTGGAGATATTACAGGCCCTAGAAATTTCTAAGTCAATGCATCGGGGTGAACATCTGGCTAACACATATATACCAAGAATCTCGCCGCTGTTCGTTGAGGTTGTCTCCTTCCTCCCTCCATCTACAGTCCCTAACCTGAATTTTTACCGTTAGAAGCATATATGTCAGTACCAGTTCGAACAGAATTCAGTCTTGTTTGTGCTCCTTTGATGATGAGGTGTGCACCTTGAAACCGGTAGAGTTATACCTTTACAAAAAGTGGAATAAACAGTGTTTGGTAAAACAAATTCCACCTTCTTTGATACTTTATTTATTTATTGATTAAACCTTTATTTATTTATTTAACACTTTTATTGCAAATACAATCTGGTGGGATTATTGCCAGGCGGCAATCTCTTCCAATAAACTATACAAAAGTAAATGAAGCAAGTTACGTGGTCGCATAAATCATTCAAATGACTATCCATCCCCACGAAATCTATAAACATATACGTGAGCACATGCCCACGAACCCCACAAAGACGGACAATCACCCGAACATTCCTTTTCATATAAAGTTTGATATCATCAATCAAAAGGAAAGGAATGGATGGTGGAGAGGAAAGGAAAGGATGGTGGAGGAAAGGAAAGGAAAAATCAGGAATGAAACGCGTTATTTTACTGACTAGAAATTAAGAGTTTTTTCTGTCGCTTCTTAAAGCATGCCAAGGACGGAGCTAGTCTTATATTGGTTTGTAACTGATTCCAGAGTCTCACTGCATGGACAGTAAAGGACGACGTAAAGAAAGAGGAGCGGTGAACTGGAAAGGCCAATAAACAATCTCTGTTTGAGCGTAGCGCTAATCCATGATTGGATAAGAGGGGGTGGCGGGACAGTTAAGGATACTAAACAATAGAGACAGTATGTGAATTTGGTGTCTATTTCTAGATTCAAACAGTTCAGTGCCTTCTGGTATAAAGTTATATGATCGTACTTACGTAGGTTGAAAATGAACCTTAGGCACACATTTTGAAGACGCTGTAATTTATCCAGCTGTTCCTCTGTAACATCCAAGTAACATACGTCCGCATAGTCCAGAATCGGAAAGAGCAGAGATTGTACGAGTAAAGTTTTAGTTTAAGTTGGTAGGAATTTTTGCAACACTTTAAGGGAATGAAGACTGAAGAAGATCATTCGGCTTACCTCATTTATTTGATCTCGCCATGAGAGAGTGTTATCTATTAGCACTCCTAGTTTTTTAACAGTTTTATGTAATGGTATGATAGAGCCATAAGTAATATTGGAGGAAGAAGGTCAGTGTTGAATTTACCGAGAAGCTGAGGGCTGCCAATGAGGATCGCTTGAGACTTACGCATACATATGATAAGAACATTTAAGAGACGTTGTTATTGTGTTGATGAATATAGAAAAAAGGAGTGGAGAGAGAATTCCACCTTGGGGGACGCCTGCAGAGAGATCAGTCCATACAGATATAGGCTCATGGTATTTACAGGATTGTTGTCTTCCCTTTAAATAGTTCGAAAACCAGACAATGCCCGATTCAGAGAATCGCCTTTATTAAGAAAAAAAATATACGTTGTGCTTATTGCCAGGTGGCAATCTCTTCCAACCAACTAGATAACATTAAATAATGGAAGTTGCATGGTTGCACAAAATATTCAAATAATTATTAATGTTTACAAAATTTATGAACGACACATGTACAAAGTACGTTAAAATTGAGATTTTATCAATGAAAGGAATAGGAATGGATGGTAGAGAGGAAAGAAAAAAGTTAAATTTCCGACTTAAAATTAAGGATTTTTCAGTCGTTTTTTAAAGCATATCAAAGACGGAGAGAGCCTACCTTTAGTTTGTAACTGGTTTCAGAGTCTCATAGCATGCATGAATAGTGAAGGATGACATAGAAAAAAGAAGAATGGTGAACTGAGAAGGCGCATAAACAATATTTGTTAGCGCAATTCCATGATCGGAAAGACACTGAATATTTTCGGTGAGATAAGAGGGGGTTGTGAGATAGTTAAGGATATATTACAATATAGACAGTATGTGGATTTTGCGTCTATTTCTCACATTCAACCAGTTCAGTTCACTCTGGTATGAAATGATGTGATCGTGCTTTCTCAGGTTAAAAAGAAAGCTTAGAAAAACTTTTGAAAAAGAATATCTTGGTGTTTCTTCGTAATATCCAAATATCAGACGTCCGCATAGTCCAAAATAGGAAATAACAGATATTGCACGAGTAACATTTTAGTTTTATAGAAATACTTTATTGGTACCCG
This sequence comes from Odontocerum albicorne, assembly GCA_949825065.1. NCBI lineage: Eukaryota > Metazoa > Arthropoda > Insecta > Trichoptera > Odontoceridae > Odontocerum > Odontocerum albicorne. The sequence continues at coordinate 1,564,168 of OX463865.1, forward strand.
TTTGATAACAGTTATTGGAACCCGTTTGATAATATTTATTTTCTGTGTTTATTTTTTTGTATATATTCCTGTTTCTACGTGTTTAAGGGTGTGGGCTGAAAAACATCTGGTGTCCCCGTGGCTGGGTTCGCCCTATTGTGGTGGGGTGTATTTTGGCCGAGGGGATGCTATTAAATGAGCCCAGACCTTTTGATAGCTTCTGTGTCTGATGTATTGTCTGCAATTTATATGTTTTAGTAGTGTTACTCAGATGTGATCTTGTACATACTATGTTGCTGTCAATAAACCTAATATTTATTTATATATTTGATTAACCTTGTTTGATAAGTTATTTGATTAACCTTGTTTGATAACAGTTATAAACCCTATTCAAAAAAACAAAATGTAACTACATATATGGGAACTGTTGAATTATCATGATTGTACAAATACTCGTATTCCACGAGAGTTCAAACAATTAAAACTTGTTAAACATACAAATTCGGTAGTTCAGTTTAAAGTTTATGGTTAAATTGATGCCCGCAAACCTTTTATCTTATCTGTGTACTCAAAAAGGTTTAACTATCCCATGGACGGGTCTAACGGGTAACCCTTTTTTGGGCAATTTACTTTTGGATTATTTTTTAATACTTTTAACAGAAATTACGATTATTAAAGTTGTCGGCGCCGTAGTTCAGTGGTTAGAATGCTATTAAAGTATCCAGAGTTTTCCACATTTGATTCCTGGATGATCGAATAAATTACATTCAAATTTTCCTAAAGATGCGACACAAGCCTTTCATGCAATAACATGTCATATTTCTATCGAAATCTACCTAAAATATATTTTTATTGCAATAATATAAATAACTTTCCTATATATATTTCAGAAAAAAAAAGAGAAAAACGTGAGATTGAACATTTAAAATTTAGAGCTAAATGACAAACCTTTTTTTTTATGTTATGACAATAAACGCACTTAATTTTGATTTTCATCATGTAATTTTAATTTTTAACAATCTTACTATTAAATTTCTTATAAAATATTAGGTGTTAACATAAGTTGTGTCCGTTTTTTTTACAAATTTAAAAATGAGCACCAAAAGTAAAACAAAACGGTAAAGGTTATACGTCATTCGAAAGAAAATTTTCTGCTCTACAAGATATTGTGTTTGCTTTTACGTTACATATATTGTTTTATTTGATTATAAGCCTTCAAAATTGAATGTAAAGTAGACGAAAGTGAGCATTTTCAACATCTCCTTCTGTTCGCGTTCAATCGAGGGAATAAAGCTGCCAAAGCAGTTCGCGATATTTGCGAAGTGTACGGTGAAGATGCTATGAATGAAAGGACAGCTCGTCGATGGTTTTTCCTTCAATAATGACGTCGAATTACGAACATGGTTGGACGAATTCCTCGAGTCAAGACCGGATGGTTTTTATCGCACAATCATTGAAAAACTTGTAGAACGTTGGCAAGAAGTTATAAATAATGAAGGAGAATACATTATTGACTAATTTGTTGTAATTTTTTTTTGTTGTGTCCTCTTGTTCTCTTCATTTGGAAAAAAAACGGACATAACTTATGTTAACACCCAAAAGTTAAAACTTACACACTTTATTGTTTATAGTTAAGGCATTAACATTGTAGAGGTTTAAAGACATTGCAATTTATTTTATGACCACTGTTTATACCATTCTATGTAACGGTATAACCCAATCGGTTTCGAGGCTTTCCCCTCATCATCAGAGTAGCACAAACTCGACTTTTTTGTGCTCCCTGCTGATGAGATAAAAACCTTGAAACTGGTATTATACCGTTACATAAAGTGGTATAAATAGTGTTTGATAAAACAAATTACTTATTTACTAATTTATAACTAGATAACAATTCTTACAATTAATTATTTTAATACTAATTATTTAACACGTACATATCCACTCGTTCAGACAACTTGCATTTTACCACGTTCATACAGACTTTGGTCTTCCCAGCTTATACTGTAGATGGACTAGTCAGTCAATAGATGATGCTTCGGGAGTTAGAGCTTATTAGGGCAGCGATTAGACGATTACAGTGGTCCTGTTGACTTTTATAGACCTTCACGGTACTTGCGCACCCTTCGTGTCATTCAACGTTCGTTTGATAACACTTTTATGATAAGAACGTTTGAAATGTCAGTTTGGTTGATGTTGTGTTGTCAAGGTTACTGCAATCGTAAATCTATTTGAATAATTATACGAACCCCGCAGATAGGATGTAAAGTTGAATGAAAGCTGGTACAGATAATATAAAAAAATAATCGAGGTGAATGGCTGCACGATAACGCATACAATTTCCATGCTATTCCCCTTGAATCGCACAGGTTCTTTACCGTCTAGTATTCGGGGGTATAAATATATCTATGACTTAAGTCATACATATATTCCTTCAGAAAACATGCAACTGGGCTTCAACCATCACGACATTGGATCTAGTATAGCGATGTGGCCGGTTAGTTTGCTGGTATGCAACAGCTCACTAAGCCGTGCAGCCATGCACTTTACGTTAAGACATATCGTAATTAAGGATGTGACATTGTATTACGTGTATAGTACTATAGTTCAGAAATTCTAGGATGAGTCCTGTGACAGCTCACAAATTTGCCCCAATACAACCTGTACAATGTAATGTATTTACCTAAATAACTTGCTATTTATTAGAATTGAGGCTTATATTAAAGTTTATAAAATAATTAAAGTTACTGAACATCGTTACAAGGTTGTAGTGGGGCAAATTTGTGAGCTGTCACAGGACTCATCCTAGAATTTCCGAACTATAGTACTTGTCAAATCAAACGACTTTTTAATCAAGATTTTGTTTCATTTTGAACCAATAAAATGACTGTCAAAAATATTGACACTTTAATAATAATAATCGGTATCGTTTAACCTATAAAAATTAACGTGGTTTGATAAAAAAAAATCACAACAAAGCACTCATAATGAGTTTTTTCACCCTCCCAGTTTCCTAGATACGTATTTGATCAAAATGCATTTATACGAGTACACTTTGATAAAAATATATTACATTCAATATGACACATGCCTATAGATAAAGTGACACATACAAAAAGATAAAAAATGAAACAAGCCTAGTGTATTCAGACTTTTCGTTATCTATATATGTATAATATATTTATCTATTACCGAAGTAAAAACAATACTTGAATATCTATTACCGAAGTAAAAACAAAATCGAAAATTTTCGGTTCTAAAATGATTATAAGTTTGAAAAAGAAAAAAAAATGTGAGCAGAAGAAGTCAAAAGACAATATCTGGTGGAATGTAATCTTCTTCTCCCTGGCTCCATCCCAACTCACTGTCTGCGAAGACTGTTGGGGTCAGCTCTCCTCGTTCTTAAGTTGTATGCTCTTCCGTCCCGGACTACGTCCCCCAGGCCGTACCTCTGCATCAGGTTATCTGTTTGCACCACCCATGAATTCTTTGGTCTTCCTCTGATTGTTGTTCGAGGAAGATCCATGGAGATTGACTGGTTCACAATGTGATCGAGTGCTCTGCGTCCAACGTGCCCATACCATCTCAATCGCCTCTCCTCCATCTTACTGTTGATGTCTGTAACACCTAGGCTTTCACGAATGCGTGAGCTTTTTATTTTGTCTCTTAGGGACACACCAGCTGACCAAATATATTTGACTCAACTAATTTCAAGGCATATGCGACTCATCTTCTCCCTGGCTCCATCCCAACTCATTGTCTGCGAAGACTGTTGGGGTCAGCTCTCCTCTTCCTCAGGTTGTATGCTCTTCTGTCCCGGACTACGTCCCCCAGGCCATGCCTCTGCATCAGGTTATCTTTTTGCACCACCCACGAATTCTTTGGTCTTCTTCTGATTGTTATTCGAGGAAGATCCATGGAGATTGCCTGGTTCACAATGTGATCGGGTGCTCTGCGTCTAGCGTGCCCATACCATCTCAATCGCCTCATCAAGACGAATATTCCATCTACATATGGCCTCACGATAAGAGGTTGAAATAACATACATGTAGCGGGAATTAACGTAACTAGTTTGATTATAAATAAGAAGTTCCACAGAGTTAACGCTGTAGCCTTTGAAAAAAAGCGTTTTATAACATTTATTATACTTCGTGATAAAATGAATTAAAAATTATATTTTATTTTAATCAAGAACTTATGTTAGTAACGCCACTGTTAATTTTTGACCTATGTGATGAAATTCCAAGTTATAAAACCAATTGATAGAAACACGCCCCAAGCAATCCGAGCATTATGTGAACAACGGGAAAACGTCTGCGGTTTGCCGCATTTCCTTTATCTGCGGTTTGATTAGAAAATTTCATCAAAACCGGTTAAGTCTATACAAAGAGAGAAATTATGTAATATTAAATTAAATTGTTCAATTGTGTTTTCTATGAGTTCTTTTTTTAACTAGAAGAGTTATTTTTAACGTGTTTGTATAAATAAATTTAGCAGATTTATTGCTTTAAACATTTTTTATTGATCAACTAGCTTTTATTAATACAGATTGAAAGAAAATACAGTGCTCAACCTTTCCCTTCCTGTGCTAAAAAAAATCGTGCGTTCCGGTGATGTGTATTCAATACATGTAAAAATGAGCGATTTAAAATCGGAAAAATAAGAATATTCATAGCCAATCGCTTAAATTAATTAAATTTGAAGTTAAAAGTGATAATAAATGGACTTTAATTGCTGAAAACATGAAAAAACATCGGCCAACGTTCACAAAACGGGCACAGATACCACCTCGTATGGCTGCATGCGAACTACTGAGACGGAACTCGGAATACTAACACTGTGTACTCGTATGTTATACTTCGAAGCAAGAAACACAACTGTGAACTGAGATTCTATTTCTTGCGTTTCCATATACCGAAGTAGTGAGAGTGAGACGTGAATAGCGTCGCTTTCTCGTCCATAGCGGTTTTAAGAATGACTATACCTACGTCACACACTGACAGACGTTTGATTGTATTGGTGAATTTATTCCCGATTTTCACAAAATATCTCTGATGTGGTCGATAAGTGCTAATTATTATTAATATTATTTTTTCATTCAATGCGTAATTGTATAGCGGAGGAATACCTAAAATCTGAACCCAGTATTTATTATATTTATAGATATATTTAAGTTTTTCGAAGCAATGTGTACTAGTTACACATCACTGGACAGATAGGGTTAAGGTAAAAAAAGAGAACTGTGTTGGTTCGACTACGTAGAAAGAATGAGTAATGAAAGATTTACATTAATAATAATCTGTACGTGTAATTTAGAAGATATGAGACATTGGACAAGACCTGAGTAAACGAAGCATGATCAAAAAAATCAAACAGTGAAAGTTATGAAAGTGACAAATCTTAATGATAAGAGAGTACGCTTGCCGAGGTTTATGGACGTAGAGGAAGCGATATATGTGAAGTGAAGAGCTGTTCCCTCTCTGTATACTCCAACAGGGGACATAGCGTGATGATAATCAAATCTATATAGCTACTCTCGTCTTGTCTTGTATCACACTATTATTGTATATAGTACAATAAAATAGTTATATAGTACAATAAAATAGACATATAGTACAATAAAATAGACAAATAGTACAATCAAATAGATATATAGTACAATAAAATAGACATATAGTAAAAAAAAATATACATATAGTACAATAAAATAGATATAAAGTACAATAAAATAGATATATAGTACAATAAAATAAATATTTAGTACAATAAAATAGATATATAGTACAATAAAATAGACATATATTACAATAAAATAGATATATATTATAGTACAATAAAATAGATATATAGTACAATTAAATAAATACATAGTACAATAAAATATACATATAGTACAATAAAATAGATATATAGTACAATAAAATAGATATATAGTACAATAAAATAGATATATAGTACAATAAAATAGATATATAGTACAATAAAATAGATATATATTGGGTGTACAAATAAGTCACCGCCGTTTGACAAAAGTTGGCGCCACCAGTAAGTTATGGTTAAAATTGTCAGATGTAAAATGTCATTATCGTAAGGTTGGACATCTGTCAACAACATGACCTTGAAATATTAGTGAATTTTTATCAGTATAACATATTTTTTTGTGTTCGAAAATGTCAACTTTTAAGCCGAATAAGCGTCATTTGCGGGAACTTTTGATTTACTTCTTCAATTTGAAGAAATCTGAAGCTGAGGCGCATCGATTGCTTGTAGAAGCATATGGTGAGGCTGCCTTAAGTGAGAGAAGTTGTCGTGAGTGGTTTCAAAAGTTTAAGAACGGTGAATTTGACATCGAAGACAAAGAACGTAGCGGAAGGCCGAAAGTGTACGAAGACGCGGAATTGGAAGTATTATTGGATCAAGATTCGTGCCAAACGCAAGAAGAACTTGCACTTACATTAGGAGTGACTCAACAAGCAATTTCACATGGGTTGAAATCATTGGGAATGATTCAAAAACAAAGAAATTGGGATTCATATGAACTGACACGGAGAAACTTTGAATGCCAATTTTCCACATGTGAAATGCTGCTTGCCAGGCATAAACGAAAGGGTTTTCTGCACCATATAGTCACTGGTGATGAAAAATGCATCCATTATGATAATCCAAAAAGGAAGAAATCATGGGGATCCCCTGGTCATGCTTCAACATCTACGGCTAAGCCAAATATTCATAGAAAAAAACTCTTGTTGTGTATTTGGTGGGATCAGCTTGGTGTCGTGTATTATGAGTTGCTCAAACCGAATGAAACCATTGCTGGGGCTGTCTACCGAACATAATTGATGAGATTGAGTCGAGCACTCGAGGAAAAGCGCGCCCACTACTACGCCAGACACCACAAAATTATTCTCCTGCATGATAATGCTAGTCCACATGTTGCGGCACCGGTCAAAACCTATTTGGAAACACTCAATTGAGAAGTTTTACCCCACCCGCTGTATTCACCAGACATTGCTCCTTCTGATTACCACTTGTTTTGATCGATGACGCATGGCCTGTCTGAGCAGCACTTCACATCATATGAAGATACCAAAAATTGAGTTGATTCGTGGATAGCCTCAAAAGATGATGATGATGACTGACGCGGTATTCGTATGCTGACAGAAAGATGGGGAAAAGTAGTGGCAAGCGATGGGTACTACTTCGAATAAAACATGAAGTTCCGTTCTTTCACAATAAATGCCCATTTTTTTATAAAAAACGGCGGAAACTTATTTGTACACCTAATAGTACAATTAAATAGATATATAGTACAATAAAATAAACATATAGTACAATAAAATAGATATATAGTACAATAAAATAGATATATACGAGGCGTATCCAAAAAGTAAGTGTACTGAGGGTCTCACGACCGGATGGATTTTATTTTTCGACATGTTGGCTACACTTCCGTGTAGCCTGGCCCTTCCCCTCCGCAACAAGACCGATTCGAGGTCAGTACGTTGAGAAGTGTCGACGCAACAACACGTTTCGTGAAAAATGTAAATCCAATCTCCCGCCAAGTGCGAAATACGGGGCGTCATCCGTTATCTCGTTTGGAAGGGAAAACCTCCGGTTGAGGTTTATAATGAGGTGAAAACTGCATATGGTGATAAAGCTATGAATCGTACGAGTGTGTACAAGTGGTGTCGCGAGTTTAAAAACGGTCGTACGTCTGTGCATGATGATCAGAGGAGCGGAAGACCTTTAATTGGGACTGACGAAATTGACGAAATTGTTTTGGGACTGTGAAGGCATAATTTTAATTGAATATATGCCTCAAGGGGAGACCATCAACTCTGCAAGATACTGTGAGACCCTAAAAAAATAGCGGAGGGTGATTCAGAACAAGAAGAGAGGCATGCTGACAAAGGGAGTCTGCCTGCTGCACGACAATGCCAGACCACACACGGCCAACGCCACGAAGGAACTGCTCGCCTCGTTTAAATGGGATGTCCTGAACCATCCCGCGCATTCCCCTGACCTAGCACCTTCAGATTACTATCTCTTTACCTCCCTGAAGATGCACATGGGTGGAAAAAGGTTTTCAACCGACGAGGAGGTAAAGGAGGAGGTGGAGAAGTGGACGGAGGGGTTGGCGGGAAGTCATCAAAAAGTTGATACCCCCCTTCACCACCTGCATTGAAAGGAATGGCGACTATGTCGAAAAATAGCTTACATATGTACTACGGTAACCACGTAATTTTTTTGTTTAAATAAAAAAAATTGTAACCTACAAAAATTCAGTACACTTACTTTCTGGACTTACCTAGTAGTGCAATTAAATAGATATATAGTACAATAAAATATATATGTAGTACAATTAAGATGATCAGACGGCACGTCTACTCCAGGGTCACATCCATCGGATTAGCGTGGCTTGATCTATTATCTCGGTGTATACACCCATAAATATCTAATCCACTCCGGTGATTTTTCTTTACTTAATCCAGTTATTTGTAATTCTAAAGGTCTAAAGTAAGACTAAATTTGAATCAGAAAGTCGTTATTTAGACAAATTTAGCAAACTAATGGTTCAGAAAAAAAGAGAGTGGAGAGTTAAGCGGGGAAGACGCGGAGTATGGGCAAACAGATGGTGGAAAGAGAAAGAGAGATGAGGTGGATAGGAGAGTGAGAGATAAACACTGCTGCCACATGTCGATATCTCAAGATCTGATATACACACATGAGTCAATAAAGTCCGACTAGGCGGGCGGTTCAAGACTTAACGGTAACTTTATCAAACATCTAAATTAAAATTTTCAGAGAAAATTTGTAATTTATCATAACTGTAATTTGACGCCACTAGACCGAGTTAGCCAATTGGTACGAAGATAAACCGATCATTGCTGAATAAAGATCTATTCGATTTTTTTGTTATACTTTCATTGTCTATAGTACAACCTTGTGGGTTTATTGTCATAAATTAAACTCTTCCGACCGATTAAAAATACATTAAAGAGGCCTTAAGTAAAAATCAGCCTGAAACCTTTTTAAATAAACTTGATTTCCAACGGGAATAGAACCGGCAACCTCCGGATTGGGAGACAGGCATCTAAAAAACATGCCCACGAACCCCACAAAGACGGACAATCATCCGAAAATTATTTTTCATGTGAAGGGATATATCATCAATTAAAAGGAAATGAAGGGAGGGTGGAGAGGAAAGGAAAAGAAAAATCAGGAATGAAACACGTTATTTTACTGACTAGAAATTAAGAGTTTTTTCAGTCGATTCTTAAAGCATGCCAAAGATGGAGCGAGTCTTATGTACCGGACGGGTACAAAGACTGTAGATAGGCACGTTGGTTGCCACGTAGCGCTCAAAGAATCGAGGTAGCGAATTCCGTAGTGAAGATCCAGTAGAAGAAGAAGAAGAAGAGCAGGGAGAGATTCCTCTCAGGCAGTCGAAGTAGGGTAGCGGGTCTCAAGTAAAACGCAGTATAGTCGGTTGTTACTGAGAAGTATTATATTTCCAAATTCCGGGGGGCCCTCTATATTAATGGTCAGTCGGCGGTCACAAGCGCCCATTGCCCGCGAAATACAACAACTTTCGGGGTTTGGGCCTTGCTTACGCCGACTGGGCCCCGACCTACTCCGATCGCCCCGCCCCGCAAGTCACTTATTTCCAGTGCGGTCGCGAACGCGATCGGAGTCAAACAAACATACATTTTACATATAAACATTTTACATATTATTATAACAAAATAGCATATAATTACATGACAGTTATACATATAAAAGGTTCATACACAGATGAAATAGACAAATACAAGTTTACATCAATTTTATATATATACAGATCTACACATAAATGTCTTTTTCCCTTATACCACATACACACGCACAAGGGTGACAGCATACGTCCGATACATCTTATATTAGTTTGTAATTGATTCCAGAGTCTCACTGCATGGACAGTGAAGGACGACGTAAAAAAAGAGGAGCATTATCATTATAGTACCACAACATGTAAACTGTGGATTGATCCAGATGGTTGTAAAAATTACAGCAGTACTCGTACAAAGGGATAATATTGGAGCTAAAAAGTTTGCCATTAAAGCTCGCATGGCTTGAAAAAAATACAGTAGTCAAATAGGCATATATACGTACATCCACGGGGGGGGGTCAAGGCGCGCCCTTGTACAAGGAAAAAATAATAAATGTTCTTCCCACGGGGGGTTGTTGCTAAATTGACAGCTGGATCTCTAAGCAGGCTTTAAGAAATTATTATTTAAAAGTTATATACAATAACGGTAAATAATCTTGGTTAAAATGTACATTAGTATATTTTTTTCTCGCTCTATCTTTTTCACGCACGCCTTGCAATTTTAACTTGTATACTTACTCACTTAGTCATTCTTTCATCATTCATTCTCTCCACGTGTCCAAACCATTTTAAAGCTTCTTTCTTCATATTTGTAAAAAACATCCATTTTATCAATTTTACTCATTTCTGATGTCGTCATTCCACCTTCTTTCAAACATTGACACTCCACAAATTTTCCTTATTTCTACAACATTAATCTTAATCTTCTTCTTCTGTCAAGTCCAAGTTTTACTTCCATATATCGAGATAGGAAACAACACACTATTATGAATTGTCATTTTTACTACTGTTGATTAAGTGCTCGGTTTACCTTAATTCCTGCCGATACCCTTCGTTCCATGTTCCTTTCAATACACCTTTCGCACGTCATGAATAGTGACAGGAACAAATGAATCAGATTTTCTTCCTTTTGGTCTAGGTCGTATGACCTATTTGTGACGGTGGGCTGTCCTGTGATGATGACGTCCAGCTGTCCTTCTACCTTTTCGGCGGCCTTCCTGGTAATCTTCTGCTGCTAGGGTTTTCAGTCTTAGCAATTTTCGCAAGTCTCGTATCGTCCATGCGGTCTACATGATCAGATTTTGTAAGAAGATAATTGAGAAGTATGAATGATAGAAGATTATTCATGACGATATATATACGAGACATATCCAGAAAGTAAGTGTACTGAATTTTTGTAGGTTACGGTATGGTTCTGGACATCCCATTTAAACGAGGCGAGCAGTTCCTTCGTGGCGTTGGCCGTGTGTGGTCTGGCATTGTCGTGCAGCAGGCAGACTCCCTTTGTCAGCATGCCTCTCCTCTTGTTCTGAACCGCCCTCCGCAATTTTTTTAGGTTCTCACAGTATCTTACAGAGTTGATGGTCTCCCCTTGAGGCATATATTCAATTAAAATTATGCCTTGACAGTCTCAAAACACGGATGCCATGATTTTCTTGGCTGAAATTGTGGTTTTGATCTTTTTGGCGGAGGGTGAAGAGGTGTGACGTGACCGTTTTTAAACTCGCGACACCACTTGTAAACACTCGTACGATTCATAGCTTTATCACTATATGTAGTTTTCACCTCATAAACCTCAACCGGAGGTTTTTCCTTCCAAACGAGATAACGGATGACGCCGCGTATTTCGCACTTGGCGGGAGATTGGATTGACATTTTTCACGAAACATGTTGTCGCGTCGATACTTCTCAACGTACTGACCTCAAACCGGTCTCGTTGTGGAGGAGAAGGGTCAGGCTACACGGAAGTGTAGCCAACATGTCGAAAATAAAATCCATCCGGTCGTGAGAGCCTCGGTACATTTACTTTCTGGATACGCATAGTATTTGTGTGAATGAGGCAAAATTTGGGTGTTTGGATAGAAAATTTTGAAGATCTGTTCTCTCTACTTAAATCCAGAGCTGTTATCCCAATTTGTGGAAGGATGGTTATCTTATGTTTGTTTTCAGGAAGGGCGATAAGAGGGACATATAAAACTATAGACCTATTTGTTTTCGGTTAACACTCCCAAAAATGATAAAATGTATAGTTTTATTAAGATAGTGATAACTATTTAGCACTTAGTTTGAATTACGCAGCATGAATTGAATAAGGTACGAGATTTATCCAAAAAGTAAGGTTACAACATTCATGTAGGATCAAAAAATGCTTGTATTTAATTGAAATTCTCAGGATACTTTGCAAATATATTAAACTATTTTTCAACGTAATCACCGTTGAGATCGTGACATTTCTGTAGTCGGGGTACCAGCTTTTGTATGCCACTGTCATAGACCTCCGCCGCCAGCTCTTTCAGCCACTTCTTCACACCTTCCTCGACCTCCTGATCGTTGGAAAATTGTTGGTGTGTAGTGACACACCTACGTCTCATTTCTCGTCACGATAGAGTCCAGAAAAGCTTTTCCCTCTTGTGCAAAACGATCCAAAAATTCACGCGCGGCAGTCACGTGATTTTGACGGTGCTCCGGTGTGAGCATTCTGGGCACCCATCTCGCACACAACTTCTTGTAACCAAGTTTTTCCGACACAATATTACCAAGGAGACTTTGAGAAATATTAGGACATTCTTCGTGAAGGTCGTCAAGCGTCACACGGCGGTCATTTCGCACTTGTTCTTCAATTTTTGGCACAAATTCGTCAGAAATCACTGCCTTGCCTCGTCGTGAGTTTCAGTACGGCCTTCTCTGAACAACCGAACCCACTTAGTGACATTTTGTCGACTCATCACATCACTACCATAAACTTTCACGAGCTTCCGATGGATATTCGCGGCGGTATTGTTCTGCAAAGTCAAAAAACTGATGACCGCGCGGGTCTCGCATGGACGAGAGTTGGCGGGAGCGCACGACGACCTCTCCATCGGAAGAATTTACTGTGACTGAGCAAAATGGCTGAAAAACACGCGGGACCAAACAAACTGACCGTTAGGATCCTCCCTACACGCCAGATGCACCAACTTTGAAACAAAAAATTTCCCCGGCCTCAGGAGCCCTTGTTACCTTAGTTTCTGGATGACTCTCGTAGATCAAAACTAACTAATCTTGTTGTCTATACAAATTATATTGTTTTTTTAATGGTTAGTAAGAGGCAAGTTGATGCGGTATATACTCGTATCAACTTATATAAGGTCTTTGATAAAGTTTTACATACGTTGTTAGTTGAAACAGTTGGGGATAGTTGGAACTCTTTTTAAGTAGTTGAATACTTATTTGTCGGATAGAATGCTGATTGTTAGGATTTGTGCACATATTTTTTGCATTAACGGGCGCAACTCATCTGTGAGATTAAAAAAAAATTGCTTAGCCTTAAGGGAAAAAAGGATCAAACTGAACTTTCATTCAAACATGATTATATAACATTTGTACATATCATTGCACTTTTCAATAACAAATATTTTAAATTTTCTAATATTGTTTTTCTTAAAATAGAAAATAACTAGTTTACAACATTCTCAGTCTTTTTTTGGCAGCTTATCAACACAACTAATGCAATTCAGTAATCTCACAATTTTTTTCAGTCATTTAATACCCACAATAGGTTTGTAAAAAAGATTTAGCACAATAAAAAGTATGTTGAATTAACTGTCACATCTTCATAAGGTAACATAGGTGTTCATGTGACGAAAATAAAAGCAATAACTTAACATTAGATAACACAATGCTAGCACTTTTTCAAACATTATTTAGAAAATAAAATTCAAATTCACTTGTGATCATAAAACGTCTTCACAAAAACAAAAGGGAGTAATCAAAACATGATTAGAAAGTTATTCCTGATCAGGCTCACGCTGAACATTTTCGAAAACATTCCTATAACAATTTTCACACACCATGCGTGCATGTTTGTATTCATATAGTAAATAACGATCAATATCATTGAATTAGGGGCTACAAAATAGATATATATTACGAACTATTGCAGGTATATAAAAAGAAATATGGAAAAAAAAAATAAAATTTCGGTTTTCAAAAATACTGACGTAATCGGGTGCAACTCATCCAGCAGATTAAAACGTTGGTCTCGGAGACCAACGGTGCACTGGAGAAATAACAAAGATACCCTTGTGTGAGGGGTACTATAAGCCTCACCTCTTTGACGGTAAATCTCGCTTATTGGCACAAAAAAAAAACTAGGTACCTCATCTCACAGATTAGACGCACCAGCCCAAGGGTTAAAAGCTACTAATGGCATACCTCAAGGATCTAACGTTAGTCTTTTGCTATTTGTTTTGTTTCTGAAAAATATTGTTTATATTTTAAATGATGATTTTTGCAGATGATCTTAAAATGTATCGTTTTGTTCGGCCTGTTGATAATTATGTAGTGTTATTTTGACAGGTTATACAGTAAGATTAACGTTGAACATCAGTTAGTGTCAGGTACTTTTCTAAGTTAAAGTTCCCCATACATTATAGTTATACAATAAACAATTAAGTTCTTCGTGGAACTTTTCCGCTTATAGATCGATTGTTGAATTTTTAATGTTTAATCTGTTGAAATTTAAAATTACAAAAATTATTAATTTTGAAATAAGTTTTATTATATTTACTTATATACTAGGTAAGTCAAAAAGTTTTGAAAGCGGAAATGAAAATACATTTTTTTTGGGGGGAAATCACTTTTATTGCTCAGTATAGTCTCCCATAAGATCAATACACTTGGTCCAACGATCTTCCAACTTTGTTGTCCCATCACGGAAGTGACTTTCTGGAAGGCCTGCAAAATACTCCTCTACGACGGCTATAACCTCTTCATTTGATGAAAAATGCTTTCCACGAAGGAATTTTTTGAGGTGTGAGAACAGCCAGAAGTCAGAGGGAGCTAAATCTGGCGAATAGGGTGGATGCTGCCACAATTCGTACCCCAATTCACTGATTTTCGCGATGGTTTTTTGAGCTGTGTGAGCAGGTGCATTGTCTTGATGAAAAATGATTTTTTTCTTCTGAAAGAAAATTATCTACTCTACAAGATATTGTGTTTGCTTTTACGTTACACATATTATTTTATTTGATTACAAGCCTTCAAAATGGAATGTCAAGTAGACATTTGCGTGAGCATTTTCGACACCTCCTTCTGTTCGCGTTCAATCGAGGGAACAAAGCTGCCAAAGCTACTCGTGATATTTGCGAAGTGTACGGTGAAGATGCTATGAATGAAAGGACAGCTCGTCGATGGTTTTTGCGTTTCGAAGACGGTAATTTCGACCTGAAAGACATGGAGCGTTCCGGACGACCAGTGGACTTCGATGAGGACCGCTTAAACCATATTATTCATGAAGATCCTCTTTAAACATTTTTCATCACCAGTAATGATGCGGTAAAGGATTGCTTGTTACCATGCGTAGCTCGATGACGCGCGAGCAAACCAGTAGAAATTGTCAAACGTTGATTTTTATTGTAATTTTTGGAATCATTTTGACTCATGTACTTACTTATTATTTAAATATTTTTTTGTGCGTTTTTATTTGATTTTTTTGAATTCTTAGATTTTTTGTATTGTAAATAAAGCACAAATTACTTTCTTTTTAAACTTTTTTTGTAGAATACATTGCACCGTCATTGAGAAAAAATAGAAGATAAATGAACCTCCCTCAGTTTGGTAACAGCACGTTGTACGTGAGTTAGCCCAATACACGAACTGCAGTAAAATTTCGCTTGGTTTTATGTTCTGGACTGATCATTAAATCGACTTAGATATACAGAAATGATCCAACCCACAACACATTGTAACTATTTCGATACTTCTTTTATTATTTAATAAAGTAATATATAACACAAACATTTGCCAAAGGCTAGTTTATACAAATTCATAACTTAATAACTAATCTCATTTATGTATCATAAAAATAAACTAACATATTTTCACTTTCTCCATATGGTCAGCAACACAAGGGTTCTTAAAGAGTCAAAGTTGACAGAGAATTGCTGACTAATATTAAAATCCGAAAGGTGTCCTATTTGGGTCATGTACTTAGAGGAGCAAAGTACAAATTACTGCACCTGATCATCCAAGGCAAAATATGATCAAAGAAGGCTGAAGAGGTGTTGGCAGGAGGCCAATCTCTTGGCTCCGCAATGTACGTGATTGGACTGGCAAAAGGGGCGTTGGAGATGTTTTTCGGGCGGCCGGGGATAAAGATGTCTATTCTCAGGTAATATTCAACGTTCGGGGGACCTGATATGACACTGGGAAGAAGAAGAATTTTATATTTAATTTATAAGAAATAGTCAACATCTACATACTAATTAAAACTTGATAACAATTCTTACAAGTAATTATTTAGCAAGAACAAGTCCACTCGTTCAGGCTACTTGTATTCCATCACATTCACTCAGACCTTGGTCGTCCCAGCTAATACTGTAGGTGGACTAGTCAGGCAACAGATAATGCTTCGGGAGCTTGTGCTTATAACGAAAGGGTAGGTCGGATTTACTCTTTTAAGCCCCTAGAGTAGCGATCAGAGGATTGCTGTGGTTCTTTGGGCTTTTATTGAACTTCACGGTTCCTATTTTGACACATTTCGCTTTTCAATTTACCTGTTTTGATACATTTCACTTTACCATTATACATCCGTCCTTGGCATGCTTTAAGAAGCGGCTGAAAAAACTCTTAATTTCTAGTCAGTAAAATAACGTATTTCATTCCTGATTTTTTTTCCTTTCCTCTCCACCATCCCTTCCTTTTCTTTTTATGAAAAATAATGTTCGGATGATTGTCCCTCTTTGTGGGGTTCGTGAACATATGCCCACGTATGTGTTTATGGATTTCGTGGGGTTGGAGAGTCATTTGAATGATTTATGCGGCCACGTAACTTGTTTCGTTTACTTTTGTCTGGTTGGCTGGAAAAGATTGCCACCTGGCAATAAACCCGCCAGATTGTATTTGAAATAAAAGTGTTAACATAAGTTGTGTCCGTTTTTTTTTCAAATTTAAAAATGAGCACCAAAAGTAATACAAAATATCGAAAGAAAATTTTCTGATCTACATGATATTGTATATACTTTTACGTTACATATATTATTTTATTTGATTACAAGCCTTCAAAATGGAATGCCAAGTAGACAAAAGTGAGCATTTTCGACACCTCCTTCTGTTCGCGTTCAATCGAGGGAATAAAGCTGCCAAAGCTGCTCGCGATATTTGCGAAGTCTGCGGTGAAGATGCTATGAATGAAACGTTAGCTCGTCGATGGTTTTTGCGTTTCAATGACGGTAATTTCGACCTGAAAGAGATGGAGCGTTCCGGACGACCAGTGGACTTCAATGAGGGCCGCTTAAACCATATTATTCATGAAGATCGCCTTCAAACCACCGTAGAATTGGCTGAGCAGATGAATTGTAGTCACATGACTGTATAACGGACACAACTTATGTTAACACCCAATAGTAAAAGTTCTTTATCTATATCTCTTATCTCTACATTTTTACAACGCAAATTTGAGTTATACATTTTTTGAAAACTTGATAAAAGCGCTTAAATAATTTATTACAGGAAACGACTAAACGAGATTACAACAAATGTATACACACTTAACACTGCATTTTTCTTGTGGGATAAGCAAAAATAACATATTCTCATATTCTTTTATCCAAACATACTTTACGATAAATCATAATACGAAGACCTCCGTGACCCAGTCTGTAAGACGCTTGCTTACCGACCCACAGAGGCCACGGGCTGGATTCCAGCTGGAACTCAGCTTTAAAAAAAAAGGTTTCATTTTGGTTTTAACTTAAGATGGTATAGGCACGTTGGACGCAGATCACTCGATCACATTGTTAACCAGGCAATCTCCATGGATCTTCTTCGAATAACAACCAGAGGAAGACCAAAGAATTCATGGGTGGTGCCAAAAGATAACCTGATGCAGAGGCACGGCCTGAGGGACGTAGTCCGGGACAGAAGAGCATACAACCTGAGGACGAGGAGAGCTGACCCCAACAGTCTTCGCAGACAGTGAGTTGGGATGGAGCCAGGGAGAAGAAGATTTTGGTTTTCCCTTAAGACATCATCAACATCTTTATGGTTGATTGTAAGAGATTGTCAGATGGCAATGGTTCCACAAGGTTGTACTGTGTAGGAACAAAGTGTTAGACACGATTCGCTCGGGTGCTGTTGTAGCTGGCATGCGTGATTTATTTAACAGTGGTGGGTTTAAGTCCTCAGTTGGAACGCAATAAAAAAATAAATGACATTTTTCTCGTTTGTCGATAATAAAAGGAAAAATAAATGTTATGTGTTATGGGTGAGTAATGAAATATAACAATTCCAGATGATAGAAGGATATCGAACAGCATGTAGCGATAGGAAATAAAGCCAATGAAGCAATAAAACCTATATACTAGAATCGGAAAGCATCAAAATCTGTTAAGATGATAGCCTAAACAGTATTTTAGTACGATTTTGATGTATAGGAGGGAAACGTGGACGTAGAAAATACTGAAACGAGCCGAATAAGTATTATAGAAATTTGTTCACTTAGAAGAATACATGGAGTGACAATGTATGATAGAATGTGAAACGAAGGGATTAGGGATGAATGTGGACTTAAGGCTGTTGTTGATTAAGGTAAACATTATCAATCTGAGATGGTTTGGGCACATGGAACGCATGAACGAAGAAATACTTACAAAGTAAATAAATAGTGCAAATGTGAGGGGAAGACGTAATAGAGGAAATTTCAAAATTAGAGGAATCGCAGAAGCTGTATGGATGTAGAAGAGATGATAGATGTGTCGCGATAGGAAAGTTTGGTACTCTCTCCTCTCTGCCTGCTCCGATACGAAAACGGCGTAATTGTATACTCGTATATGTAGACATATATTCTGTCCTGACATATATCCTGTAGAAATATATTCTGTTCTGAAAATTAAAGATTTTGATTGTTTCTTGTATGTATGTGTATAAAAAAAGTACCCGGCGGTAAGTAATACACATCGGGCTTAAAAAAGAGACTGTCGGTCATAATCGGCTAACTTCGGCTTTCTAGAGCGTTGTCTCTGTCATTCATACATCGCGATTTGTCAGTCGTTGTCAAGCGTTCTAGGGACAGAGACGACGCTCCACAAAGCCGAAGTTAGCCGATTATGCCGACAGTCTCTTTCTTAAGTCCGATGTGTATTACTTACCACCGGATACTGTACATACAATAAATTATTAAAATATTATACAAACTATATACATACGAATCATCACGCCATCTCTATGATGGGGTAGGAAGAGGACGGAGTGCCAGACTTTCCTATCTCAACCATCATTCTTAGCTTCTTCCATATCCAAACGCTACCCTTACTTCAATGATTATCTAACTCTGATTATTATTGTGACCTTTTGGACCAGTTGGATGAAAAAAATTGTGAAAAAAGAACCGGTTTGCAGAAGAAAAAAATCATTTTTCATCAAGACAATGCACCTGCTCACACAGCTCAAAAAACCATCGCGAAAATCATTGAGTTGGGGTACGAATTGTTGCAGCATCCACCCTATTCGCCAGATTTAGCTCCCTCTGACTTCTGGCTGTTCTCACACCTCAAAAAATTCCTTCGTGGAAAGCATTTTTCATCAAACGAAGAGGTTATAGCCGTCGTAGAGGAGTATTTTGCAGGCCTTCCAGAAAGTCACTTCCGTGATGGGACAACAAAGTTGGAAGATCGTTGGACCAAGTGTATTGATCTTATGGGAGACTATACTGAGCAATAAAAGTGATTTCCCCCCAAAAAAAATGTATTTTAATTTCCGCTTTCAAAACTTTTTGACTAACTAGTACGTTTCCTTCTTGACGGTTTATTTGATACATAAAGTGTTGTGGATATTTAACTTTTGTTAGTAAATAACTTGCATCATTTTTGGACACCATATTTTCTCCGTTATTAATGTTTTTTTTACAAATTCGTACATTGTATGTTGGATTCTTCATGCATAATATATATCCGGATTCGCCCCATACATAAGCCAGGACCGGACTCGATCAGTGCGGTTTATCACTCTATATTAACAATGTTCTAGGATGGCAGGTGCAACCGAGAAAAACACTTAAACTTCTCGCTTAATTTTGTCTATAAAATTGCTTCCAATATTTATTTATGATTGAGAATCGGAGCTTATTGACACACTTTAATTTAAAACAGAAAAAGCTTTGATTAAAGACAACAGCATAAAGTATTGAAAATGATACTTTGTGGTAATATCAGCATAAAATGTTGGAAATGTTACTAAACCGTTTAAAAGCACAAAAGTGACGAACAGTTTACTCAGTGGTTTTAAAAGCATTCGTGTTGAAAATGCCACTTTGTAGAATTGTCAGCATAAAATGCTATTTGGTTGGTCCTAATATAACAGCACAAAATTGACGAAAATTCTACCACTAGGTCTTAAAAGCATAAGTGTTGAAAATGCCACTTATTGGTATTATCAGCATAAAATGCCATTTTGTGGTTCTAATACACATTTAAAAGTGAATAAAATTCCACTTTGTGGGGTCTTAAAAGCATAAATGTTAAAAATGCCAGTTTGTAGCGTTATCAACATAAAATGACATTTTGTAGGTCTAATATATTAGCACAAAAGTGTCAAAAATATTCTAATCTATGGTCTTAAGAGCATAAGTGTTAAAAATGACACTTTTTGGTGTTATCAGCATAAAATGCCATTTTGTAGGTCTAATATATTAGCGCAAAAGTGACAACAATATTCTAATCTGTGGTCTTAAGAGCATAAGTGTTAAAAATTACACTTTTTGGTGTTATCAGCATAAAATGTCATTTTATAGGTCTAATATGTTAGCACAAAAGTGACAACAATATTCTAATATATGGTCTTAAGAGCATAAGTGTTAAAAATGACACTTTTTGGTGTTATCAGCATAAAATGCCATTTTGTAGGTCTAATATATTAGCGCAAAAGTGACAATAATATTCTAATCTATGGTCTTAAGAGCATAAGTGTTAAAAATGACACTTTTTAGTGTTATCAGCATAAAATGCCATTTTGTAGGTCTAATATATTAGCACAAAAGTGACAACAATATTCTAATCTATGGTCTTAAGAGCATAAGTGTTAAAAATGACACTTTTTGGTGTTATCAGCATAAAATGCCATTTTGTAGGTCTAATATATTAGCACAAAAGTGACAACAATATTCTAATCTATGGTCTTAAGAGCATCAGTGTTAAAAATGACACTTTTTGGTGTTATCAGCATAAAATGTAATTTTGTAGGTCTAATATATTAGCGCAAAAGTGACAACAATATTCTAATCTATGGTCTTAAGAGCATAAGTGTTAAAAATGACACTTTTTGGTGTTATCAGCATAAAATGCCATTTTGTAGGTCTAATATATTAGCACAAAAGTGACAACAATATTCTAATCTATGGTCTTAAAAGCATAAGTGTTAAGAATGACACTTTTTGGTGTTATCAGCATAAAATGCCATTTTGTAGGTCTAATATATTAGCGCAAAAGTGACAACAATATTCTAATCTATGGTCTTAAGAGCATAAGTGTTAAAAATGACACTTTTTGGTGTTATCAGCATAAAATGCCATTTTGTAGGTCTAATATATTAGCACAAAAATGACAACAATATTCTAATCTGTGGTCTTAAGAGCATAAGTGTTAAAAATGACACTTTTTGGTGTTATCAGCATAAAATGTCATTTTATAGGTCTAATATGTTAGCACAAAAGTTACAACAATATTCTAATATATGGTCTTAAGAGCATAAGTGTTAAAAATTACACTTTTTGGTGTTATCAGCATAAAATGCCATTTTGTAGGTCTAATATATTAGCGCAAAAGTGACAATAATATTCTAATCTATGGTCTTAAGAGCATAAGTGTTAAAAATGACACTTTTTGGTGTTATCAGCATAAAATGCCATTTTGTAGGTCTAATATATTAGCACAAAAGTGACAACAATATTCTAATCTATGGTCTTAAGAGCATAAGTGTTAAAAATGACACTTTTTGGTGTTATCAGCATAAAATGCCATTTTGTAGGTCTAATATATTAGCACAAAAGTGACAACAATATTCTAATCTATGGTCTTAAGAGTATAAGTGTTAAAAATGACACTTTTTGGTGTTATCAGCATAAAATGTCATTTTGTAGGTCTAATATATTAGCGCAAAAGTGACAACAATATTCTAATCTATGGTCTTAAGAGCATAAGTGTTAAAAATGACACTTTTTGGTGTTATCAGCATAAAATGCCATTTTGTAGGTCTAATATATTAGCACAAAAGTGACAACAATATTCTAATCTATGGTCTTAAAAGCATAAGTGTTAAGAATGACACTTTTTGGTGTTATCAGCATAAAATGCCATTTTGTAGGTTTAATATATTAGCGCAAAAGTGACAACAATATTCTAATCTATGGTCTTAAGAGCATAAGTGTTAAAAATGACACTTTTTGGTGTTATCAGCATAAAATGCCATTTTGTAGGTCAAATATATTAGCGCAAAAGTGACAACAATATTCTAATCTATGGTTTTAAGAGCATAAGTGTTAAAAATGACACTTTTTGGTGTTATCAGCATAAAATGTCATTTTGTAGGTCTAATATACTAGCGCAAAAGTGACAACAATATTCTAATCTATGGTCTTAAGAGCATAAGTGTTAAAAATGACACTTTTTGGTGTTATCAGCATAAAATGCCATTTTGTAGGTCTAATATATTAGCGCAAAAGTGACAACAATATTCTAATCTGTGGTCTTAAGAGCATAAGTGTTAAAAATGACACTTTTTGGTGTTATCAGCATAAAATGTCATTTTGTAGGTCTAATATATTAGCACAAAAGTGACAACAATATTCTAATCTATGGTCTTAAGAGCATAAGTGTTAAAAATGACACTTTTTGGTGTTATCAGCATAAAATGCCATTTTGTAGGTCTAATATATTAGCACAAAAGTGACAACAATATTCTAATCTATGGTCTTAAAAGCATAAGTGTTAAGAATGACACTTTTTGGTGTTATCAGCATAAAATGCCATTTTGTAGGTCTAATATATTAGCGCAAAAGTGACAACAATATTCTAATCTATGGTCTTAAGAGCATAAGTGTTAAAAATGACACTTTTTGGTGTTATCAGCATAAAATGCCATTTTGTAGGTCTAATATATTAGCGCAAAAGTGACAACAATATTCTAATCTGTGGTCTTAAGAGCATAAGTGTTAAAAATGACACTTTTTGGTGTTATCAGCATAAAATGTCATTTTATAGGTCTAATATATTAGCACAAAAGTGACAACAATATTCTAATCTATGGTCTTAAGAGCATAAGTGTTAAAAATTACACTTTTTGGTGTTATCAGCATAAAATGCCATTTTGTAGGTCTAATATATTAGCGCAAAAGTGACAATAATATTCTAATCTATGGTCTTAAGAGCATAAGTGTTAAAAATGACACTTTTTGGTGTTATCAGCATAAAATGCCATTTTGTAGGTCTAATATATTAGCACAAAAGTGACAACAATATTCTAATCTATGGTCTTAAGAGCATAAGTGTTAAAAATGACACTTTTTGGTGTTATCAGCATAAAATGCCATTTTGTAGGTCTAATATATTAGCACAAAAGTCACAACAATATTCTAATATATGGTCTTAAGAGCATAAGTGTTAAAAATGACACTTTTTGGTGTTATCAGCATAAAATGCCATTTTGTTGGTCTAATATATTAGCGCAAAAGTGACAACAATATTCCAATCTATGGTCTAAAGAGCATAAGTGTTAAAAATGACACTTTTTGGTGTTATCAGCATAAAATGCCATTTTGTGGCACTAATATAATAGTATAAAAGTGACGAACATTCTACTTTAGGGTCTTAAAAAATAAATGTTGAAAATGCCAGTTTATGATCTTTAATATATTGATATTCCACTTTTTTTTTTCTTAATGCGCATCTCTTCACTTCATTCTTTTTCCTTTTACTCTTTTTCTGTAATTTCAAGTTTCACTTTAATACGTAAAGATGGGCACACTTTTATGTATCGTCACTTTTGTGACTTTCGATATGTCGTTGTTGGGCCTCGTAGTCGAGGATCTCCGCGCCATTTCCACGTTAATTCAATTGGAAAGCAAAGCAGTGCCGTTGAGATTTTCGTTTATTTTTAAGTTAGTGCGCCGTTGCACACCAGCAAACTCACCGGCCATACCGCTGTACTGGATCCGATGGTACATCGAAGTGAGACGACCACCGGCAAGTTTATTAAATATTTGTTCTCTCTTTTTTTTATAGAATACGTACTACCTTGA
The DNA here is from genome assembly GCA_949825065.1 of Odontocerum albicorne. NCBI lineage: Eukaryota > Metazoa > Arthropoda > Insecta > Trichoptera > Odontoceridae > Odontocerum > Odontocerum albicorne. The sequence continues at coordinate 1,588,281 of OX463865.1, forward strand.
TCAAAAAGTTTTAGGACCGGCCACCGTGTGGCGTTGTCAGTCACCCGATTGGATTTTTTTTTATTAGGTTATCACATCTATCATTGACCCTTCTCTTCAAATTTCAGCGTCATAGCTTGACATTACATCTTCCTTTGTGCGTGTTTTCGATTTTTTACAAGTTTGAAAATGGCATCAACTGTGCATCAACGAGTTTGCATTAAATTTTGTGTGAAAAACGGATTTAACGGTCCGCGGACCTTAGAAATGTTAGAGAAGTGTTTTTCGGTGGCACGAACGCTTTTGAAATGGTTGTGAGTCGGTCGAGGATGACGAACGCAGTGGCAGTCGAAAACCGATGAAAACATCGATAAAATCAAAGAAATGTTGGCCGAAAACCGCAAACTGACCATCAGAAAACTGGCAGAGGACTTGAACATCACTTATGGATCCGGTCAAGACATTTTGGCTAATGATTTGGGCCTCAGACGTGTCGTTGCAAAACTGGTGCTGAAAGACCTCAATTTCATGCAAAAAAAGGACCGCGTTGAAATCGCGAAAGACATGATTTCCATGAGTTTTTGACCAAAAACAACACGAATACTATCCAGCAGCCTTCGAATACACCTGATCTGGCTCCCTGTGACTTTTTCCTGTTCAACCGACTTAAAAAACCGCTTCGCGGAACGCGTTACAGCACCCGAGAGCACGTTATGAAAAAATCGAAGACGGCTCTGATGGACATACCGAAAATCGAGTACCAGCGGTGTTTTGAGGATTGGATCAAGCGCTGGCGTAAGTGCGTTGCAGTCGATGGGGAGTACTTTGAAGGGGACCATATCGATTTTGATGAATAAACTTGTATTTTCGATTTTATTAATAAAGTTCTAAAACTTTTTGTTCAAGGTAGTACATATAGCTAAATAGGTATCCATATACCGCTCAATACTAGGTAAACAAATACCTGTCTCATTTTGTTATATCTGTCAGGAGAGTACTTTTGATAAAGTGCTTCATTTACTTTGTTCCCTGTCGCTATCCTCTTTAAATGTTTCTACTCGCCCATCACAGTCATTATAGAGTATACTTCCCAGACAACAGAACTCATCAACTTGCATTTAGTTTCTTTAAACTAATCCATACATATTACATTCATTTTCCCACTTCAAATATTGAAAAAAAAAAGCTTTCTTTTTCTACTCAAATGTTTTAGTAAATTTTTCGTATATAAAGTACTTATTATTGAATCTTAAAATTGGAAGTAGTGAATTTAAAGACATATATTTCAATCAAGCAATGTCAAGGTCTAATAAAATAACGGTTCACAATAGCGTATTAGTGCCAACATTTAAATTTGGGAGTGAAACATCGACGAGGAAAATGGGAACCGAGTAAATGCAGTTGAAATGTGGGCATTCAAAAGAATATGTGTTGTGTCATTGTATGATAGAATGAATTTAAAAGGATGAATTTGAACCAAAAACAGCTGTTTTAAGTAGAATGAAAACAGCATTTACAAAAAACAGTTCCTTAAACATTTATAAAATTAACCTATATACGAGGGTCATCTAGAAAGTAAGGTTACAACATTTATGTAGGATCGAAAAATGCTTGTATTTAATTGAAATTCACAAGATACTTCACAAATATATTAAACTATTTTTCAACGTAATCGCCGTAGAGATCGAGACATTTCTGTAGTCGGGGCACCAGCTTTTGTATGCCAGTGTCATACACCTCCGCCGCCAGCTCTTTCAACCACTTCTCCACAGCTTCCTCGACCTCTTGATCGTTGAACAATTGTTGGGGTGTAGTGACACACCCCCGTCTCATCCCTCGTCACGATAGAGTCCAGAAAAGCTTTTCCCTCTTGTGCAAAACGATCCAAAAATTCACGCGCGGCGGTCACTCGATTTTGACGGTGCTCTGGTGTGAGCATTCTGGGCACCCATCTCGCACACAACTTCTTGTAACCAAGTTTTTCCGACACAATATTACCAAAAAGACTTCGAGAAATGTCAGGAAATTGTTCGTGAAGGTCGTCAAGCGTCACAAGCGTAAACTTCCACGAGCTTCCGATGGATATTCGCGGCGGTATTGTTCTGCAATGTCAAAAAACTGATGACCGCGCGGGTCTCGCACGGATGAGAGTTGGCGGGAGCGCACGACGACCTCTCCATCGGAAGAATTTACTGTGACAACAAAATAGACCAAAAAAACTGACCGTTAGGATCCCCCCTACACGCCAGGTTCGCCAACTTTGAAACAAAAAATTTCCCCCGACCTCAGGAGCTCTTGTAACCTTAGTTTCTGGATGTACCTCGTAATTAGTTTCATAGGTACAAGAAATTAAGGAACACTAGAAAAACATTACGTTATCTAGAGGGTTAGTGTATGCATGACAAGGTGTATCGATATGGCAAAAGCGAGAGATGGATTAAGTAAAGTGTCAATCTGTTCTCTCTGCCAACTCTAATACTTACATCGCGTGGTCGTGAAAATGAGTATGTATGTACTGTCGTGGTAGAATTGAAAAATTTGTGCACGCATAGAATTAACAGTAGATCTGTTATCTCTGCCTACCCCAATAAAGACATAACGTATGGGTGATTATGATGCCGCATCAATGTTTTTACCAAAACGCAAGTCTTGCGAGGATAATGTTTTTTTTATAATAATAAATTGCTTATTTTTGATACGTACAAAAAATTACGTACGGACGAATGTTTCAGCATTTGTTCGTACGTCTGAAGTGACAAACGAATAATAAATGGATCAAAAATACTGAAATGGCCCATCTGAAACTGTTTAATATGTATGTTGACTGGAAATTATAAAAACACTTTCACATTTCTCGCCGGAAGTTTCAAGTTGACATTGAAAAAAATGTCCCTCAATACAGGGTGGTACGTGGTAAACTTGTTTTACTGATTAAATTAGATCTGTTTTAAACTTATTTACTTTTTAATATTTAAAAAGTGTTGTTGCAAAATTTTTAGAACGCGTTTTAACAAAATATAATATTCGTTTTTTTATTAGTAGTTTCTTAAATTTAATAAAAAAATGTTTTTGTTACCGAATATTGTCTCACGTGTCGAAAGAATTGGCCTTATTTTTTTTTTCAAAGAATTTATTATATGTAACGTAGATTAACTAGTTTAAGATTAATGGTAGTATTAACAAGTAAAATGAGAGCTTAAATTCAAACCAGTCTAGAAATTATTAAATAACAGATACCAGGAATGGAAAACACGTAATGGTTTGAATAAAGAATGCCGGGAGTGAAGGGTAAACACGTAATGATTTGAATACAGGATGCTAGTAACGATGAGAAAACACGTTATTATTTAAATAAAAAATGCCAGGAAAGAAGAGAAAACACGTTATGATTTGAATAAAAAATGCCAGGAACGAAGAAAAAACACGTTATGATTTAAATAAAGAATGCCAGGAACGAAGAAAAAACACGTTATGATTTAAATTAAGAATGCCAGGAACGAATCAAAAACACGTTATGATTTAAATTAAGAATTCCAGGAGTAAAGGGAAATCTGTTATCGGTTCATTATATATTGTGTCATATATTATCATCCTATGTATTGATCTTAAATTCACATTAATCTCTTATCGATTCATTATATATTGTGTCATATATTATCATCCTATGTATTGATCTTAAATTCACATTCATCTCTTATCGATTCATTATATATTGTGTCATATATTATCATCCTATGTATTGATCTTAAATTCACATTCATCTCTTATCGATTCATTATATATTGTGTCATATATTATCATCCTATGTATTGATCTTAAATTCACATTCATCTCTTATCGATTCATTATATATTGTGTCATATATTATCATCCTATGTATTGATCTTAAATTCACATTCATCTCTTATCGATTCATTATATATTGTGTCATATATTATCATCCTATGTATTGATCTTAAATTCACATTCATCTCTTATCGATTCATTATATATTGTGTCATATATTATCATCCTATGTATTGATCTTAAATTCACATTAATCTCTTATCGATTCATTATATATTGTGTCATATATTATCATCCTATGTATTGATCTTAAATTCACATTCATCTCTTATCGATTCATTATATATTGTGTCATATATTATCATCCTATGTATTGATCTTAAATTCACATTCATCTCTTATCGATTCATTATATATTGTGTCATATATTATCATCCTATGTATTGATCTTAAATTCACATTCATCTCTTATCGATTCATTATATATTGTGTCATATATTATCATCCTATGTATTGATCTTAAATTCACATTCATCTCTTATCGATTCATTATATATTGTGTCATATATTATCATCCTATGTATTGATCTTAAATTCACATTCATCTCTTATCGATTCATTATATATTGTGTCATATATTATCATCCTATGTATTGATCTTAAATTCACATTAATCTCTTATCGATTCATTATATATTGTGTCATATATTATCATCCTATGTATTGATCTTAAATTCACATTCATCTCTTATCGATTCATTATATATTGTGTCATATATTATCATCCTATGTATTGATCTTAAATTCACATTCATCTCTTATCGATTCATTATATATTGTGTCATATATTATCATCCTATGTATTGATCTTAAATTCACATTCATCTCTTATCGGTTCATTATATATTGTGTCATATATTATCATCCTATGTATTGATCTTAAATTCACATTCATCTCTTATCGATTCATTATATATTGTGTCATATATTATCATCCTATGTATTGATCTTAAATTCACATTCATCTCTTATCGATTCATTATATATTGTGTCATATATTATCATCCTATGTATTGATCTTAATTTCACATTCATCTCTTATCGATTCATTATATATTGTGTCATATATTATCATCCTATGTATTGATCTTAAATTCACATTCATCTCTTATCGGTTCATTATATATTGTGTCATATATTATCATCCTATGTATTGATCTTAAATTCACATTCATCTCTTATCGATTCATTATATATTGTGTCATATATTATCATCCTATGTATTGATCTTAAATTCACATTCATCTCTTATCGATTCATTATATATTGTGTCATATATTATCATCCTATGTATTGATCTTAATTTCACATTCATCTCTTATCGATTCATTATATATTGTGTCATATATTATCATCCTATGTATTGATCTTAAATTCACATTCATCTCTTATCGATTCATTATATATTGTGTCATATATTATCATCCTATGTATTGATCTTAAATTCACATTCATCTCTTATCGGTTCATTATATATTGTGTCATATATTATCATCCTATGTATTGATCTTAAATTCACATTCATCTCTTATCGATTCATTATATATTGTGTCATATATTATCATCCTATGTATTGATCTTAAGTTCACATTCTTCCGTTATCGGTTCATTATATATTGTGTCATATATTATCATCCTATGTATTGATCTTAAGTTCACATTCATCCATTATCGGTTCATTATATATTGTGTCATATATTATCATCCTATGTATTGATCTTAAGTTCACATTCTTCCGTTATCGGTTCATTATATATTATGTCATATATTATCATCCTATGTTTTGATCTTAAGTTCACATTAATTCCTTATCGGTTCATTGTATATTGTGTTATATATTATCATCCTATGTGTTGATCTTAAGTTCACATTAATCCCTTATCGGTTCATTATATATTGTGTCATAAATTATCATACTATGTATTGATCTTAAGTTCACATTCATTCCTTATCGGTTCATTGTATTGTGGCGGTCGTCTCCGAATATTGTCGCATACATACGGTCAATGACCGATGAAACGACCTTCGAATTCCTCGATAAATTATAGTAAACAGTCCGAAGGTCACATGCCGGCCATTGAAGCCGGCCGAGCTCCCGCACCTCACGCCAGAGAAAGGGAACGCACCACGGCTATCTCACCAGTTCCGTATTTTGATGAATACCCACATACGACAATAACCGTTCTCTGCATTCACAGAAGCGAGACGTTAGCATATCGCGAGCGCACTCTCGCGCACATTCCAAAAAGATCTAAATACCTACGTTACTATAAAAATAAACACTCTCTCTTTCCGCATTGCGATTTAACGAGTTTATTTATTTACCAACAACTATCATCATCTCTTCCTTAACGACCGATTCTCTAAAGTATATTGTGTTATATACTATCATCCTATGTATTGATGTTAAGTTCAGATTCATCTCTTATCGGTACATTATACGAGTATGTTATATTGTGTCATATATTATCATCCTATGTATTGATCTTAAGTTCACATTAATCCCTTATCCGTTCATTATATATTAGTGCTCTATTGGCACATTTGGATTCTAAAAAGTGTCGTGTACTTCGAACAGGAGTGTTGCAGTCAATTTTAGCCAATATGTCGGTACCATCAAGAATATTGTGAATAACGTTGTAATAATGAAGGCGAGTTGATATTTCTTGCCACACAGTACATAATGACATATACGAATTTTAGGGGAGGGTTCATGAATTGTATATATTGCCCCTTGGGGCGTTTTATATACTTTGTGATAACACTACAAAACTGTGTTATTTTTGTTGAATAGGAAAGCAAAAAAAAAACTAATGACACATTAAACGTAATTTACTTTATAACAATATCAAGGCTTTATTTATGTCAAACCTTCGCTGACTTTTATTTTGTGCGTGTTAATTTAGTAGAATCCATTGACTTTAATTTAGTTTTGTATCTATACAAATAAAACGGAATTTGTTATAAAGTATTTACCAATATCGAAAAGAGCACTTGGAAATGGTTTTGGTACATGGAACGAATTAATCAAGAAACATTGACACATAAAATATATATTGTTTATAGTTCAGGCATTAACATTGTGGAGGTTTAAAGACATTGTAATTTGTTTTATCAAACAGTGTTTAGTCCATTTTTTGTAATGGTATAACCCTACTGGTTTCAAGGCTTCTATCTCATCGTCAGGGGAGCTTGTTTGTGCTCCCCTGATGATGATAGGTAATCCATGAAACTGGTAGGGTTATACCGTTACAAAAATTGGACTAAACAGTATTTGATAAAACAAATTACAACAACAAATATATGGTGACAATGTGAGGAAAATACATTTTGGAGGAAAACAAGGAAGGTGTGGTTAAAACGAATGAATAATACATTGAAAGAAGTAAAAATAAAAAGTCTCAGAATTCGTAGGAGTTGTAGAAGAAGGTATATGGATATGGAAGAGGGGAAATACGTATGTCACAATTTTTATTTATTTTATTTTATATGACAAGGAAGGATGCAATAAAAATATAGCATTAGTTTAGACACATATCTCAATAATAACTAGTTTAAAGACACATAACTCATAAATAACTAGTTTAAAGACACATATCTCAATAATAACTAGTTTAAAGACACATATCTCATAAATAACTAGTTTAAAGACACATATCTCAATAATAACTAGTTTAAAGAAACATATCTCAAGAATTAAGTCTTGCTTCATTTATATTCAATTAATGGAAAAACTTTAACATAAGCATAATTTTTTTAAACACAGATTTAAGTTTTTAATGTAAAAAAAAAATAAAACCGATTTTAACCGGTTTTTTTGGAAATACTGGTATTCAAAACCGTTTTTTTTTTTACAAAAGTTATAAATCTGTCAAACTCTTACGAAGATAATTCACTAATGACACATGCTACATGTTGATTGTTGTTGCCGGGACGCATGCGTCACCTTTCGACAGGTTTCAGCGTGTCGAACAATTTCACCGCTATCCGAAAGTCAGCGGATCGGTGCGGCTTGTAGCGTGCGATATGGAGTGAAATATTGAAATATTGATACCTTGTTTATTGAAGATTATCATAATTCACCGGAGTTATGGTGTACCAGACAGGTACAAAGACTGTAGAATAGGGCGTTGGTTGCTGCAGTGCCTGAAGAATCCAATTCGCGAAGTCAAGCGTAAATCACCAAAAAATTAATTAGATTAATTTCCGGTGAAATGTTCTTGCGTCGAATGCGCCTCTGAACTTGTGGGCGGAGCTTGTTTCGGCTATTCAGCGCACGGCCCAGATCGGTTCCAGGGACGGACTCGACAACGATGATTCCGGCGAAAGACGAAGAGATGAAGTGAAGTCAGAAGAGTAGAGATTCCTCTGTAGAACTTGGAGAAGGTTGAGAAATGAAACGTAGTCAGTAGAGTGAAGAGAAGTAGTATAATTTCGGTAAGTTTGGGGGCTCTATATTAGCGGAAAGTCGGTCAGAGTAAGCGCCCGTTGCCCGCGAGGTAAACCCATGTTCGGGGCTCGGGGGGGGGCGCTTAAACTGACCGCTTTCTGCCTTGGTCACGATGGCCCGGCCGCTACACATTTTTCTGCGCGGTCGCGAGCTCATTCGGATTCAAACAGATAGATAATATTTACAGTGTTTGCTTACATAATATAGATTTACATAGATTTACATATGACATGATACATTTACAAATTATAAAACATTTTACATAGACAAATATAGGGCAAATTTGCCTCCAGATCTACACACAACATTGTCTGTTTCATCATACCACGTACACACACAAGGGTGACGGCATACGTCCGATACATATGGAATAATAAAATAAGTGATTATAAAGCCAACAGGATAAAGAATGATAAACTGAAGCAGTTAGCGATTAAATACGATTGCACTGTAATCGATGGGAAAAAAAAATCAAGAATTAGCGTTCAGCTTTTCGTCATTCTGAGCTTCTTGACTACCAACATATAATTCTCTTCTCCAACACCGTGGCTTTCTTTTTTTTCTACGATTTAAAACTATTACCAAATATACAGCCGCCTCGATTGTTTGTAAAGGCATAATGTACCAAACTGACGTTGCCTCCTTGGAATTGTTTAAGACGCATGCTACTGTTATGGCCTTTTGCAACGAAAACACTTTAAGAATTTCAACGTGTAGTTTTATTTGTATGAAGGTTGAATTACATTGATGTATAATATTAACAGTATTACATAAATAGTAACAGCTATGATCTTTACAAAGTAGCGGCTTTAAGAATAGTGATGCTGCCTCAGATATGACGTCCTATTTAAAGCAAAGATAATTATACCTCGACCCTTCAATAGATTAAGAAGGAATGCGTCGGGCATGTTATGTTTGCCCTTTAAGGTCAAGTCGATATCTGTGATTTATCTCGTCGCAGCTTACCCATTTAGTGATATTTAATCTTTATTGATTTGGGCAAACGAGAGGATAACTTAAATATAATGCATTGAAGTTAAATTGACACTAATGTGATAGCGCTAATATTTATAGGACCTAGTACATGTTTCGATAAGCTTGACAAGGGTATAATATAACTTATAATATTTATTTGAATGTGGATAAGATAACATCGGTTTCGGTGACTATACCGTGTTACAGATAATGCCAATATATTTAATAGGTTCTTAGATAAGTGGTACATTGGTTTGCATAATATATTGAGGGTGAATGAGATAAGAAGATAAGATTAACATGAGCTGTGGTAGATACATGACACTACACGTATTGACAACAAAGCGCATGCGATTCGGGGAGTCAAAATCCGCATGTGACATTGTTAAAATATGTGGCACATAGTCGCACACCTAGGAATAGGCCACACTAGGAAACATATCGCATGCCTCATGTCGTTCAGTATTGCCTAAGTCGAATTGCGCCTTAAGAGTGCGCGCGCACTCTTATAGATCTAAGTGCAAGCCGATATCCAAGTCTAATTTTACTTGAGGCTGTTAATTTTAACTAAACGTAATAGATACGTATTATTGTTTTTAGAATGTCTTCACGAGAAAGAAAGTCAACAAATAAACTGTGTTTGCAAGCAGTCTTGGATGAAGTCAAAAAGAGGATCAGCGAGGGTGAAAGTCAGAGAAAAGTCGCACTTTCTCTTGGAATGGCAGAGAACACGTTAAGAAAACGCCTTAAGGGAGGTACCGTATCCACAAAGCTTGGCAGATATGACCTAACTTTATCCAAGGAGATAGATAAAAACTCCAGATAACATGTTCTATGGCGTGACAACAAAACCCATAAGAGCTTTGTCTTTGATTAGCTACTCAATAATGTTATTGAGTAGCTTTTTTCGCGAAGTCGCCTCGAGAAAAGCTACTTAATAACATTATTGAGTTGATTGCATTTGCTTCAACTCAATAATATTATTAAGTAGCTTTTCATAACGCTGGTGGGTGACTAGAGAAAAAAAACTTTGAGTATATTGAATAACTCGCCATATTGAGATGTCACAGCTTGCACTGATTTATTGCTGTTGTTCAGTGGCGAACTGTCAACGGAAACAGGGCCAAGAAATCGATTGAATCTGTCTTCTTTTTGACATCAAATACTTCGCGCACCCTTGTTCTGATATATTTTAACTTTAAATAGTTATATGGGATGAAGGTGAACTAAAGGCTAAAAAAGACTGCGAGGAGTCGAATAAAGGCTGTAAAAATACGGGCTTTGAGATGAATACATGGAGTGACAATGCATTACATAATACGGAATGAAACGATTAGGGATGAATGTGAACTTATGGCTTAGTTGATTTTCTTCTTCTTCAGTTTCAATCTTGGGGATTGGTTAGCAGCGAAGCTCTGCATCTCCTCCTCCACTCCGCTCGGTCTTCAGCGATCCTCTTGAGCTCTGTATAGGAGGTGCAGTCCATATCGTGGCATATTTGCTCCAGATACTCTCGGCGAGGAGGCCCTCTGCCAATCGATCCCTTAATCATTCCCTCCAGTATATTGTGCAGGAGATGTTCATGTCGCAGCATATGACCCATCCATTCTGCACGCCTTTCCGATATGGTGTTTGACAGGTGTCTGGTTCCTTCGATTTATTCTCAAATCTTTCTCCTTTTTATTTATCAAACTCTGTAACTCATATTTCTTCTCCGCTAACACTACAAATATTTATAGATCAACGAATGAATTTAGGTATAATATAAAAGCAATATGTCTGGCCAATGTTATAAAGGTTCTTTCAAATTGAGCGGTTTCTTAAATTTATTGATAAAACACAGATGACGTCGCAAACTTACCTGGGTCTTGTGACACTTGAGAAGTGTAATGTATGACATTTATAAAAAATAAGTCGTATACAATGCAACAACCCGTTCAAATTGTTGAATTATTTTATGTATTATAATCTCCGGAAACGGTGATGTTAATTGACCATCAAGATCATGTGATCTGACACCGTTGGACTATTTATCTGAAGTTACGTGAAAAGCCAGGTCTATAAAAATGACCCATGATCAATTCCTGAGTGGGGACGAAATTATTCACGTTATTGGTGAGTTAGAATCGCAATTATGCCAAAATATCATCGAAAATTTTGACAAAAGAGTGGACATCTGTGGAGTTCAAGAGGTGGATATTTTGCGGATATTGTTTTTTTTTGTGTTTAAATGTCTGTTTGTTTTATTCAATAATGTGTGTTTTATTCAAGAATTAAAGCACAGAAGGTGTGTTTTATTCAAGAATTAAAAAAAATTAAATTAATAAAACCGTTCAATTTGAAAGACCCTTTATGATTCTAACCTAGTTTTTTCGCTGTCGTAGCTACTTGAAATTCTTCTTCGTTTGTCGTATCCGGTCTTCGTTACATCGGCAATCACTCTTGAGAAAATATATCTTGTCATTGGCAGCTCGGAACAGCTTCTCAACCATCTGGATACCTGTTTTAATCGCGAATATTGCGTAAGCAGGATAGGCGCCTCCTACTAGTTCCGCGTCGTCTCCCAATTTAATACATCAATATTAGTTTTAAGAAGTGTTTTTTTTTATTCTCAATATATGACGTTAATTTCTAGTCAGTAAAATAATGCGTTTCATTCCCGATTTTTTCCTTTCCTCTCCCCCACCCCTTCCTTTCCTTTTGATTGATGATATCTCACTTTATATCAAAAATAATGTTCGGGTGATTGTCCGTCTTTGTGGGGTTCGTGAGCATATGTGTGAATGATTAATGCAACCGTGTAACTTGCTTCATTTACTTTGTGGGGTTCGTGAGCATATGTGTGAATGATTAATGCAACCGTGTAACTTGCTTCATTTACTTTGTGGGGTTCGTGAGCATATGTGTGAATGATTAATGCAACCGTGTAACTTGCTTCATTTACTTTTGCCTAGTTATTACTAGAATTAATGCAACCGTGTAACTTGCTTCATTTACTTTTGCCTAGTTATTACTAGAATTAATGCAACCGTGTAACTTGCTTCATTTACTTTTGCCTAGTTATTACTAGAATTAATGCAACCGTGTAACTTGCTTCATTTACTTTTGCCTAGTTATTACTAGAATTTACTCTTGAGTAGCAGTGATTGTCTTTTGGCCTTTCCAGTTCACCACCCCTCATTACAGGGGAGGAAGGGTTAAAGTCTAAAAAAATGTAGGTATTAAATAAAGCAGTATAAAAAATCATAAAACACAAGTTCGAAAAATCACACTACAATCCCATTGCATAAAGATGGAATTTAGTTAGAAATATTTTTTTCCAAAGGATTATTAACTTATTCATAAAAACGACACGTATCCACCAACAAAATAAATTTAACGAAAAGGGAACAGCACAAAAAATATTTCTCCATTGCATGATTTTAGTTTATTTTTCGCAATAAATACTTTATTTTTTCCAAAGACATGAAGATGTCTCTTGAATGTCGATGTGATCCGAAAATGCCAGTAAAGTTAAAAGGAAAAGTATACCAAACGATTGTCAGACCCGCACTCCTCTATGGCTCCGAATGCTGGACGATGTATAACTCTTACTCTAGGCAACTAGAAACTGCTGAAATGCGCATGCTAAGATGGTCAGCTGGTGTGTCCCTAAGAGACAAAAGAAAAAGCTCACGCATTCGTGGAAGCCTAGGTGTTACAGACATCAACAGTAAGATGGAAGAGAGGCGGATGGATTGAGATGGTATGGGCACGTTGGACGCAGAGCACCCAATCACATTGTGAACCAGGCAATCTCCATGGATCTTCCTCGAATAACAACCAGAGAAAGACCAAATAATTAATTCATGGGTGGTGCAAAAATATAACCTGATGCAGATGCACGGTCTGGGGTAGTCCGGGACAGAAGTAGTCCGGGACAGAAGAGCATACAACCTGAGGACGAGGAGAGCTGACCCCAACAGTCTTCGCAGACAGTGAGTTGGGATGGAGCCAGGGAGAAGACATGAAGATGTCCCTTCTCCACTCACATTGCCTTTAGGAACGAATAAAGTTCCTTTAAAGTGTGATTTGAACATTGGATTTATTCGTACTTTGATAAGCTAGCTGTCCTCTTCTCTGATGCCGCACCGACGTGTTAAAAGAATAACGATGGCACCGACAGAGGGTCAGATATCACGGACAGAGATCAAATTTAAATTCAATTGGAAAATAATAAAAAAAATCACACACAAATTGGAGAAATATGTAAAACTATCTCTGATCGCTATTATGTTAGAGTAATTTATTGGACCGAAGGTAGTCCAACGTATAGTTAAATGGAACTCCTACCTATTTTTAGAGATTCTTTTCTCCTCCCAGCCTCACAAATATTGGTCTCCGGATTTATTTAGGTGGACTTTAAATTGAAACAGGGCTAAGGGACGTCACATAAATTAAATGAAAAATGTTTCGTGTTGAAAGAGGTAATAGTTGTCTTATGATATAACTAAATAGTGCACGGGGATTTGAAAATTAATTTGAATATTTTGGTCCATTTGCACATTGGCCCACTGGGAAATTTTAGGTTGCCCGTCTGTTTAGTAGGTCTCTGTTTTCGTTCAAAAAATATAACTACCCACTTAAGTCTGGTTCTATAACCACAACAAATCCTTTGATTAAAGGTTTTACATCAAAATATATTAACCTCTTTTGTCGATTCAGGAGGGAACAAGTTTTGTGGTCAAACATATACACCATCACGCTGTTTCCCTTTGGAATAGTCTGAGAGGATTGAGCTTCATATTATCCTATATCAACACACATCCTTCACCTATTTTGTATGCACTCTGCTTCTCAAACCGCTCCGGTTTTTCATTCATTCGAATGATTATTTATTTATTATTATTTAACACTTTTATTGCAAATACAATCTGTCGGTCTTATTGCCAAGTGTTATGGCCTTTTGCAACGAAAACACTTTAAGAATTTCAACGTGTAGTTTTATTTGTATGAAGGTTGAATTACATTGATGTATAATATTAACAGTATTATAATAAGGATGATGTTAATATCTTAGCGGCTTTAAGAATAGTGATCCTGCCTCAGATATGACGTCCTATTTAAAGCAAAGATAACTATACCACGACCCTTCAACAGATTAAGAAGGAATTCGTCGAGCATGTTATGTTTGCCCTTTAAGATCAAATCGATATCGGTGATGTATCCATCGCAGCTTACCCATTTAGTGATATTTAATCTTTATTGATTTGGGCAGACGAGAGGATAACTTTAATATAATGCATTGAAGTTAAATTGACGCTAATGTGATAGCGCTAATATTTATAGGATCTAGTACATGGTTAGTATCGATAAGCTTGACAAGGGTATAATATAACTTATAATATTTATTTGAATGTGGATAAGATAACATCGGTTTTGGTGATTATACCGTGTTACAGATAATGCCAATATTAATAGGTTCTTAGATAAGTGGTACATTGGTTTGCATAATATATTGAGGGTGAATGAGATAAGAAGATAAGATTAACATGTGCTGGCAGTAGATAAATACATGACACAAGAGGCAATCTCTTCCAACCAACCAGATAAAAGTAAATGAAGCAAGTTACGTGGTTGCATAAATCATTCAAATGACTATCCATCCCCACGAAATCCATAAACACATACGTGAGCATATGCTCACGAGCCCCACACAAAGACGGACAAACACCCGAACATTCTTTTTCATATAAAGTGAAATATTATCAATCAAAAGGAAAGGAAGGGATGGTGGAGAGGAATGGAAAAAAAATCAGGAATGAAACACGTTATTTTACTGACTAGAAATTAAGAGTTTTTTCCCATTACCTAAGTAATTAAAATTAAAACGCAAAGTCATCGTTTCACATCCATGAATTACTCACCAAGTGAGTTTTTAATAAAAACGTAAACCAATTAATACACCGAGACGGGTTAAATACGCCGAATATAACTCAGAGTTTAAATAAACAATATTTTACGATATGTACGCACTACGCGATCGAAATTTTTATTTACGCAGGGAATTTTTTTCTTTGATCGGTTTCAATAATCTGGCAATTAAAATTAATGCCGCCATAAATTATATTTTACCGAAGGCCTGGTCGACATGAAAAGGTTAACCCGTTGAAGCAGTGGTTCTCAAATTACATCCCGTCGGTCGTATCCGGCTTGCGAAAGCTTTTATAAAATCTGATTCTTCTATAAAAATATGAACAAATAATTAAGAAAATTTATTAAATATGTGGAAAAGTTTACCGTTTGATTAGTTTTAAAAAGTACTCATCAATATGAAGTAATTTTTAACATAGTTTTAAAAAATACTAATCAACATGAAGTAATTTTTAAAATAGTTTTAAAAAATACTCATCAACATGAAGTAATTTTTAACATAGTTTTAAAAAGTATTCATCAACATGAAGCCATTTTTAACACAGTTTTATTAAATATCCATCAACATGAAGTAATTTTTATCATAGTTTAAAGTATTCATCAACATGAAGTAATTTTTAACATAGTTTTAAAAAGTATTCATCAACATGAAGCCATTTTTAACATAGTTTTATTAAATATCCATCAACATGAAGTAATTTTTATCATAGTTTAAAGTACTCATCAACATGAAGTAATTTTTAAAATAGTTTTAAAAAATACTCATCAATATGAAGTAATTTATAACATAGTTTTAAAAAATACTCATCAACATGAAGTCATTTTTAACATAGTTTTAAAAAGTATTCATCAACATGAAGTAATTTTTAACATAGTTTTAAAAAGTATTCATCAACATGAAGCCATTTTTAACATAGTTTTATTAAATATCCATCAACATGAAGTAATTTTTAAAATAGTTTTAAAAAAATACTCATCAACATGAAGTAATTTTTAAAATAGTTTTAAAAAATACTCATCAACATGAAGTCATTTTAAACATAGTTTTAGAAAATACTCATCAACATGAAGGAATTTTTAAAATAGTTTTATTAAATATCCATCAACATGAAGTAATTTTTATCATAGTTTTAAAAAGTACTCATCAACATGCTCACTATTCTTTAAATAAATAATAAGTTCTTGTTTCAAGTATTGAGTCAGTTTGATAAATTATTTGTTTTAAAACCAGTGTTTATTATACAAAACTATTAGAAAAATAATAGAGACTAATGGTTTTTATTTAATTTTTTGCTCATTGTCATGCTTTTGTTTTCATAAATATGCTTTTGTTATTCTATCTACCACATTCTGCTACGTTATCAGAATAATATCGCTCTGCAAATGGTTTTGTTAATCTATCTACCACACTCTGCTACGTTATCAGAATAACATCGCTCTGCAAATGGCTTCCTGTCATAAATTATACCGAAAATTATAAAATCAAATCAAAGGTACTAACGTGCGTGTGTAGCTTTAGGGGTTGTCATAGTTACCATTTAATAATATTATTTTTTAATTCAAGTCAGATTTGTGGGTGTTGGTGGGATTGGTTGACAGTTTCATTGGAGCTTTAAACAAATCTTTTTTTTCTTTTCTTATAGATATGACCAAAGTCATAGGTATCCTTATACCCTTTTAGCGGGATGCTTAATTTGATACGTCGTGATGATTTTGATTTGTTTTGTATTTAAAATAAAATACGTCGATTCAGGAATGCGAAAAAGTGAGAGTGAATAATCAATAAATAGTAAACAGCAATGAATGGTCAAGTGAATAATAACAAGTGCCCTTTATTTGTCGATAAGTAGGTATATATAGAATTTCAGAACGGGGCGCGTGAATGCGTCCGCGGTATATCTTGATCTCGCTCCTGTGCGTTCCGAGGTGGTCGCAGACGTTGCCAATGATATAGTGGGTAGAATATTTATTGTCGAAACGGCGAGACGGCGCGATGTGTTCTCTCTCTACCGTGGAATGCGACGTAAATATTATTTTCGTGTAAACAATATTGACGTTCTGGTATGTGATCTTTGTACATAGTCAAAGGTTGATTCATCGGTCGTTGACCGTGCATGTTGACAATATTTACGACGTGGGTATTCCCTACACCCTCAAACACCAGGCAAAAAAAGTACCTGTGTCGTTCGAGGGGAGTAGCATAGTGCGGGGTTCGAACCGACGAACTTCCGCATGGAAGTCTAGTGCGTTGCCGCATGGCCATGCCCCTCATTAAATTTTAGGACATTGATTTTTGTTTTTGTAAAAGCGTTGCCTGTGTCTTCTCATTGGATGGTGGACAGGAAAAAGTTATTTGGTGAGATATACTAGGGTTTTTATAGTTGTTGTGGGGGGGGTTGTTTGTCACGCTGAGATGATACGTTGACATTTACTATAAAAGAAAGAAGTAAACTCTCTCTGTAATGGGAGATAAGCATGAACTTGGCAATAATAATTATTTTCCATGCCATGTCATTGAACCTTCGTCTTGAATAATGGTCATGAATTTCTATATATGAAAGAGTTTTAGCGTGTGTCCTAGTAGGACGTGCTGATAATGATGTTGTTGACATCTCTATATTCGCTTTAGTCGAATTCTGTGTTCCTTTTCGTTCGGGGTCATCAATTTTGCGGGATGCTTAATTTGATACGTCGTGATGATTTTGATTTGTTTGTATTTAAAATAAAATACGTCGATTCAGGAATGCGATAAAAGTGAGAGTGAATAGTCGGTAAATAATACACAGAAATGAATGGTCAAGCGAATAATAACAAGTGCCCTTTATTCAACGATAAGTAGGTATATATAGAATTTCAGAACGGGACGCGTGAATGCGTCCACGGTATATCTCGATCTCACTCCTGCGCGTGCTGAGGTGGTCGGAAGCGCTGCGGATACTACAGTGGGTAGGATATTTATTGTCGAAACGGCGAGACGGCGTGATATGTTCTCTTTCTACCTTGGAATGCGATGTAAATATTATTTGCGTGTAAACAGTGTTGACGTTTCTGGTATGTGACAATTGTAGATATCCAGAGGTTGATTCATCGGTCGTTGACCCTGCATGTTAACAATCTTTTAGGGACGTGGGTACCCTACAGAGTATACGCCAGTGTCAAGTGATATCCATTTTGTAGAATCTCGTTAGTTTTATTTACATGGGCGACATCGGCGCATTGCACTTGGTCCGTAGTTGTTATTTTGAGAACACTAAATCAACTCGGCCCAGGACAACTGTTATCTAGTGAGATACTATGAGGTAAAACTATTTTACAATTAAACTACAAAATTTACAATAAGACAAGTTTTCAAATATTATTTGATAGCTGTCACTAACTGATTTGATAATTTCACATAATAAAAGTGGCAACGTGACGAAATAACGTTTTCATTGGTGCTTTTAATGATCTTTTTTTTTCGTGTCAAGTGGTTGATTTTAGTTTTTGTAGACATTTTTGTCTATATCACCTCACTGGATGGTGTTATTGCTAAATCAGGAAGAAGTTATCTGGTGCGATGGGAAAGGATTTTTGAAATTGTCGTAGAGAGGTTGTTTTTCCCGCCGAGAGCGCTCGTTGCTATTTTAAAGAAATCAATAATCGTATGTGACCCGGAATCAAAAAGTTTGAAAGTCGCTGCGTTATAAGATCGGCATTGGCAGACATTTGCAAATATTTTGACAGAAAGGGCCGCATTGGGAATTGAAAGATAACTGGTCAAAAAATGATTTGCGATTTTTTTGATACATGCAATTTATTATTATAAAAATAAATTATTTATCAAATGATCGGATATCAACGGCTCATATCGAACGTTGTATAGTGATGGGAAAAAAGTTAATGTGACATTAAAACACATACACTCGCACCGGATAGTTTCCAAATCTGCTAAGATGATGGTGCACAATAGTGTTCTAGTACCAACTAGGATGTATACGTATGAAACTGAAATACGGACGTGGAAAAATTCTAAAATTAGTTAAATAAATGCAGTAGAAATGCGCGCATTGGAAACATTAGTTGACAATGTATGAAAGAATACGAAATGAAGTGATTAGGGATAAATGTGAACTTAACACTTATGAGATGGTTTTTTTTAACCTGGCTCGTTTATTGCCATATGGAAATCTCTTCCAACCAACCAGAAATATGTTTTTATAAGCCCTAAGTGTTAACCAGACTGGAATCCTATTTAAAAACATCTGGATTCCAGCGGGGATCGAACCCGCAACCTCCGGATCGGCAGACAAGTATCTTACCACCAGGCCATGGAGGTCGCCATGGTTTGGGTATGTTGAACGAATAAATGAAGAAATACCAACAAAACAAATATATATATTGTATTGTATTGCACTTTAGTTGTATACAGTGCAATTAAATTATTTTTCATTCGACTACCTAATATGTACTAAAAAATAAAACTGGCGAACTTGTGTGATTTCCGATAGATGTCGTATTCACATATTATTATTTGCACCAAAGTACTTCGCTAGGTGCTAAGCTAAGTGTTACGTGACTAATATACTAGGTGACTTCATGCTTGGCCACACCAAAGTGCTTCGCACAAATTCATTTGATATTTGGGAGCGATTGAGTCAACAAACGATGCCACTCTCAAAACTAACCAATTTCATTACAACTTACCTTATCTTTATTTACCTCCTGTGCAACTTCATTCCAAAGTGATTTTATTACAGGTACATTTTTGTATAATTTGCTCGATGGGTTCCACAAAGGTTCCCTTTTATACACAGCTGTTATTAAAACTTCCGCCATCTTGTAAAATCACTTGGTGACACAATAAAACTAACCAACACGTCTGTTTGCTAGGAGATTCACTCGGTGACTAATCTTCATGTAGCGTGGCGCGAAGCGTGCAGTGTGGTCATGGCGATAGTATGCGGTGCGTTGGTTCGAAAGGGTATGTCGCCTAGCTCGAAGCGTAGCTTTAAGCACCAAGCGAGGCTCCTACCTGTGTGGCCGAGGCCTTAGTGTTTACTTTTAATTGAAGTAATTAAGTCAAATTTTAAATTTAAAATACGTGTGTATAGCGGTTGATGTATTACTGAATTTTTAAATGATTTACATTTGAATTTTATATTATCAATTTTGTATTTTTGCGTCACATAGGTCAGCGGTCCAGTTTTATTTAAATTTTTATCGATTTTTTTTGTTTGAAGGTATTGAATGGTTTTTATCCGGGTAAATTTGTTTACGTATCATCCCAGTTAATCGAAAGTTTAATGTATTTATATCAAGATAGTACTCTCCTATATTCTTTCCTTTTATCAACCCTTCTTGTCCTGTGATGTGTAACTAGTACACATTGCTTCTAAAAACTTTAATATCTCTATAAATATAATAAACACTGGGTTCAGATTTTAGGTATTCCTCCGTATTACATTTACGCATTGAATGAAAAAATGATATTAATAAAAATTAGCACATATCTGCCACATCAGAGATATTTTGTGAAAATCGGGAATAAATTTGCCAATACAATCAAACGTGTGCCAGTGTGTGACGTAGGTATATTCATTCTAAAAAACCACTATGGGTGAGAAGCGACGCTATTCACATCTCACTCTTACTCTACTTCGGTATATGGGAACGCAAGAAATATAATCTCAGTTCGCTCGCTTCTCTCGATCAGTAGGTTGGCAGCTTTCGGTAGAGGTGGTCGCTTTGCCCGTTTTGTGAACGTCGGCCGATGTTTTTTTCATGTTTTCAGCAATTGAATTTCAATTATTATAACTTATGACTTCAAATTTAATTAATTTAAGCGATTGGCTACACAAGTGATGGATAGGCTATGAATAGGCTTATTTTTCCGATTTTAAATCGCTCATTTTTACATGTGTATTGATGTGTATTGAATACACAACTTTAACATTCATGTGGTTATTCCAATATATAATTATATAGGGCGTCGCAACAAGAACTGCAATTTTTAAATTTGTCGCCATTTTTCAGCTGTCAAACGTATATTTATAATAGACATAAGTCATCTACATAACTTATAAATTAATCATGCACTGCAATCGGTACACGACTGAAGAACGCTTAAAATTTATAAAAAAATTATAATGAAATAGATTGACGTATGTCCATTATAAATATTATACGTTTGACAGCTGAAAAATGGCGGTAAATTTAAAATTGCAGTTCTTGTTGCGCCACCTTATAAGGTACATGTGTATAAAAATTAAATTAGTTACAAATTACAGGCCATATTAAAATTGAGGTGAACCTTATTTATTTATTTATTTTATAAACCAACATATAAAACTTTTTAGTTTTTAGAATTATATATAATAACATTTAATAAAAATATATAAAAAAACTAATATTTGTTAAGCTGATACAACTAACTTCCACTTTGTTTAAAAACATTTTCGGAAATGTTAAATATGTTAATATTCGAGGCTCCATTCAATAGAGACAATACCTTTCCCTTCCTGTGCTAAAAAAACCCGCGCATTCCGGTACTGTGTATTCAATACACATCAATATACACGTAAAAATTAGCGATTTAAAATCGGAAAAATAAGAATATTCATAGCCAATCGCTTAAATTAATTAAATTTGAAGTCAAAAGTGATAATTGAAATTTAATTACTGAATACATGAAAAAACATCGGCCGACATTTACAAAACGGGCGAAGAGATCACCTTAAACGAATGCCCGCGAGCTACTGAAGCGAGAGAAGCGAGCGAACTGTGTCTCGAGTTCCCATATACCGAAGAAGAGTTAGAGTGAGACGTGAATAGTGTCGCTTCTCACCCATAGCGGTTTTTTAGAATGAATATACCTACGTCACACACTGGCACACGTTTGACTGTATTGGTGAATTAATTCCCGATTTTCACAAAATATCTCTGATGTGGCCGATAAGTGCTAATTATTATTAATATTATTTTTTTTATTCAAGACGTAAATGTATTACGGAGGAATACCTAAAATCTGTACCCAGTATTTATTATATTTATAGAGATATTAAAGTTTTTACACATCACAGGGGAAGAAGGCTTAAAGACAAGCACTTTTCAAGTTAGTTCTACTTATTGTTAGTTTAAATATATACATTTTTCTGTACCTCAAATAGGTGTCAGGAACATAAAAACATTTATTTTTCTAACAAAGTTGGATTAGATATTTCTTTTGTCGGCGATTTAAATATTTAAAACATGACCCTCGCATCCCTCCTCATGCTTAGAAGGTAGTATCCCAACAAACCAAGAAGAAACCTTGTAGGATAGAGCCACATATAGAAATTTCACTCACGCAAGTAGAAATATCTCGAAAATTTCTTTCATATTTTCTCCATCCATAATTGTTACTTGAGGGTAACGAATTATCCGCGGAATCCACATTAAAGCTCCACATTCTAATGTTGCGTACCAACGCACTGTAGAGGGACCTGAAAACCTCCCTTCCATAAATGACTTATGAACTCATATCATAACAACGATATTTTATACGCAGATGTACACCGTTCTTCCAGTTCTTATAAGGTCCGCGGGCCGAAGCTTACCCATGGCTGATCTTAGAGATAATATTTTTTATCTTGATTATTTTTTTATGGATGATTGATTTATCTGTACTAGCTACGATAGTCTGTTCACTATTAATATCTAGATTTTTTATGATACTTTCAGATTTTTCATTAAATTTTAAACCTCTCTAATTCCTGGTAAAATCCTGCTTTTTCAGGACTTTAAACAAGGAGCGAGGAAAATATTTCACGTGGCTGGATTAATTGTCTAAAGTTCGAACCCACTATCACCTATGCTGTTATAGGGGACAAAATAAGCCCCTATCCAGAATTATCTACATTAACCTTTACCTTCCTATGCTAAAAAAATACGCGCGTTCCGGTGCTGTGTATTCAATACACATCAATACACATGTAAAAATGAGCGATTTTAAATCGGAAAAATAAGAATATTCATAGCCAATCGCTTAAATTAATTAAATTTGAAGTCAAAAGTGATAATAATTGAAATTTAATTGCTGAAAACATGAAAACAATATCGGCCGACATTCACAAAAGGGCAAAGAGACCACCTCAAATGGATGCCCGAAAGCTACTAAGACCTGAGACGGGACTCGGTATCGGACTGTTATACCTCGAAAAAAAAAACACAATTGTGAATTGAGATTCTGTCTTGAGTTCCCATATACCGAAGTAGAGTGAGAGTGAGACGTGAATAGCGTCGCTTCCTCACCCATAGCGGTTTTTTTAGAATGAATATAACTTCGTCACACACTGGTATACGTTTGATTGTATTGGTGAATTTATTCCCGATTTTCACAAAATATCTCTGATGTGACCGATAAGTGCTAATTTATTATTAATATTATTTTTTTCATTCAATGCGTAAATGTATTACGGAGGAATAATTAAAATCTGAACCCAGTATTTATTATATTTGTCGAGATATTAAAGTTTTTAGAATCAATGTGTACTAGTTACACATCACAGGGAAGGAAGGGTTGAAATATCAAAATTACCTTTTTTTTTTGAGTGCGATTTCACGTAGTATCGAAGAAAGAATTTCCCAAAGGGGCTCCTTCTCCGATGATGACACACTTGAGTGAAAATATAATAACAGTTAACATATGACAACGGACTTGATGCCCGACACCCGGTAGAAGGAAAATGACAAGTAGCTCAGTAAAATATTTCTCATAAAGAGGCTTAAGGCTTGGAGTTCAAACAGCCCAGCAAGTTGCCAGTTATTTCACGGAAAATTTCATATCCAGCAAAACTACTGTGGCGGTCACCCACTCGAATACTGTGGGTATTCATACATACGGTCAATGACCGATGAATAGACCTTCGCATTCCTCGACGAAATCTAAATAAACAAGTCCCAATTTCACACGCTGGCCATTCAAGACCGAAGTTCACCCGCCTGCCATTCAACCCATAGCCGAGCGGACCGCATTCCATACTAGAGAGAGAACGCACCACGCTTGTCTCGCCAGTTCCGTTTTTGAATGATACCTACATACAACAATTAATCGTTTTGCATTCGCAGAAGCGAGACGTAGGCATATCGCGAGCGCATTCTAAAAATATATAAATACCTACGTTACTAATAAAATTGGACAGACTCTCTTTCCGCATTGCGATCTAACGTGTTTTATTATTTATCAACAAATCATCATCATCTCTTCCAATAAGAACCATTCTGCTAAACTACCCTTTGACGTCACTAGATCGAGGACTATACTTCATAGGATCATTTTGAAGTGCTTCCTCCCTCGTAATTAACTCTCTACACTAGTATTTGCGTTGTAACATTAGGATAAGGATTGATTTGATGGGAAGAAGCGTCCAAAACCATAATCGATACCATTGTTTGGGTGCAGACACTAAAACTCCAGTTTATTTGAAACCAAATTCCATCTGTAAACATTTTACTGGCAAATAGCCAACTTTGATTCCCTTGAAATGCGACACTCGATTGGCTATCACTTGTGATCGAGTATAATTTTCAGTCATCCTGTTGATCAAACTTTTAGCTCACCGCCCCCGCTTCAACGATATTTTTATGCGCCCTTCTCGAGAATACTACATCTCTTCTTCTTCCTAGTTATATGTCAGGTCCCCCCAACGTTGACTATCACCTGAGAGAAAGCACCTTTGTCCCCGGCAGACCAAAAAAAATCCCCAACAGTCCTTATACCAGTCCAATCGCGTAATAACAAATGCGGGGTGCGTCCATGGAAAGACGGGCGTGGACGCGACCCTTCCCACCCAACACTAACATACACATACAAAATACACAAAATAGGGTTTACACAATGCACGCAGGGCAACGTTTGGGTGTTCAAACGTCCAAGTGACTCTGAAAAGAGTCGATCAAAAGGGGTCAAATTTTTTTATCGTGGGTTATAAACCTGGTGCTTAACATGCCAGGTGCTGTTTGTCTACAACTATGCCATTAAAAAATCGCGTATATTTCGGAGCCAGGAGATTTGCTTCCTGCCAACACCTCTTTGACCCTCTATTTTGCCTTGGATGATCAGGTGCAGTAATTTGTACTTTGCTCCACTAAGTAAGTGCCCCAAATAGGACACCTTTCGGATTTATAATAATATTATTAATAATACAATAAAAATAGTATAATATTAAATAAATTATCAAATAATTAATTTAATTATTAACACTTGCTACCCTGTGATGGATAGCGAGTGACCAGGACTAATATTTTATTGGATTATTCGACGTTTTAATACATAATAAAAATATTTTTATAGCTAATTACAAAAAATAACCTAGAAGATTTTGCATAATTTTGATTTAAAATATACATTTTTCACTGGACACTTAGCGTCCAGCACCGTGGCTGGCGGATTTTTTTAGCACAGTAAGGCAAGTGTTAAAAATGACATTATTTAATATAAATAAATAAAAAAATTATATTATTAAGTGTGTAATATTTTGATTAAAATTAGTATTATTTATTATTAAAAATAAAAAAAAAATATATGTTTTTATTTAATTAAGAGAGATTTTCTTGAATTAAATTCCACATAACCATTTCCTAATCCTAAAAAAAAATTAAAATCTTAAACAAATAGAAAAAAAGCAATGTATAAAATCAACTTTTCCTAGGAGCTAAGAAGTTTCACTTCTACTGCGCGAGAGTTTCAAGCATCTGTTTTTTATTTGTCAAGAGTATCTTAAAATCTTCGAAGTCAACTATTCGCTGTCAGTTCTTCTTTTTACTTTAAATACTTGTAATCGCACTAAATCCTCTTCGAATTGTTCACTTGCTTCTCAACGCCCCTCCCCCAGATCCACCGAGCGCCCACAAGGGGGTGGTAGCACCCAGTTTGGGAATCAATGCTGTATACTATATGTATTATGCGCCAGTGCCAGTGCACGTTTTGGTTTATTATATCATATTTGCTTCGAATTTTTCATGCATATCCTAATGTTGGGATCAAAAAATATATTTTATAACCCAGTATTCACTCTATTGCATGCTGCTTGAGTTTATCAACTACAGTTCGGAAATTCTAGTATGAGTCCTGTGATAGCACACAAATTTGCCCCAATACAACCTTATGTAATGTACGAGTATTTACCTGAATAACTCACGTGCCCCATTTGGAGTCTTCCAAAAAGTCTTAAATCCGTATTCTTTCCTAGTTAAAGAGCTACCTATAGTTCGGAAATTCTAGGATGAGTCCTGTGACAGCTCACAAATTTGCCACAATACAACCGAATGTAATGTATTTACCTAAATAACTTGCTATTTATTAGAATTGAGGCTTATATTAAAGTTGATAAAATAATTAAAATTACTGAACATCGTTACAAGGTTGTATTGGGGCAAATTTGTGAGCTGTCACAGGATTCATCCTAAAATTTCCGAACTATAGTTAGTAATAAATAAATATCATAATTAAACAAAATAAGTTTTTTAGAAGAAATTAATTTTATTATATTAATAACAGTAAAACCTAGCGGATTTATTTCAATGTAGCAATTTATTCCAACCAACCTGAAATATGTTAAAGATGTTTCAAGTGAAATTTAAAGTAGAACATTAAAAAAAAAACAATGGACACTTACGGGGATCAAACTTGTAATTCCTGGATTGGAAGACAGGCGTCTTACCAACTAGGCCACGTTGGTCGGGTCATCGACATAAATTATTTTATCGTCTCATTTTTTCAAGTAAGTTGTGAGTTTATTGCCGTGTGACAATCTCTTAGAACCATAAATATGTTATATTAAAGAGTACAAACCAGACTGAGCCCCTTTTTTTAAAAAGAAAAATGTGGTACCAACGGGAGTCAAACCTGCAACTGCCGGGTCGGAAGACAGGCGTCTTATCAACAATTTTTTTGCCATCTTATCGAAATTTATTTTAAAATAAATTTTTTAAAACAGTTGATTATTTATTTTATACTTCATTGTAAATACAATCGGGTGGGCTTGTTACATGGCGACAATCTCTTCCAACCAACTAGACAAAAATAAATAAAGCAAGTTACATGGTCGCATGAAATATTCAAAAGATAATTCATATTTATGAAATTCATGGACATAAACATATTAAAGTAAAAGTGAAATATCATCAATCAAAGGAAAAGGAAACGACGGTGGAGATTTTTCTCTTTTCAATAAAAAATATAATAATATTTCTTTTAATTACATAGTTCATTATTAGAATAAAACATTTTAAAATAAGTAATTATCGATGCTGTCCAATTGTCAACATTCCTGAAATAACTGAAACTGTACTGAAAGTCCGAGATATTTCAGTTTTAGCGGATGTCCTAGTAGGACGTGCTGATGATTATGATTGTTGTTTGGTATTTAAGTAAAATACCTCGATAAGCAATGCGGAAAGTGAGAGTGAATAATCAATGAATAGTAAACAGCGATGAATGGTCAAGTGATTAATGATAAGTGATTCTTTATTTATCGATAAGTAGGTATATATACATATTCAGAACGGGGCGCGTGAGTGCGTCCGCAATATATTTTTATCTCACTCCTGCGCGTGCAAGGTGGTTGCAGACGTTGCGAATAATATAGTGGGTAGATAATTCGTTGACGAAAACGGTGAGACAGCGCGATGCGTTCTCTTTCTACTGTGGAATGTAACGTAAATAGTATTTGCGGGTAAACAATATTAATGTTCTGGTATGCGACCTTTGGGCATGTCCGAAGGTCGGTTCGTCGGTCGTTGACCGTGCGTGTTGACAATATTCAGGGACGACGATAGTCCCTACACAGTTATATCCACTGATCCTACTAAATATTAATCTCTTTTTCAGATTTTCTGTATTTGGAAGCTAAACATCGTTTTGTGGCCCTTCAACCTAGCTTTGCAACATCTTTAAAAATACAATTGGTAAGTTATTAAAATTCACTACATTAACATATATTCTTTTTTAATTCCCACTTCATGTTCACGTGTCAATCTAATAGAATGGGAGTGTTGCGACAAGGCTTTTGCAATTGCTGGACCTGTATCGTGGAATGGTCTACCCTTTAGTGTTAGATATATGAGTGACGTGTGCAGCTTTAGGAAGCTTTTGACGATGAATCTTTTTAAAAGATTATATGTTGCTTATCATAAATTCATGGAGAGATATTCATCATCGTCCTGTCGTGTAACTTGTGACAGCATCGTGACTCCCATTATAGTCTCCGACAACTCTTTTCCTGCACTTCGCGGCTCGAAGGGCAGTTGTTAAGAACAGTCTAGTTGCATCTTTCACTTGGTCGGTCCAACGCATTGGGGTTCTTCCTCTTGTGAGTCTTCCTTAACCCTCGGTCGGGCTCAATACAAATCAACACGTTCGGGCGCAACTCATCTGTGCGCAACTCAATATTTTAAATTTTCTCATATTGTTTTTCTTAAAACAGAAAATAACTAGTTTACAACATTATCAGTCTTTCGTTAGCAGCTTATCAACACAACTAATGCAATTCAGTAATCTCACAATTTTTTTCAGTCATTTAATACCCCCAATAGGTTTGTAAAAAAGATTTAGCACAATAAAAATGACGTGGAATTAACTGTTATATTTTCATACGGTAACATATAGTACCCGGCAATAAGTAATACACATCAAGCTTAAGAAAGAGACTGTCGCTTTGTAGAGCGTCGTCTCTGTCGCACGGACTATTAGCACATCGTGCGACAGAGACGACGCTCTACAAAGCGGCAGTCTCTTTCTTGAGCCCGATGTGTATTACTTACCGCCGTATACTATACTATAGGTGTTCATGTGACGAAAATAAAAGCAACAACTTAACATTAGAGAACACTATGCTAGCACTTTTTCAAACATTATTTAGAATGTAAAATTCAAATTCACCTGTGATCATAAAACGTCTTCACAAAAACAAAAGGGAGTAATCAAAACTTCACTTGTGATCATAAAACGTCTTTACAAAAACAAAAGGCAGTAATCAAAATATGATAAGAAAGTTATTCCTGATCAGGCTCACGCTGAACTTTTTCGAAAACATTCTTATAACAATTTTCATACACCATGCGGTATGTTTGTATTCATATAGTAAATAACGATCAATATCATTGAATTAGGGCTACAACATAGATATATGAACTATTGCAGGTATGTAAAAAGAAATATTGAGAAAAAAAAATGAAATTTCGGAAGTCCAAAATTCTTACAAAATCGGGCGCAACTCATCCAGCAGATTAAAACGTCCGTCACGAAGACCAACAGTGCACTTGAGAAATAACAAAAATACCTTTGTGTGAGGGGTAGGAAGTCAAGAAGCTGCTATAAACCTCGCCCATTGGCACAAAAAAACTAGGTACCTCATCTCACAGATTAATGCGCCCACCCAAGGGTTAAAGATATATTAACTAACACAAAAAGTAATGCAACGTAAAGAAATCTGCATAATGAAAGACTCCAGCAGATTAAATCTGCTGATTGTCTTGGAAGTTTGATATCCTTGCCATCGAAATTTTAGGTTTGGTCTATCAAGACTGTGTGCTTGCTGAAAAGCAACACTTTACACACAATTAACCAATACAAGTACAGACGTTTTCTATCCACAAAGTGGCTGATACTTTTACTAAATTACAAAGAATAAACTATCGTATGGATTGTAATCTGAGTTGCATTCATTGACATTTTTTTGTCGATGAAAATTTAACTTTTTTATTTTATTAAATGATAGCAACAATTGAATGATAGTCTGAAAGAAGGAAACGTAGAAAGTCAGAGAAATTGTAGAAGTTGTAAAAGAAGGTGTGTGGATGTTGAATAGGCTAAAGATATAAGAAAAGTCTGTCGCTCTGTCATCTCTGCCTATCCCGATAAGAAGATATCTAATAAAGAGTTGGCGGCTGAAAAACTCAAATGAAATGTAGTTCCATAATACTAAGACGAGTGATAGAGATAAAATCGAAAAAAAAAATACCGGTGTTACTGGGATATATTTTTAAAAAGTTTAAAAATTAAAGTAACAATGAATTGTTAAACGTTAAACGAATGCAAACTAGAGTTTCATAAATAATTTTATTAAAATATTTTACAAAACACCGGCATGAATTTCATGCTCCTATATCTGGGATATCCTTTGTTGTATAATTTTATTATCTATGTGATATGTTAAAAGTAAAACAAACACTAAAAAAACAAGAAAAACACACAACACACAAAAAAAAAAAGAAATAGTGTAATGGTACGTACGTATCTTCTCCCTGGTTCCCTCCCAACTCACTGTCTGCGAAGACAGTTGGGGTCAGCTCTCCTCGTCCTCAGGCTTTATGCTCTTCTGTCTCGGACCACGTCCTCCAGGCCGTGCCTCTGCATCAGGTTATCTTTTTGCACCACCCATGAATTCTTTGGTCTTCCTTTGGTTGTTATTCGAGGAAGATCCATGGAGATTGCCTGGTTCACAATGTGATCGGGTGCTCTGTATCCAACGTGCCCATACCATCTCAATCGCATCTCCTCCATCTTGCTATTGATGTCTGTAACACCTAGGTTTCAACGAATGCGTGAGCTTTTTATTTTGTCTCTTAGGGGCACACCAGCTGACCATCTTAGCATGCGCATTTCAGCAGTTTCTAGTTGCCTAGATTAAGAGTTATACATCGTCCAACATTCGAAGCCATAGAGGAGTGCGGGTCTGACAATCGTTTGGTAATGGTGCGTACGTATATATGTTTTATTACACTTTTGTTATATACATCACAATTTGGCGAACTTATTGTCATGTGACAATCTCTTCTAGCCTACATGAAAGATTTTACAGAAGCCTTAAGCGAAAACAACAGTATAATCCTTCTTTAAAAAAAATCGTACTCACAACTTTCATGTTAGGATTTAGGTGTTTTACAAACAAGACCAAGGAGGTTGTCATAAAACTAGGGTACATATTCCGTATGATTCAAAATGTGCTCAGTGAAAATATTCTTAAAAGTATATACTTCGCCTTATGTCAGTCAGTACTTGCTTACGGTATATCAGTTTGGGGGATGCACCTTAACCCAAAAACACATATTGCAGGTTTGCCAAAAATTTATTGTGAAAATAATTAATAAACTTCCTGCCCGGTATCCCACGGCGGAGCTTTTCAGAGAGTATCAGGTCCTGAACATAGCCAATTTGCATCTCAAATCCATTCTCTGGCACTACCATCGAGAGGAAGGGAAGAAGCAGACTCAGCAGAGACACATGACACGCATGGCAACTAATGAAATGTTCACCATCCCTAGAGTTAAAACCTCTTTTGTCCAAAGGCAATATGCTTATTTGGCTCCCATGACATACAATGGTGTGTCAAATTCAATAAAGGTAAAGGAAGGAAAAACATTTAGACAGTCGATCGGAGCGTGGTTGTTATTGCGACAGGATTTTGAGTACTTGGGCTTTCAGGATGAATGACGAGTGGAAAAGATTTGTGTTGGCTCGTGAGTGTGGGTTTCTTCTTGTTGTTTTAAATTTTGTTGTTTTTGTGTTTCTGTATGTTTTTGTTTTTTATTTTTATTCTTATGATTGTATGCGGTATATTGTGGGATGAATATTTTTGGTCTTTCTGAAGTGATGATGTGTGAGGAGTTTAATTTCGCATGATGTTTCCAGTTGTAATTGAGTGTCACTGTTTGTCAGGTTGATGAGAACGTGCAACGGGATTTTGTTTATTGTGTAATGAAAAATCGGAAAGAAGTGTAGATTTATATTTTCATGCTAAATATCCTCAGTGAGATACAGGCAAAAGCCTAGTTTACTGGGGATACGACAAATGAAAGGCAACAAACACAGATCCATTAACCCTGAGAGCGCTACGATAAAAAAATATAATTGTCTATCTAGTGCTGAGATATATTTACGATTCGGACGTTCGTGATAAATATTTATTTTAAACAACAAAAAAAAACAAAAAATTAATATTTTTACAACATAACTATATTTTAGAATATTTTTTTCAAATTTCTTCCACTGCTTTAGCAGTGCGCCGATCTCTCAGAGTTAAAATTGTATGTCCAAATTAAATTACCTGTTGTTTTTTCACAAATTATGTATATCTCTTGTCATGTGTAATAATAAATGAATAAATAAAAATATGTTTATATTATATTTTGCAAGAATAAATACTTATATTTTATATTAAAAATTGTCAAGCATAAAATAAGGAAGTCGTATTTCTTTCTCTTTATGGACATCATATTTCTTTATATTTAGTGAGGTTACTGGAAAAAGATGGGAAATATTAAACGTGTTTTATTTCAGTGTTATATTCTATTTCAACGGGCCAACGACTTTTTTAATACAAAATATCAAAATCAACAACTAATAAAAGTTAACGTTGACATGCAAGCATAGTTTTATTTTTGTATAACACTTTCAGTGTATTAGGTGTTAACACAAGTGGTGCCCGTTTTTTTTGCAATTTAAATATGAGCACCAAAAGTAAAACAAAATAGTAAAGGTTATACGTCATTAGAAAGAAAATTTTCTGATCTACAAGATATTGTATTTGCTTTTACGTTACATATATTATTTTATTTGATTACAAGCCTTCAAAATGGAATGTCAAGTAGACGAAAGTGAGTATTTTCGACACCCCCTTCTGTTCGCGTTCAATCGAGGGAATAAAGCTACCAAAGCTGCTCGCGATATTTGCGAAGTGTACGGTGAAGATGCTTTGAATGAAAGGACAGCTCGTCGATGGTTTTATGCGTTTCAAAGATGGTAATTTCGACCTGAAAGACATGGAGTGTTCCGGACGTCCAGTGAACTTCAATGGGGACCGCTTAAACTATATTATTCATGAAGATCCCAAGTTGTGTTCACACCCAATATATAACCTAGTGGACTAAATATCATTTATTTCTTTTCTTAAAACAGGCTAAGCCCAATTACTTAGAAAAATACAAGATGTGTTAACATTAAAAATAAAGAAAAATTATATGAAATAAAAAAATTATATACAATAAAAAAAATAATAATATATATGCATACATACACATACGAGTACATTCAAAGTCAATTAAGTACGTTGATGAATGCTTTCTAACGCGCTCAATCTTAGAAGAAAATTTATTTTTGCTTTTGGTAATGTGATATGAAATATGTCAATATCCGAAGCAGTCCCGTTCAAAAGAGTTAAGGCCCTTCCAACAGGCATAGCGGCTGGAAGACCCGTTCTTGCGTATGTTATTGAGAACAGTTCTTGCCGGCGCAGTCTAGTGTAATTGTTAGGAACATTTAACGCTAATCTTTGTAGTAATGCTGGACAGTTTACAACTCCTCGAACGAGTCTGACAACGTATACCAGGAGACGCAGATCCCTTCTTACGCTCAAGGAGTTATACCCGAGTATACCCAACAGAAACTGAGTACGATAAAGCCACGGATAGATCATGTGGCAATCACTTCCAACTAACCAGAAAGAAGTTAAAGAGGTCTTAAGTGATTACCGGACTTGAATCGTTTTAAATTTTTTTTGGTTCCAGCGGGATTTTAACCCGCAGCCTCCGGGCTGGGAGACATGCGTCTTACCAACTAGGCCACGGAGAATTAGTATACAATAGAAAAAAAAACAGTATAAGTCGAAAAACCCAATGTAATGCTGGATAATTAAATTTATTCTTCCCGGCAACAATATTTTTTTCACTTTAATCCTGTAAGTAGTCGATCACATGAAAATATATACAATGTCCATATTGATTATCCAGAGTGATTCGCAATTTTAGAGGGATAAACGTACGTCACATTAAAAAAAGATTGCAATATCCTACAATCGAATATAATTGAATCTGAGTATTAATCCGATTAAGATCTCGAAATTTCTAAAATGTGACCTTATCTACTTTTATCAGTAACCCCACCATACATATGTTATACAAACATAAAATATTAGGCATATCAAATGACTTTTTAGATATGTTATATGGACACGCACGTCTCGAAAATATGGGCGTGGTTCTAGTACATTTGGCGCGTTATTTTTTCCCGCAATACTGCTGAATTTAATTGCCTGTAAAACTTAATGTCTTTGCAAAACGGATTGCACATACAAAATTTCTACAAAATTCTTTCTCTCCAAATTATTATTCAGTTTTGAAAATGTAGGAAAAGCGGAAAATTTCTGTGTGTTTTTGTCATTTTTGATGTTTTTTATTTGCAGTGCTTCCCAAAGTGTGCGTCACGTCTGGCTTACAGGAACGCTGCGGAATATTGCAATATTTTCACTGTAATAATTTTATGTTTGACTCAATGATTTTTATCTATCGGGGTGGATAGTTATTTGAATGTTTTTTTGCGACCATGTAACTTGCTTAATTTACTTTTGTCTGATTGATTGGAACAGATTGCCGCCTGGCAATAAACCCGATCGGTTGTATTAGCAACACAATTTTTAAATAGATAAATAAATATCCCTACACCCCTGAATAGTAGGCGGAAAAAATGTCAGTGTCATTCGAGGAATATAGCACAGAGCGGGGTTCGAACCGACGACATCCCGCACGGAAGTTCAGTGTGAAACCGCACGGCATGATCATGTGTTTGTCTTCTTCTTCAGTTTCAATCCTGGGGATTGGTTAGCAGCAAAGCCCTGCATCTCCTCCTCCACTCCGCTCGGTCCTCAGCGATCCTCTTGAGCTCTGTATTGGAGGTGAAGTCCATATCATGGCCTATTTGCTCCAGATACTCTCGGCGAGGACGCCCTCTGCCAATCGATCCCTCCAGTATATTGTGCAGGAGATTTTCATATCGCAGCATATGACCCATCCATTCTGCACGCCTTTCCGATATGGTGTTTGACAGGTGCCTGGTTTCTTCGATCCTGCTGAGAACCTCGTCATTTTTAATGTGGTCTCTCCAGGAAATCCTTAGGATTCGTCTATAGGTCCACATCTCGAAGGCTTTCAATCTTTTTCGATTTCTTTCGCCTATTTGTTTGTATGGTCTGGTCTGAAATATACCAATAACATATCTAAAGCAGTCCCGTTCATGAATTAATGCCTTTCCAACAGGCATAGAGGCTGGGAGACCCGTTCTTGCGTGTGAGATTGAGAATACGGAAACTCTTATTTAATGGGAAAGGCAAAAATGGAATACTTAGCAACAGTGGTGTGTATACACTTTTATGTGCTGACTGTGATAATTTCTATATAGGAAAGACAGGAAGATCTTTTGAAAAGAGATTTCGTGAACACCAATCTGCCTTAACAAATCCTCTAATTTATTCTGAAATGGCTAATCATTGTCACCGTGAGAATCATACTTTTTCTATCGATGATGCCAAATTCTTACATATCAGCGGCAACGGAAATAAATTGGACAGATTAGAGGCCCTAGAAATTTCTAAGTCAGTATACCGATCGGAGCATCTGTTGAACAGTTATTTCCCCAAAATCTCCCCGCTCTTGGCCGAAATTATCCCTAGCCTTCCTCACACCCCCGCCTCCAACCGTTGAAGTGTCTATATCGGTACCAGTTCGAACAGCATTTAGTCTTGTTTGTACTCCCCTGAAGATGAGGTGAAAACCTTGAAACCGGTAGGGTTATACCGTCACAAAAAAGTGGAATAAACAGTGTTTGTTAAAAATAAATTACGATGTCTTTAAACCTCCACAACGTTAATGCCTTAACTATAAACAACAGTTACTATATTGTTTGATGGATCTAACTTAAGTGAAGATCTGTTCACTCTGACTACCCCAATATAAACATTGGATGATGGTGATAATGAGTAACGTGAATCTTTTACATTTCACTCCTAACTTTGTTAAACAAATGTATGGTTCCTTAGGAAAGATTGCCACCTGGCAAGAAATCCGATTACTGTACACTGTACAGTAAGTCAGTATTAATATTCAATAAATAAATAAATATAAAAAGTAACTGAAATGTTACAATATTTCAGCAGAGTTACACGTGTTTCTGTACTTTCGCGTGTTCTGATACTGAACAGAGGGTGTGTCTCGCCTCTCACCCCTAAGGGTGTTCCTTTCAGAAGGGGTGGATTGAAAAGCGGAAAGAACGTCGCTTTTTGGCGAGCCATCCCTTAGTATTAAAGCGAGATCAAAGAGATTTGAGAGTTTGGGAATATTTACAAAAAAATATTTTTTGTAAATAATATTTTTTTTTTATCATTTTTGAAATGATATCAAAGTACGAGTATAATACCTGTTAAACATAAATCAATGACCGCATACAAATTTTCAAATAATATTAACATTTTTTTGAACGACTTCCATATTTTGGTAAAAGGCTTTACTTCAAATTGTGGGTTTATGGATTTGATTCCCGTTGGTGTCCAGACTTCCTAACCCTTTATAGGGCAAGTTTTTATTTTTGAGATATTAAATTTTTTGTTAAATAAATCATTATTATGTGTATCAAATCAACTTTATTTCTTCGAATATGTGTTTCAAAATGTTTTTTTTTTGGAAATGAAGCGGTCGCATATGACACCGGTGCCCATTTCAGGGGTCATGACAGTGGGAGCAAAAGTGACCAATTAATGTTTAGGTAATAATATCTAAGTTAAGGTTGTTTTAGAAATTAAATTCTTATATGAGATATAATGAATAGCGATTTTTTTACTATCCACTTTGCGGATTTCTCCTGTTACACAAAGGGATGTGCTTCTAGCGTTAGCTTATTCGTTAGGAAGAATATCAGCCAGGATTCTTCTCATACTGCTAGACGGTACCGAGAATATATCAACAGTGTCATTCAGTTGGTTCAATATCTCTATACCACGCGTGACTGAGTGTTTAGCCATGATATTCGTCCTGTAAGCTGGTATGTAGAGCAGAGGGTGATTCCTTGCACGGATATATTTATTGGGTACATATAAACTTAGTGCTTCTAGAATCGCGGGACAGTTAAAGGAACCTTGGAAAACCTTTATTAGGAATATCGCAATGGATTCTTGCCTTCTTGTTTCGAGGCTTCTATAGTTACACACCGTGAGAAGTTCAGCATGGTGAGCATATTTTGGGTAATCGCCCTTTGTTCTGTACCATAGATATCTGAGGATTTTTTTGTATTTGTTCTATATTTACTTATATTAATACCTATTTACATATTTGACAATTAATTGACCGGATGTTTAGATCGTTGCTACTGAACATGCAGCTAACTTCACCACGATCCGTCTTAAATAAGACATCTGCCTTGTCCACTACATTTGCCAATTTGACATTTGTGTTATACTTAAAAACGTTTCATTAAGAAAATGAACCCTTAGAAGTATGACCATAAGGGTGGTCGCATATGCGACCGATTTCTGCTTATGACCGTTAAAGGGTTAAACACCTATTTGGTTGCATTGAAAAAAATGCTACATTGCAATTAGCCCACTAGGTTGTACTATATACAATGAAAGTGTAAAACTGTTACTGTAAGAAACAAAGTTAACGAAGCAGTTATTGTAGTATTTTAACTATACTTTACTGCATGTAAATAAATCAATCGCAAAAACTATTTTCACATGAGCGTGTATGTTCTTTGATGAATTAAATTAAAGTATTTTCTTTGAAAAAAGTATCAAAAGTAGATAAATATATGAAATTATATGAATTTAATGTATGAAAATATTGAATAAAAGATAATTGTGTTTAAAAGATAAAATAAGAAGAAATAGGAAAGTTATCTTTAACATACCATATTGAGAGAATGAGTTGAAAAAATGTTATGAAACAAATACGAGTATACGTGTTTGATATGAATAAAGAGAGAGGAAAAGGTAGACCGAGGATGAAAATTAAGATGGCTGTAGAAAGTTTAGCTGAGGGAAAAGTAAGAACCGCGGCATTGATATTTGGCGTATACACTTATTGCTTTGAAGATAAAATGTTACATTTAACAGATATATTGTAGTTGATTGGTTTTCGCAGTTACCGGTCATATTTTTTAAGTTATTGTCAGCGGCGGCTGGTGTGGAGGTGCGTTGGAGCGCTAAACCAGAGAAATAGCAATAATTAAATTATATATTCGCAAACATGACTTCCATTTTTTTAAAAAGTTGTATAGATTAAATATATATAAGAATACTGACAAATAATACAAGTATTTTTATTTAACACTTGCCACCCTGTAATGGACAGCGAGTGGCCAGGACTTCTTATATTTTATTTGATTATTCGACGTTTTAACACATAATAAAATGATTTTTATAGCTAATTACACATAATAACCTAGCAGATTTCGCATAATTTTATATTTAAAATATACATTTTCACTGGATGCTTAGCGTCCAGCACCGTGGTTGGGGGAATTTTTTAGCACAGTAAGGCAAGTGTTAAGTGAAAATTCCAAAAAAATTTAAAGTAAAATTTAAAAAAATATTCCTTTCAAATTGACCGGCCAAGTTTGCCAATACTACCGGAGCGATCTTCAATATGCACCGGACGGAAACGCTAATTCATATAGGGCAGACAGAGACGTACAGCGAACCGTGAGACAGCGATATTTCATATTCGCTCAGCGTCTCAAGGTGCGTTGGTGCTCAGCGCA
This sequence comes from Odontocerum albicorne, assembly GCA_949825065.1. Taxonomy (NCBI): domain Eukaryota; kingdom Metazoa; phylum Arthropoda; class Insecta; order Trichoptera; family Odontoceridae; genus Odontocerum; species Odontocerum albicorne. Next base: position 1,626,983 of record OX463865.1, read on the forward strand.
CCAGCGCACTTCAGGATCAGCTGGTTATTGTTCACTGTCCATGAAATCCTTCACTGTCCATCAACCAACTAATTTTAGACTCGTTCATTTGCATATTTAAAAAAAAAGCGATTGAAAATTGGGTGACAATTTATGACTGAATACAGAATGAAGTAATTGTGAACTTAATGCTGATGTTTGGAGTAAGATGAAGAAGAGCACATTGAGTACGCTAGAAAGGGTTCAGAAAAGATTTCTCCGCTGTCTCTACATGAGAGAGTCTGGATATTATCTCTGGCTTTATCCAAGTGTCTTCTTACTGGGGATGCTTAGTTACAGATCATCAGAGGGTGGAAGATCTTTTCGATTGGGTGTCCACTTTCTTTGTTAGCTCAAGGGCAATCTAGTTAGCCCATCCGTCCTGAACAGTCTTGGTTTGTATATTCCGGATAATTATCTGAGACAACGCACCCATAGATTGTTCTATCAACCTATAAGTCGAACTAACCTGCTTTTGGAAATGCTGGAAGGTAGAGCAATCACACTTTTCAACCGTTTGTATCTTCATATAAACGTATTTCATGTGTCGTTCAGGTCCTTCAGGCAAAATCGCTTGAATTTATTGTAATACTTGAAATAAGCGTGGTAGAGGAAAACTTAAGAAAGTAGGGTTTATTGGATTAAATTAATGATATTTAAGAAAAAGTGAAAGTAAGAGAACTTGTAGAAGCTGTATCAGAATGTGCGGGGATGTGGAAGAGGTTATAATACAGGGTCTTTCTTGGATAACACACAGATGGTGTCGCGATCTTGCCTGGCTCTTGTGACATTTGAGAAGTGTAATACATGACGTTTATAAATATGGAGTCGTATACAATACAACAACGCGTTCAAAATGTTAAATTATTTTATGTATTGTAATCTCCGGAAACGGTAATGTTAATTGGCCACCAAGATCATGTGATCTGATACCGTTGGACTATTTTTTCTGGAGCTAAGGGAAAAGCCAGGTCTATAAGAATGACCCCCGATCAATTCCTGAGCTGAAAGATGAAATTATTTGCATTATTGGTGACTTAGAACCGCAATTATGCCAAAATGTCATCGAAAATTTTGACAAAGAGTAGACATCTGTGGAGCTGCAAGAGGTGGACATTTGGTGGATATTGTTTTTTGTGTTTAAATTTCATACATTATACTTCAATGATCAATAAAAAGTTTTTTGAAAACAAAGCAAATGTGTGTTTTATTCAAGAATAAAAAAAATTGAATTAAAAAAACCGCTCAATTTGAAAGACCCTTTATGTGTGTCGAGATAGGAAAGTCAAATAAATATTCTGTTCTCTCCGCATACAACAGGCAAACGAAGTGATGGTATATACTCGTATGTATTTATTTGATTAAAAATAAGTTAATTCTCTATGAGGTTGCAGACACCTTGAAGAACGTGGCCGGGAGATACAATTATCTTTGTCACAAAATAACTGAGTTTTTGAGTAAAGAACCCGTGGAGTAGCAAATAAATTAAATTAACTATTGCATGTGATAGAAATACTACCACATGTGGTCATCAACAACACTCTCACACGTATTTATTTAACACATTTATTGCAAATACAATCTGGCGGGCTTATTGCCAGGCGGCAATCTCTTCCAACTAACCAGACAGAAGTAAATGAAGCAAGTTACATGGTCGCATAAATCATTCAAATGACTATCCATCCTCACGAAATCCATAAACACATACGTAAACCATAAACACAAAGACGGACAGTCACCCGAACATTCTTTTTCAAATAAAGTGAGATATCATCAATCAAATGGAAAGGAATGGATGGTGGAGAGGAAAGGAAAAGAAAAATCAGGAATGAAACACGTTATTCTACTGACTAGAAATTAAGAGTTTTTTCAGTCGCTTCTTAAAGCATGCCAAAGACGGAGCGAGTCTTATATATTGGTTTGTAACTGATTCCAGAGTCTCACTGCATGGACAGTAAAGGACGACGTAAAGAAAGAGGAGTGGTGAATTGGAAAGCCCATAAACAATCTCTGTTTGAGCGTAGCGCTAATCCATGATTGGAAGAAGCTGAAAAATTTCGGCAAGATAAGAGGGGGTGGCGGGACAGTTAAGAATATTATACAATAGAGACAGTTTATGAATTTGGCGTCTATTTCTAACATTCGACCAGTTCAATGCCTTCTGGTATGAAGTTATATGATCGTACTTACGTAGGTTGAAAATAAATCTTAGACACACATTTTGAAGACGCTGTAATTTGTCCAGCTGTTCCTCTGTAACATCCAAGTAACATACGTCCACATAGTTCAGAATCGGAAAGAGCAGAGATTGTACGAGTAAAATTTCAATTTTAGTTGGTAGGAATCTTAGCAACACTTTAAGGGAATGAAGGCTGAAGAAGATCCTTCGGCTTACCTCATTTATTTAATCTCGCCATGGTGTATCATCTGTGAATTACACTGGTATCATCTGGAATCGAACCTAAAACAACCAAGTGGAATACCAGCATTTTACCAACTGAACCACGGAGGTATAAAACATGAATTAATGTGGCACCATAGATTGAAGAGAATATATATAGCATAGTTTAATCACGAGTATTGATAGTTGATTATGCTTCGTAAGGAAGTACGGTACACACATAAAACTAAGTAACGAAAGTGTAAAAAATAGTCATAAACTTCAATCGTTATTACCAACATGACCTCAAGTATCCAAGATCGATGCCCTTTTTAGTAGCTAGTACCTGTTAGATCTTTGCGCTAGCGGGTTTTTTATGTCATGTTTCCGGTTTCCGCTCATTCGGGTTACCTCTTTTGGCTTACGTCATTAGCCATCCTTCAAAGGATGCAAAAGTGATAAAAACAGGGATATGCCAAATATAATAAGAGTTAAATAATTACGAATTTTATAATAATAAAAATACAATTTATATAACCGAAGTCAAGTGCAGAATTGAATCATCTCGTGCGGCTTTTAATAAAACGAGAATCGTATGATTCTGCGATGATAATCTAAACTTGAAGCTTCGACAACGGTTAGTCAAATGCAACGTTTGGTCAGGGTTATTGCATGGAGTGGAATCATGTACCTTCAAAGTTGGTAGTATGAACTGACTGGAAGCATTCGAAATGTGGATGCATCGGAGAATGTTACGGATACCCTGGACGAATATAGTCATCAACACAAGGGTTCTTCAAAGAGCCAAAGTTGATAGAGAGTTGCTGACTAATATTAAAATCCGAAAAGTGTCCTATTTGGGGCATGTACTTAAAGAAGAAAAGTACAAATTACTGCACCTGATCATCCAAGGCAAAATACAGGGTCGAAGAGGTGTTGGCAGGAGGCAAATCTCCTGGCTCCGCAATATACGTGATTTGACTGGTATAAGGAGCGTTGGGGATCTTTTTCGGGCTGCCGGGGACAAATATGCTTACTCTCAGGTGATAGTCAACGTTGGGGGGGACCTGACATGACACTGGGAAGAAGAAGTCTAGAGAGCAACATCTTCTAAAATGTACTTTAATTCAGGATTTAAACCAACTATTGTTAACAGATTTAAAATGTAACAAAAATAAATAAATTGAGTGTGAAGAAAGGAAGGAAGTAGCTGCGGTTATTACATGAGGTAATTCCCCACATCTGCATATGTTCAGAAAAAAAAAACATATTAGGTAAGAAAATCGCAGAAAACTTACTAAGAAAATACGAAATACAAAGAAACCTTTGATGTCATCGTAAAGGTTTTTTTGAAGTTCGTATTCTTTCAAAACTAGACTAGAACCCTTAATAAAAAATTTAATTCTTAAGGGAATTAAACACGCAACCCCCCGGGCTGGGAGACAATAGTCTAACCAACTAGTGTGCGGAGGTCGGTTAAATACTGGTGTTATAAAGATTAACATTTCGTGAAAATAAACCTCCATGAAACACTTTTCAAAAGCTGTATATTCAAAAAGCAGGCTGTGCTAAGCTCTGAAAGAAACTCCGATATACACACAGTCAGCAGAACTCCCCACAATACCGATATTTCGCAGAACCAATCATTTCGGATTGAATAACTTTTCTTGAGTTCCCCAACTTGGAAATTAATGATCAAGAATTAAGAGTTATCACAGTGGTTCTCAAATTTAAAAAAATGGAGAGACATTGGAAAAAAATTGTAAAATTTTATCTCGAGCTACGAGACAAACAGTTATGGTATATTCACAATTGAAACGTCAAAGCTCGTCGTAACTGGAACTACCAATCGAGGATCCCCTTACCATTCCAACGTCATATGTAACTTGCTTTATTTACTTGTATTTGGTAAGTTCAAAGATATTGCTACCTGACAATAAGCCCGCCAGATTGTTTGTTTTTTATAAAACAAAGTTATATATTGTACAAATATTTGTCAAGGCTATACCTATATAAGTTACACATTTATTACTTAACTAATCTTATTTATATATTATCATTTATGAACTTACTTAATCTTATTTTCCTACTTGTCATTTTATTAAAAAAAATTATAATCTTAATATATGATTTCTTAGAAATAATTAACACCTACACACTAATTATAACTAGATAACAATTCTTACACTAATTATTGACAAAAACAAGTCCACACGTTCAGGCTACTTGTATTCCATCACATTCACTCAGACCTTGGTCATCCCAGCTAATACTGTAGGTAGACTAGCCAGGCCAAAGATAATGCTTCGGAAGCATGTGTTTATATTGAAGCCCTTTAGATTGTATTTACTATGAAGTATTAAATAAAAAATAAATAAAAAAAAGCATGTTTTTTTCTGTTCTTTTTCTAATATTTTTCTAGCATCTTATATTCGATAATATTTTGCCACTGAGTTCTCTTGCTAGTTAAAGTTAAGCATTATGTTATTATAGTTTGAGATTCAGTGAAGCAAATTCAATTAGAACCTTTTTTGTTCTCGTTACGAAAGAAAGTTAATATAATGCCTTTGACTACAATTTGATCCTGAAAGCTAGAATTCGAGAGGGAGAAAGATAGGGGTTGTTTGGTTTCAGAGAGAGGGCGCGGTTCGTAAAGGAAATACAGTTTGAGTATCTTTAAAATACAACATAATTGCCAAAGCCTGCGACTGAAGTCAGTGAGGTATTATTCATTCAGGTGAACGATCTCTGAAGAAATCGTTTCAGTATAAAAGGGTGATTATAAATATGTATTCTGAATATTATTAGAGAAATTTTGAGGTTGAAATCGTGTTTCATACTGGATGGCTGCGTGTGATTTTGAAAGAATGAAGAATGACATGTGATTTTGAAGAATGACATGGCCAAAAAAAATTTCCCTCTTCAATATAACTGAATTAATGTTTTGGCCATGTTGGAGACATAGTATTGTCTTCAGTCCCATCAAACCTTCAGGTTTAGAATCTCTGAAGTAGGCACAAAGCTCGTGGTTCGTCATTGAACGTATATGCCACCCAACCGCTAGGCACGTGCACGTATTTTTACTAGATGACCTCGTTTACTACGGTGGTCCCAAGTTTTTTGGATACCATTGGCAATCAAACTCGAAACTCTCGGTTGGCAGTCAATAATGTGACCACAAGACTACGTAATTCGTTAGACAATCGAGTGAATGGTGATGTGTTCACCGACTAGATCAGAGGTACATAATTGGTGTGTGGTCAGGCGGTAACGAATTGAACTTCCGTGCGGAAGGTCGCCGATTCGAAACCCGAGCTGTGCTACTCCCCTCGAACGACACAGACATTTTTTCCGTCTAGTGTATAAGGTATAAGGATTCTTTAACTTTAGTAATGCAATTCTTAAAAAAAAAAAACAGATGCGTGAGACTCTCGCGTGGTAGAAGTGAAACTTTTTAGCTCCTAGGAAAAGTTGATTTTATGCATTGCTTTTTTTCCATTTGTTAACGATTTTTTTAGTATTAGGAAATGGTTATGTGGAATTTAATTCAAGAAAATATCTCTTAATTAAATGAAAAATATTATTATTTTTAATAATAAATATTAATAATGAATAATAATTTTAATAATAATATAATACACTTAATAATATTAAAATAATATTCATTATTATTAAAAATAAATAATTATTAATATTAAAATAATTAATAATAATTTATTAATATTTAAAATATTTAATAATAATAAAATAATAATTGTTGGGAAGACTTTGCGTGATCGTGTAAGGAACACCACAATCCGAGAGGTCTGTGAGGTCCAAGATGTGGTCAGATGGGGACGACAGCGTCGACGAAACTGGTACCAACATGTACAGAGAATGAATTCCACAACAATTCCATACATAACTCTGCATGGGGTGCCGGATGGACGGCGTCCACCAGGGAGACCCCCGAAACGATGGAGAGATAGCTGAAGCTCAGCATCACAGGAGGACAATCCTGCAGTAACAGACTCTTGAGAGTCTACAGAAAGTTTAAGAAGAAGAATAAAATAATAATATAATATACCGTTTCACTTTTCGTGACGTTCAGGCCCATTTGCCCTACCGCGCCAATAGAAGTTTCACTTCAAAAACAGAAAATACATACCGGTGTGCTCCAAATGCCACCAGTCCCATCCGTCTCTCTTTGGTGCGCCATGGGATTCAGTACAGCGGAGTGGTCAGTAAGTTTGCTGGTATGCAAAAAAATCCATTTAAGTAATAGCTTTGATTATATAAAAATACTCCTCCGATCGGTTACACATTGTCTAACTCACCATTGACTCTATTACCTACTGCCACTGTTCTTTCAATATCACACTAGGCACAGCCATCAGATACGAGTATAGACATGCTTTAAATATGGAAAATTTCCTCGACTTTCTCTAATATTAGAACAAATCAAGTTTTGATATAGTTGACATGTAAATATGATATGTAAATATGACTTTGACGATAAACTTTGATTTGTGAAAATAAAAATTTAGCAATTTTATTTGAACCTTAAATGTCAACAGAAATTTTCCACCTTGAAGATTTTCCACGAACCTTCCCTCAGGAGTTGAATATTTCTCAGTAATTTCGATTTCAGGATTTTTTTCTCCCTGAAACCGCTTTTCACGTCACTTCAATTGAAATGTCATAACGTCTAGGCGACGGTTTCACTTTGAATTAGTTTCAAACAATAATAAAAACACTAGGCAACAAAAATTTTACTAAAAACCTTTTAAATAAATAGTTTTGTTTCATAAATTTGCAGCTTATTAAATTACGCAAATCTGATATTTATCAAGATTTACTTTTGATAAAGTGACATTGTTTGATCGCATTTCATACAAGAATTTGACTATTTGCTGTCTTATAGGAAGATGAAAGTCTATAATAATATTCTGGTGCTGACTTTGTCGTATGGGAGTGAAACGTAAATTGTATGCTTTAAAAATGCATGTTTAGGGAAATGTCCCTTAAAGCTTTATGATGATTATGATTGTTGGTAAATAAATAAAACACGTTAAATCGCAATGCGGAAGGAGAGAGTGAATGAATACTTTATTTGATAGTACGTAGGTATTTATAACATTTCAGAATGGGCGCGGGAGTGCGCCCGCGATATGATTCTACCTCGCTCCTGTGAATGCAGAAATGGTCAATTGTAGTATTGTAGGTAACCATTTATTTACGAAACTAGCGAGACAGCGTGGTGCGTTCTCTTTCTACTATGGAATGCGGCGCGATGCTCGGCCGGCCTCATGTCGGGCATGTGACCTTTGGACTGTTTACTATAATTTATCGAGGTATCCGAAGTTCGTTTCGTCGGTCATTGACCGTATGTATGCGACAATATTCAGCGACGACCGTGGATCCCTACACATGCTTTTAAACAAATACATGGGATAACAATGTTTGATAGAGTATGGAATTAAGTGATTGAAGATGAATGTGAACTTAACGCTTATCTGTTGAGTAAGATGAAGAAGAGCACGCTAAGATAATTTGGATGTGTGGAACGAATGAATGAAGAATAGCTTAGAAAACAGATAAATAATTCAAATGTGAGAGGAGGACCAAAGAAAATGTGGTTGGGTCAAGGGAACAAAATTTTGAAAGAAAAAAACGTAGAAAATCAGAGAAATCATAGAAGTTGTATAAGAAATCGTAAAGATGAAGAAGAGGCTAAGGATGTGTGTTGAGATGTAAGTCATGCACTTTAATGCTTGGGCAATGTAACAAAGAATATAGCTACATTATTATGACGTTAAAATATAAATCCAATACTTTTATTCATAGTGTATGCTCTGCAATAGCTCAAGTGTCGCAAACGGATTGATTTCGAATTTTACATTTTCGTATTCAAGCCTCTTAATAGAATGTCTCCATTGTGTCTTTCGAATTTGTGTCTGGAAGATGTTCCTTTGGAGAGAAGTAAAATTTTAAGGTTGATTTTTTCTTCAACTTCTTCTCCCTGGCTCCATCCCAACTCACTGTCTGCGAAGACTGTTGAGGTCAGCTCTCCTCGCCCTCAGGTTGTATGCTCTTCTGTCCCGGACTACGTCCCCCAGGTCGTGCCTCTGCATCAGGTTATCTTTTTGCACCACCCATGAATTCTTTGATCTTCCTCTGGATGTTATTCGAGGAAGATCCATGGAGATTGCCTGGTTCACAATGTGATCGGGTGCTCTGCGTCCAACGTGCCCACACCATCTCAATCGCCTCTCCTCCATCTTACTGTTGATGTCTGTAACACCTAGGCTTCCACGAATGCGTGAGCTTTTTATTTTGTCTCTTAGGGACCTAGGCTTCCACGAATGCGTGAGCTTTTTATTTTGTCTCTGACCATCTTAGCATGCGCATTTCAGCAGTTTCTAGTTGCCTCGAGTAAAAGTTATACATCGTCCAGCATTCGGAGCCATCGATGAGTGCGGGTTTGACAATCGATTGGTATACTTTTCCTTTTAACTTTACTGGCATTTTCGGATCACATAGAACTCCCGTCATTGATCTAAACTTCATCCATCCCACACTAATTCTATGTGTTACATCTGGTGCACATCCTCCATCGCTATGGATGAGTAACCCAAGATACTTAAAGGAGTCACAATTTGGTAATGTTTCTCCACCCATTTGTATTACGGGATCGACAGCATTTGTGTTCTCGAACAGTAGGTACAGATACTCTGTTTTCTTTCTGCTCAGTCTCAATCCATTGTCCTCCAAGATTCTTCTCCATTTTTCCAGACTATTTTGCAAGTCTTCATGTTTTTCACTTATTAATACGACATCGTCTGCAAATAGTAGGATCTTTAGGAGACTGTTCATTTTTCGTGTTAGTTAAAAAGTCCATGACTAAGATGAACAGTAGCGGACTGAGTACCGATCCTTGATGTACCCCCACCTTTACATGAAATTCTGGTGAAGTTCCCGATTTTTTCTTCAACGAATAAATAAGATTTTCAGAATCGATGTGTGGCGGTCGCCCACTATATACGGTCAGTGACCGATGAAATGACCTTCGCATTCCTCGACGAAATCTAAATAAACAAGTCCCAAGTTCACACGCCGGCCATTCAAGTCCGAAGTTCACCCGCCGGCCATTCAACCCATAGCCGAGCGGACCGCATTCCATACTAGAGAGAGAACGCACCACGCTTGTCTCGCCAGTTCCGTATTTGAATGATACCTACATACAACAATTAATCGTTTTGCATTCGCAGAAACGAGACGTAGGCATATCGCGAGCGCACTCCCGCGCACATTCTAAAAAGATATAAATACCTACGTTACTAATAAAATTGGACAGACTCTCTTTCCGCATTGCGATCTAACGTGTTTTATTATTTATCAATAAATCATCCTCAACATCTCTTCCCTTAAGGACCGATCTGCTAAAGATGTATTGTGAGTATTTGCCGTTGCTGATCCTATAGCGTAAAATGGTGCTTTGTGCAATTTTAGGAAGTACTTCCTTCAAGTACTTGAAACGAACCCTTTTTGAAAGATTTAAAAATAATTAACATATGACTAAAAACGAACACTACCCACAAAACCAAATGCGTCACTTTCACATATCGGAAGATTTAAAATTGGGTAATTTTTCTTACTAAATATGTTTTTTCTGAACATATATATAAATATGCTAGATGTCCCATCTAATGGCCGCAGCCACAACCTTCCTATACTTACACTTAACTTTTTTATATTTATTTTGTAATATTTTTTATATGTCTATGGTTGTGGGTTCTACTCCTGAGTTGGAGCACCCTTGAGGTGAGTTTGTTCTCTAAATGGCACTAGATAAATTATCCTTTTATAATTACTATTATTAAAATGATTATAGCATATAATTGACGGAAAAACGAAATTGTGCATATTTAGGTAAACATTTAAATTAAACCCATTTCGGAACGATCAAAATTTATGATGTTATATGAAAGTTATGCCCATGTATACATTACACCTAAAGCCAAATGTGTCACTGTTTCATATAGGCAGATCTACAAAGGTTACTTTGTAGTTCGTCTTCAATTGGTAAATTTTCTGCGTTTTTCTTACCAAATATGTTTTTTCAAACACATGCAGATTCGAAGAATTATTTAATCTATTGGCTGCAGCCACCAGTTTAAAGATAGTGTGCTTTCTAAACGGCACTGTATAAATTGTCTTTAAATTACTTTTATCCTTCAACTGCCGAATTGATAATTTAGATATATTGAATAATATCGCCGAAAGAAACGTTCTCTTCAGTCTCAACAATTGAGCCTTTAAGTTGAGAAGTTCGTTATTGTACGTATTGGTAATATAACCGCACGTGAAAAGCAACAACACTTGCATACGTACTTGGCGTGTACTAGAATTATTAGAAAAAAAAATGTTTTTTTACCAGCCTAGGCTAGGAAGGTTTTTTTGGTACCATCTGGATTCAAACTTGAAACCCCTGGATGGAAATCAAGCGTCTGTTCAACTTTGATACGGAGAAGATCGTCATGAGAGGTTAAACCATGTGGGGTTAGTTAGGTAATAAAAGATAATTTAAACGATACATAAACTAAAAATATTTGTCGTCTAGTGTAATAATATTTTTGGAGTATTTTCGGTTAGTCTAAAAGCCACCCTTTTATAGGTGGATATTGTTTTACATTGTCAAGTCGTTATAATTTGAGTAGGTCTTTTCAATTTTGGCTGAAATGTCAAAATGAATTTGAGAATTGGAAAAACGTTGAGACGTTAAATCATGGATGTTTTTTTTTCTATAATATTTTTTACTATTGTCTCTCACTCTTCGGTAGAACTTTCGTTGTGTTAGACTGATTGTCATGTGACGATATTTCCCGACTAACCAGAGGAAATACTCAAGAGGCCGTGGATGACAGGCATCTTAGCAACTAGGCGTAGAAATACTCTGCTTCTTCTCCCTGGCTCCATCCCAACTCATTGTCTGCGAAGACTATTGGGGTCAGCTCTCCTCGTCCTCAGGTTGTATGCTCTTCTGTCCCGGACTACGTCCCCCAGACCATGCCTCTGCATTAGGTTATTTTTTTGCACCACCCATGAATTCTTTGGTCTTCCTCTGGTTATTATTCGAGGGAGATCCACGGAGATTGCCTGGTTCACAATGTGATCGGGTGCTCTGCGTCCAACGTGCCCATACGTAGAAATGCTCTGCTATTTTACTATAAATGTGTTATGAGGTGCTTAGGTTTTACGACCCCCTATTACTAAATCCCCTATCCATCCTTCTAGTATTTTTTTTCTCTTGATGTGCTTTCCTTATACGTTGAATAAATGAGGTGACAGTATGTAACCTTGACGTACTTCTTTCTGCATTTGAAACGGTTATGGGATGACCTCGTTCACTTTTATAGATACCGTATTTTGTACATACAGGTTATATAAATATTAATATTAAAAACATTAAGTCAAAGGTTTACTATATGTATTTAATTTCCATTATTTAGCGTACATGGTTATACATGGTATATCTAGTAGGTTTATTGCTACACAGAAATTTCTTCCAACCAATCAGCTCATCGTGCATTCAATTGTACGGACACATACAGCGTGATTGTATGCATATATTACAATGTATTATATTGTATTACAATATTTTTGTTTACAATAGAACCTGGCGGGCTTATAATAATCATTATTGGCAATCTCTTTCAACCAACTAGAAAGATGTTTAAGAGGCCTTAAGTGAAAATTAGAATATATTTATTTTTTAAATCGGAGTTCTTACGGCGATCGAATCCGCAAACTCCTGGTTGATAAACAGTCGTTTTAAACACCTAGGCCACTGAGGTCGTTTATAAGTGTATGAAAGTAAATATATGAAAGAATAGTATTTGAGAAATCTTTTCATGTAGTGAGTGTCACCTTTTGGATAGCACTTCTTGAATAAATGGCATATTAAAAAAAATACATTTAATTATTTTTAGAAAAAAAAATAATTTGTTACGTAACGCGTCAACGGGCCTTTTGTATTTTTGGCTTCAAAATCGGTAAATTAAAAATATGTGTTTTAAAAATCCAGAACCCTTTTAAGAAGCAAATGTCTTTTCATTAGCTCTTTTTCCGTTTTTGGGAATGAATTTAGCGAAAAAAAAAGAAAAAACAAAAGAGAAATCTTTTCCTTCGTTTCTTTAAGAGGAGAGGCCACTGTCCATTAAATAAATGTTTCCTCTTTATTGGCCCGTGTCATGATATCTTGAATTCCTTGTTGTTTATAACAGAATGTCACGCCAAAATTATACTCAACAGTACCACACTTTGAGTGGATATTAAAAGTTATCATCGTAATGGATAATAATGTGATATAAGAACAGGTGAACAGTCTCAGCATTTTTTGGATATTTGAGGTGTTCAATCAACTAATGATTTTACCAACTAAACTGGACTTTATTTTTAATCCACTTTTGCACGGATTTCTCCTGTTACGCAAAAATAAGGTCCGATTCTAGTTAGCTTATTTATTTATTTATTTATTTAACACTTTTATTGCAAATACAATCTGGCGGGCTTATTTCTAGGTGGCAATCTCTTCCAACCATCCAGACAAACGTAAATTAAGCAAGTTACGTGGTCGCATAAATCATTAAAATGACTATATGGCCCCACGAAATCCATAAAAATAAGAGTGAGCACATACTCACGAACACCGCAAAGACGGACAATCACCCGAACATTCTTTTTCATATAAAGTGAGATATCATCAATCAAAAGGAAAGGAAGGGATGGTGGAGAGGAAAGGAAAAGAAAAATCAGGAATGAAACACGTTATTATACTGACTAGAAATTAAGAGATTTTTCAGTCGCTTCGTAAAGCATGCCAAGGAAGGAGCGAGTCTTATATTGGTTTGTAACTGATTCCAGACTCTCAGTGCATGGACAGTAAAGGACGACGTAAAGAAAGAGGAGCGGTGAACTGGAAAGGCCAATAAACAATCTCTGTTTGAGCGTAGCGCTAATCCATGATTGGAAAGACGTTGAAAATTCTCGGCGAGATAAGAGGGGTGGCGGGACAGTTAAGGATATTATACAATAGAGACAGTATGTGAATTTGGCGTCTATTTCTAACATTCAACCAGTTCAATGCCTTCGGTATGAAGTTATATGATCGTACTTACGTAGGTTGAAAATTAATCTTAGGCACACATTTTGAAGACGCTGTAATTTGTCCAGCTGTTCCTATGTAACATCCAAGTAACATACGTCCGCATAGTCCAGAATCAGAAAGAGTAAAATTTTGGCTTATTCGTAAGTAAAACCATAAGACAGGATTCTTTTGCGCTAATTAATCTTTTTCTGGAGTGCATGCTTTTGCTGGTGAACCTTGACAAGGGTCACTTTCAATAGATGTTCTGCTTTAGAAAATATGTTTAGACCAATCTTTCACTGTGGAATATGACGGAGAAATTTCTTTATAGACAGTATATAAACGTCGTTTAATTTCCGTCACGACTTTCTTCGTGCAATATTTCATTTTAAATATATGATAATATAACGAAATAACACGTCTTTTAACGGCTTTATTTGACATACAACTGATTGAAGAGGTCTCAAAATCAGTTTTTATTGTAACATCGCTTGACATCACGCCTTCTAACTTGTTGAAACAGTTTAGAACTTTAGAGATATACCCGAATAGTTGAGGCTGGGTCATTACCAAGTTACACTCAACTCAACGGATAATAATCGCATAAGAAAAGATCATCAAATATTTTTGGTGATTTTGATTTTGTGTGTATACAATCACACAATTTAAGTGATTTTAAATGTAGCAGGTTAATTAATTTAAATTGAGCTGGGAAGTATGTTTACGTAAGATAGACAAGTAACAATGTCATAAAATAAGGATAGTGACAAAGAACAAGGTAAACAGAGCGCTTAATGTAATATACAACTGCGCAATATCAACAGTAGCAAAAAATCTGTGAAATCTAAGGAGGTGTTTTAAAAGGCGTTTGGAAGTGGATATCATAATATATGTTAAGATATGCAAATCAGGCACTCTTTCCTGTTTGCCTCACGCAACAGGGAAACAGCGTGGTAATATGTTTGAATGTATGCTAGTATTTCGTCATTCATTCATTCTACATGTCCAAAGTATCTACAAATATTTCACTACATTTCTTATGAGTATTATTAACATTGGCTTAATGATGAGAAATGAGAAGCGGTTCTTAAAAAAAATACGTAAAAAAAATAATTGTATTACGCTTTCGCTGTATTCAGGCTTATTGCCAAGTGACGATCTCTTACAATCAACAAGGAAGTTGTTAAAAAGCCTGATGTTAAATTCAGATGAGTTTAAAACAAAAATCGGGGGTCCAACAGGGATCGAACCTATATCTTCCGTGCTGGAAGAGAGGCGTCTTACTAACTACGCTACGGCGGTTGTCTGAAAATAAGATTTCGAGTTAAAAAAAACAAAGCTTTAAAAAAAAATAAGAAGCTAAAAAAACCGGTTTGATTTGATTTGTTTATGGTCAGTAAAAATTAATTATAGTTAAAAAAAAGCTTTAAAAACTAATAACGAATGGTTCGAACCGATTTTTACATATAAACTTTTCATCGTTTCTCCCCGGCGCGGTGTGCTTTGCGCCTCGCAATTCACTTCGTTATTAATTGTTTTTTGCTTCGGAGGTGCTCCCGCTACGGTCGTGAAGAGTGATAATTAAACAGATTGTTTGTTTTCATTACGTCTGGATTAATTGACTTTTACACGTTTCTAATGGAGTAAGATGTTTATCGTTGAATTAAAAAGGAGACTTTATTAAGATTAATTAACGCCACTCTGTCATTTTCCTTTTTGGGATAAGCTTAAGTTTACTTTACCAGTTAAATTACGAGTATTCTCGGACCCTCATATTTTATGGAGAATATCGTTTGCTTGTTTATCTCTTTTATCTTCTCCGTTTATGTTTTTGAAAATAACACTTCAATATTTCAGAAGACTTTATACTCAAGAAGGGTCCTTATCACTCAGAGTGCCTGAAAAGGTACTTTCGAATATCTGAGCCTTGCAATGGGATCCCGCATGCCTATCGACGAGTTTTGAACTACTTTTAAATGGATTATATTCTTCTTCTTCCTCTTGGTCTATGTCGTATGACCTGTTTATGACGGTGTGCTGTCCTGGGATGATGACGTCCAGCTGTCCTTCCACCTTTTCGGCGGCCTTTCTGGTAATCTCCTGCTGCTAGGGTTTTCAGTCTTAGCGATTTTTGCCAGTCTTGTATCCTCCATGTGGTCTACAGCTTCTTCCCCACCTCACTATGTCTTCAACACCACAGACAGACCTTATCGTCTCATTTCTGATCAAGGTAAGGTTAGCTGCCTGCCTAGGGTAAAAAACCTTATGTAGCTCATAGCACGGTGGAAGGTCTATCTGTGGATTATATTGTGTTTTTTTTTAATATTTATGTGATTTCTCCCCCGTGCTGAAGATTATTTATGAAGTTCCACCTGTCTGAATATATCTTTTATGCTTTGTTTTCCATTTGTATTTTGTTTTTCAATGGTTTATTCTTTTGTGTTTGTATTTTTTGCGCAGTGAGGGCTGCCTGCCTGTAGACGGTTCCGTATTGTGTTATAAACTACTTGTTTCTTTCTGATTATTTTTATTGTAATTGGGTAAAATTATTTTTATCTTTTTATATAACCTCTCTGAAACCGCCAAAATCGGCTGTCACTATGAACCATTCATAACAGTCAGAGCCGTCTTTTGGAAACGGACCGAACTAATTTGTACTCCCAATATATTATTCTATCAATTTTCATGTGTTGAACACTCACTACCGGGTCTTTTTTGTTATGAAGAAATAAATAAATAAAATCTGCTAAGATGAAAGTCCATAATAGTATTTTAGTGCCAACTTTGATGTGTGAAAGTGAAACGTGGACGTGGAAAAATACTGAAAGAAACCAATAAACACTGTAGAAATGCGTGCACTGAGAATACGGTATAAAGTGAATATGCCTGATACTATTTGCAACCATGTACACAAAATAATTACAATAAAATAATCAAGACTTTGGGATAAGAACCACGGGAGTAGACATCGAACTTGCGGTTCGTCATTGCATGTGCTGGTAATACTACCGCAGTTAAAAGACAACAATACTCATATACGTAGTCGGGTATTATTATGAGACATACTTGTCACGTGCGAGCATTGTTACTAGACGTACTCGTCACGTGCGAGTATTGAAACCAGACCTATTCGTCGCATGCGAGTATTGTTTCCAGACATAGTAGTCACGTGCGAGTATTGTTACCAGACATATTCGTCGCGTGAGAGTATTGTTACCAGACGTACTTGTCACGTGTAATTATAGTTACCAGACTTACTCGTCATGTGCAAGTATTGTTACCAGACGTATTCGCCACGTACGAGTATTGTTACCAGACATATTCGTCACGTGAGAGTATTGTTACCAGACGTACTTGTCACGTGTAATTATTTTTACCAGACGTACTAGTCACGTGAAAGTATTGTTACCAGACGTATTCGCCACGTACGAGTATTGTTACCAGACGTAATCTTCGTGAGATATCATTGTTACCAGATGTATTCGTCGTGTGAGAGCATTGTTACCAGACGTATTCGTCGTGTGAGAGCATTGCTACCAGACTAATTCGTCGCATGCGAGTATTGTTACCAGACGTACTCGTCAGGTGCAAGTATTGTTACCAGATGCACTCGTCGCGTGCGAGAATTGTTACCTGACGAACTTTTTTTACCTGAGATCTCTCGGCTATCAAACTGATAGAAATTTTGTATAAATATACAATCTATCATGCCGGTTCATATCTCAGGACATGCAGAGAAGTCAGAGAGCTAGGTGCGATGTTCGAACTCTGTTCTCTGAATAACCTTGTATATTTAATCTGACCTTCGATCTTCCACGGTGTACCATGTCTACCACTAACCTTACACTGTTAGTTAAATCGTTAGTCTTTCTTTATTCATACCTTCTACATGCTTTAACACTTATTTCCACCTCCCATCCCTGTTCACTTCTTTCCACCTCCCGTCTATTTGTAATATCTTGTTATAATATAAATTATGGAAATATAAATTAAGAAAAACATTTGAAAAATCCATTTTCTGTTAATGACGGCTTCCCGGGCTTATATTTAATTGTTTTATACCCCCCAGGTGCTCCCGTTACGGTCGTGAAGCGTCATAATTAAGCGCTGCCTGTTTGTCTTCACTTTATCGATATTAATCAGAATCCTCGAATATCAGGGGCTGTCGAATCATTTGCTTAATGGAGTTTGTTTCGTTTTGGTTTATCCACGCTCTTATGGGGAATTGTTCATGAAACCATAACGTGGAGTAGGAATAAAGAGTGTTTAATGAATTGATATGAATGTAAATATAACGAAAATATTCGTTAAGTACACTGCTCTACAAATTTTACCATACTTTACTTCACAAAAACAAAAGTATACTAATTAATAGTGTTATCGATTTTTCATTTATAATTTTTGTAAATATTGAATAAATATGGTGTTGAATGTAAATTAATACGTAGTTTAGCTTCATTTCATACCGAAAGTAGATCATGTATAAGAATAAATGGTGCCTCGACTGAGTAGCTTAATATTTCAAAAGGGGTAAAACAAGGATGCGTAATGTCACCTTGGTTGTTCAGTAGTTACATATTTATTTATTTAATACTTTTCTTGCAATACAATCTGGCGGGCTTATTGCCAGGCGGCAATCTCTTCCAACCAACCAGACAAAAGTAAATGAAGCAAGTTACGTGGTCGCATAAATCAATCAAACGACTATCCATCCCCACGAAATCCATAAACATATACGTGAGAACATACCCACGAGCCCCACAAAGACGGACAATCACCAGACGGACAGTCATGTGTAAAGAACTACATTCACGTGTAAAGAACTACATAGGTCAATAGGTGGCATACAAATATAGAAATGGAACGTAGACGGATGAATTAGGGAAACCTCTAATGTACAAAGGACTTGAAAAAATAAATTAATAAATGGAATTAATACACAAGAGTCCGTCAAAACTTTTCGCACTCTGGTTGTAGTATTTATTTGAATGGACTTTTAGAAAAGACAAATACGTCATTTTTTAAATAATCTTGCTTGTTAATACACTTTGTCCGACCTGTCAACAAGCTTTTGTATTCCCTCGCAAGCCACTAATGCACCGCTGTCTTCACTTCTTCATCAGAGGGGAATCTATGTCTTCGTAGTGCTGCTGTCAGGGGATACCAAACAGGCGAAGTTCCGATGGAGTCAGATCAGGATTATATTCTTGATCAGTATTCACGAAGTCTCTTTTCCCTTGCTGCTTGCTGAAGTTGTCTCCTGCCTTCCTACCCACAAATTCCCTAACCCAACTTTTATCGTTAAGAGCGAGTAAGTATGCTGGTACCTTTTCGAACAAAATTTAATAATTTTTGTGCTCTCCTGATGATGAGGTGAAAACCTGGAAACCGGTAGGGTTATACCGTTATACTACCTTGATCAAAAAGTTTTAGGACTTTATTCATAAAATCGAAAATACAAGTTTATTCATCAAAATCGATATGGTCCCCTTCAAAGTACTCCCCATCGACTGCAACGCACTTACGTCAGCGCTTGATCCAATCATCGAAACACCGCTGGTACTCAATTTTCGGTATGTTCATCAGAGCCGTCTTCGATTTCTTCATGACGTGCTCTCGGGTGCTGTAACGCGTTCCGCGAAGTGGTTTTTTAAGTCGGTTGAACAGGAATAGATGAGGTGAATTCGAAGGCTGCTGGATAGTATTCGTGTTGTTTTTGGTCAAAAACTCATGGAAATCATGTCTTTCGCGATTTCAACGCGGTCCTTTTTTTGCATGAAAATGAGGTCTTTCGGCACCAGTTTTGGCACCGAAAAGCACTTCTCCAACATTTTCAAGGTCTGCGGACCGTTAAATCCGTATTTTACACCAAATTTAATGCAAATTCGTTGATGCACAGTTGATGCCATTTTCAAACTTGTAAAAAATCGAAAACACGCACAAAGGTATCAGATATACTCAGTACAGCGTAACTTTTACAATTTTCAAGCTATGACGCTCTGAAGTTTGAAGGGAAGTGTCAATGATAGATGTGGTAACCTAACAAAAAAAAAAGAATTCCGATCGGGTGACTGACAGCGCCACACGGTGGCCTGTCCTAAAACTTTTTGATCAAGGTAGTATTAAATGGGTTCAACAGTATTTGACTAAATATATTTCAATGTATTTAAACTCCACAGTGTTAATGCCTTTACTATTATATAAATAAAATGAATTGAACAGGCTTTTTATTTCTTTTGTTGGAAGATATCGGTGTACAATTTTATTCTTCTTTAAGACTGCATGCTGATCATATTGTGGTGTTTGCGAAGAGTGAAGATGAATCGCAGAGTGATAAGTAAGAGACGGGTAGATAAAGTTTTAAGTATGAATGTTGCGAAATCAAAAGTGATAGTGATAGAAGGAAAAGTAAATGCGATATTTGGATGAATAATAAAAGATTGGAGGAATTCTGCTATTTTGATAGAATTTTCTCACATGATGGTAGAGTTATGAGGAATATGAGCCCCATCGACTTTATTTCCTATCGCTACAAATTGCATGAAGGGATAGGTAATAAAGTCAATGTTACACTAAAATATAAAGTTGAACCGGATAGTATCAAAATCTGCTAAGATGATAGTCCATAATAGTACAGTACCCGTCAGTTAGTAATACACATCGGGCTTAAGAAAGAGACTGTTGGCCATAGTCGGTTAACTTCGGCTTTGCAGAGTGTCGTCTCTGTCAATCATACACGTGTTCTGTCGCGATTTCTCAATCGTTGTCAACTGGACTGTTAGCGCATCATGTGACAGAGACAACGCTCTACAAAGCTGAAGTTAGCCGATTATGGTCGACAGTCTTTACTTACCAACGGGTATTGTATTTTGGCATCTAATTTGATATATGCAAGTAAACGCGAACGTGGAAAAAGACTAGGCAAGTGGCTTAAAATAAATAAATATAAATAAATAAATAATAGGTTTATTGATAGCAACATAGTATGTACAGATTATATTTAAATAACACTTCTAAAACACATAAATTGCAGATAATACATTAAATACAGAAGCTATCCAAAGGTCTGGGCTCATCTAATAGCATCCCCTCGGCCAAGATACACCCCACCAATATAGGGCGAACCCAGCCACGGGGACACCAGATGTTTTTCAGCCCACACCCTTGAACACGTAGAACAAGAATATATAAAAAAAATAAACACAGAAAATAAATAGATGACAAAAAAAAATACATTCAAGAGAGAAGACACTAAAAGGTCCGGGCTCATCTAATAGCATCCCCTCGGCCAAGATACACCCCACCAATATAGGGCGAACCCAGCCACGGGGACACCAGATGTTTTTCAGCCCACACCCTTGAACACGTAGAACAAGAATATATAAAAAAAATAAACACAGAAAATAAATAGATGACAAAAAAAAATACATTCAAGAGAGAAGACACTAAAAGGTCCGGGCTCATCTAATAGCATCCCCTCGGCCAAGATACACCCCACCAATATAGGGCGAACCCAGCCACGGGGACACCAGATGTTTTTCAGTCCACACCCTTGAACACGTAGAACAAGAATATATAAAAAAAATAAACACAGAAAATAAATAGATGACAAAAAAAAAATACATTCGAGAGAGAAGACACTAAAAGGTCCGGGCTCATCCCACAAACATTCCCCCGGCTGAGATACACCCCACCAATGTAGGGCGAACCCGACTGCAAGGGCATCAGGGGGCTTCCATCCCACACCCCCGCATATCTAGATTAAATAATCAATAGAAAAAAAAGAAAAAAACAAAAACGTATGGCAGAAAACAAATGAAAAAAAAAATGCGTGCACACAAAATAATACATGCGGTGACAATGTGACAATTGTTTAAGTGTCGAATTTAATATACGGGAGCAGAATGTGGACGGGGTAAAAGGCTGAGAAGAGCCGGAGCTAAATGGAGTAAAAATTCTTGCACTTAAAATACTACAATACATGGGGTGACAATGTATGGTAGAACACGGGCTGAAGGAATATGGGATTAATATGAACTTAAGGCTGATATGTTCAGATGGTTTGGGCATGTAAACGGTCTTTCAAATTGAGCGGTTTTTTTAAATTCTTGGATAAAACACAGATGTCGTCGTGAACTTGCCTAAGTCTTGTAACATTTGAGAAGTGTAATGTATGACATTTATAAAAATGGAGTCATATACAGTACAACAAGGCGTTCAAATTGTTGAATTATTTTATGTATTGTAATCTCCGGAAACGGTGATGTCAATTGTCCACCAAGATCGTGTGATCTGACACCGTTGGACTATTTTATCTGAAGTTACGTGAAAAGCCAGGTCTATAAGAATGACCCCCGATCAATTCCTGAGCTGAAGGACAAAATTATTCACGTTATTGGCGAGTTAGAACCGCAATTATGCCAAAATATCATTGAAAATTTATAATAATTATTTTTAAAATATAATAATTATTTTAAAATAATTAATTTATTAATTAATTATAACAATTTTCAATTTTCTCAATACACACTTAATACCAATCCTTATTTAATATAAAGGCATACTTGTACATATGCTGAGGACGAAGAAAACATACCACCACCATGTCTAATGGAAGTAAAAACAGCCATAAAAAACCTCAAAAATAATAAGTCTCCAGGACATGACGATATCCCTGGTGAGTTACTTAAGTACGGAGGAACTGAACTAACCGCTATGATCCATACCATCGTGGAGAAAACATGGGACTCAGAAACTGTACCAGACGATTGGAGGACTGGAATCATATGCCCACTCCACAAAAAGGGTGATACAATGCAATGTGTCAACTATCGAGGCATTACCCTACTGAATGCATCATATAAGGTCTTTGCCGGTGTCCTGTTCTCCAGATTGCTGCCGTACGCTGAAAACCTGGTAGGCCAATATCAAAGCGGATTTCGTCCGGGGAGATCCACTATAGATCAGATGTTCACTCTCCGTCAAATATTGGAAAAAACCCTAGAGTATAATGTCGATACACACCACCTCTTTATCGATTTCAAAGCTGCATATGACAGCATTAACCGCTCTCAACTCTATGCGGCCATGAAGGACTTGGGTATTCCTAACAAGCTCATAAGGATGGTTAGACTCACTATGAACCAATCACAATGTAGAGTCCGGATTCAGAATGATATCTCAGAACCATTTTACACAATGAATGGACTGCGTCAAGGAGACGCACTAGCTTGTCTACTTTTTAATATGGCTCTAGAGAAGTGTGTAAGAGAATCCGGAGTACAGACAAATGGGTCAATTTTCTACAAATCAAGCCAAATACTGGGCTACGCGGATGATATTGACATTATTGGTAGATCCCCACAAGCAATGATGGAGACATTTGTTCAGTTGGAGAGGGCCGCAAACAGAATGGGACTTCGCATCAACTCCGATAAGACCAAATATATGATAGACACTAAAGCGCCCCGTAATAACCAGACACCTACCACGATTAATATAAGTTCTCACACAATAGAACGTGTAAACACCTTCACCTACCTGGGATCCATAGTGACAAGTGTAAATGATGCATCTATCGAGATTAAACGTCGAATATTCATGGCAAATAGATGCTTCTTTGGTCTGAGAAAACACCTTATATCTCGGTTGTTGTCCAGAAGGACAAAACTTACCATTTATAAGACACTGCTACGACCTGTCCTCACATATGGGTCTGAATGCTGGGTATTGAGTAAGAAGAACGAATCTTCCCTTCTAATATTTGAAAGAAAAATACTCAGAAAAATATTCGGACCCATACAGGAAAATGGATCTTGGAGAGTGAGATATAATGAGGAGTTATACAGCATATACAAAGAGCCCAACATTATAAAATACATCAAAATTGGGAGGCTACGTTGGGCGGGGCATGTAGCAAGAATGGGAGAAGAGGAAATGCCTAACAAAGTACTCTTTTCCAAGCCCCAAGGAAGACGTAGCGTGGGCAGACCAAAGCTTAGGTGGATGGATGGGGTGCAGAATGATGCAAACGTGATTGGCATCAGGGGCTGGAGGAGTGCATCCCAGGATAGGGGGGAATGGCAACGACTGCTGGAGGAGGCCGGGGCCCACAATGGGCTGTAGTGCCATTGATGATGTTGATGATGATACTCGTACATACCATCATATCATAGCTTTGTTCCAGCACACAAATGAGTGCCATAAAATTGTAAATGTTGAAGGTACGATACAAAAGAAATTCATTAAAAATGATGATGTATTTTGGGACACCTTGTATATGTGAATAATAAAAGTTTGCGCAAAAAACATTACCATGAATTGAATATCAAAAAGCAGTCAACGACAATTGATTTCGAATATTAATTCTGCACATAGACTTTTTATATACAAAATAAACCATAGACAACAATAATTTGGGTTAACACAATGTTTGTATAGATGATAACATTATATATATTCGTAGCTTTATGCCCGCGGGCCATAGACAATATGACAGACATGGGATAGATAATCGACGATTACCTGTCGCTCTGGATTATTGAAATATATTCGTATACACTTATGAATTATCTATATAGTAAATACATTTTAAAAATATTTTCTTTTGAAAAAAAGTTAAAAGATATAAATTGTAGTATTGCTGTATTGCAGTGTATTTGCTGGCTAAAAACGGTGTATTTTATTAAAGTTATTTTTTAAAATGTCTTATTGATATTATCTCAAATCTTATTGATATTATTCAAATCTCTTATTGATATTATCTTTAATCTCTTATTGATATTATCTGAAAATCGATGGTTGTCATCCTCCGTGAGAAGACAGGCCTTTAAATATTTTCCTCGTATCAGAACGCACATCTACGCATCGCGGATATATCCAAGTTTTTGGATTACCCAATTTCACATTGGTCATAGAAATTTTAATGATAAACTCTTTTTCTTCAATCTTGTCCTTTCACACTGTTGTGTTTTGATATTATCTCAAATCTTATTGATATTATCTCAAACCTTATTGATATTATCTCAAATATTATTGATATTATCTCAAACCTTATTGATATTATCTCAAATCTTATTGATATTATCTCAAATCTTATTGATATTATCTCAAACCTTATTGATATTATCTCAAATCTTGATATTATCTTATTATCAAATCTTATTATCTTACATCTTGATATTACCTTATTATATTATCAAATTTTGATATTATCTCAAACCTTTTTGATGTTATCTCAAATCAAACCTTTTTGATATTATCTCAAACTTTATTGATGTTATCTCAAATCAAACCTTTTTGATATTATCTCAAATCTTATTGATATTATTTAAATCTCTTATAGATATTATCTTTAATCTCTTATTAGTATTATCTGAAAATCGATGGTTGTCATCCTCCGTGAAAACACAGGCCTTTAAATATTTTCCTCGTATCAGAACGCATATCTACGCATCGCGGATATATCCAAGTTTTTGGATTACCCAATTTCACATTGGTCATGGAAATTTAATGATTAACTCTTTTTCTTCAATCTTGTCCCTTCACACTGTTGTGTTTTTTTGCGACCATCTGCATCAATTCAAAGTTCATATTTTGTGGTACTGCAATGATAATTATGTCAATAAAGGATTGCCACTCAGCGTGACCCCAAGACCCCCCAGTGACCTCCGTCCCCAGATCTTCAGTTTATTTTCTCTGCTGCGAGTTATTTTCCATCTCTTGTGATGTCAGATCTCAACTCTACTGTTGTTATTACTCTTCTTACACTCAGATTTGTCACTCAGGAGAAGAAGTCCCTTTGAGTAGTTCCTTCTTCATCACTTGAGAAATATGCGCTCTTATGAAAAAAACTTTGATCTTTTAATCTATGTCACACTGGACTGGAACTAATTTTGTCCCCATAACAGCGTGGGTGGAATCAAACTGAACTGAAGCTCCCCATCGAACAATTTTGAAACTGTTGAACAATATGCTTCCCAACAATAATATATCAGTCAATAATAAGCCTTCTCTCAATTCTAATTGTTAGTGAATTTCAGCTTTCAGGCAAGTTCGGTTTCAGTCTGAACAGATTTTCAGCGAGTGGATAGGGTTGCCATCTGTCAAAACCACGAATATAAATTAACCCTCTTTGTTAGATCAGCTACTTACATACCTAGATAAGTGGATATTAATTTATTAATTCTGCTTTATTCTGCAAATACAACACAAGTGAGATGATAAGTTCTGTTATCTGGGCAGTTTGTTTATGTGTTAAGGCTATATTGAAAGAGGCATTGAAAGAAAGGTAGTGGAAGGGAAAAAGTAACACGGAAATGAAAATACATAACGTAGTAAATATGAAAGTCCATAACAGTGTGTTGATGCCCATTTAGACTAATGTAACTGGAATTTGAATTTGACAGAAAAATTATAAAAATTTGAAAGAATGCAGAAATCAGAAATGAATGCATAGATGAAATGAATCCTTCAAGCAAGATGAAGAAAATAGATTTAAGACGGTTTGGACATGTGGAGAGAATGAACGATGAAAACGTTTTAAAAAAACGATTGAAAAAGTCTTAATTTCAATTCTATAATGTTATGCATTTCATTACCGAGTTTCTTTTCCCGTCTATCTTCACTTCCGTCTTTATTTAATTGATATTTCGCTTATATTATTCATGATTTTTTTACAAATTTTAAATTGTAGTACTTCTGTCCCTCGATTTACGTGTTTTTTTACGCGGTTTTAATCTAACGCGATTTTCTAAAATGAATTTTTTTTAAAAGGGATTTTTTTTCTAAAATTTAAATAGATAATTGAAGAAGATATTCCTAATCAATATTATATATAATTAAACCATTAGCCCACGATGCCAAAGTCAAAACAAATCAACCAAACAATTATTATTGTTAATATTACCCAGACTCGTCTGAAAAATCTCGGCTACCTCGAATTAAAATAAACAAAATTATGATAGATATTTTTATATCGATTTTTCTCCATCTTGTGTCAAAATAAAAAAATATATTTAATTGAGACAGATATTTTAAAATTAGCATTTAAGCCATACGAACTGGTTGAATGTCACAAATAAACGCCAAATTAACATACTGTCTATTGTATAATATCCTGAACTGTCCCGTCACCGATTAGTGCTACGCTCAAATACAGATTATTTATTGGTTTTTCCAGTTCACCACTCCTCATTTTTTACGTCGTCCTTTTCTGTCCATGCAATGAGACTCTGGAATCAGTTACAAACCAATATAAGACTCGCTCCGTCCTTGGCATGCTTTAAGAAGCGACTGAAAAAACTCTTAATTTCTAGTCAGTAAAATAACGTGTTTCATTCCTGATTTTTTTTTCTTTTCCTTTCCTCTCCACCATCCCTTTCTTCTTTTTCTATTGATTGCTGATATCTCACTTTATATTAAATGGAATGTTCGGGTGATTGTCCGTCTTGGTGGGGTTTGTGAGCATATACTCACGTATGTGTTTATGGATTTCGTGGGGATGGATAGTCATTTAAATGATTTATTCGACCATGTAACTTGCTTTATTTACTTTTGTCTGGTTGATTTAGAAGAGATTGTCGCTTGGCAATGAGCCCACCAGATTGTATTTGTAATAAAAGTGTTAAATAAATAATATGCCACTGAGGCAACACAATACCAATCGATTTTATAGAGGTAAATATTTTTTAAAATTGTTTTTATTCTTGAAAGTAAAAAAAATGCTATTTAAAATGATTGCACGTGTTCATACTAATTATTATTTCGTATTATATAAACTGCGGATTAAATTGCATCATCAGTACTTATTTGCCTGTCACTCAGTTCAGCATCGCGTTTGTCCTTATTTGTATGAATATAAACATTCCACTGGTCTTCTTCTTCATAGTCTGATTATCATCGAATCGGGTGCACGGCACTACTGCAATAAATTCCATGTGATTTTTTACAACATTACGACAATTGGAGCTCCGGACTGAATAACGTAAATATAACGTACGTGACATAATCGGTACACTGGGGTTGTTAAGCATTTGAATTTGACCTCAATATACGAATTTACTTTCCGGACATCCAATATTATTTTTAACACTTAAAGCCTGAATTCACAGTCCGACGTTAATACTAAATACTAAACCTTATATATTTTACTAACTGAAGATATTGGTATAAATATTTCATTTTCGTATAAATTTGTGGTAGTTTTTTTAAATAAGAGAGTTACGTGGTTTTATTACCCCGTTACCTAGTAAAAAGGTAGTAAAATTAATACATCTTGTTACAAATTAGAAAAAATGTGGCAGTTTGTTAAAATCAAATAATATTTGGTGACGTTCGTCAAAAGTCACTACGTTAGTCTGCATTGGCTAGGGATGGGGTATACGATAGTTGGATTTTCGATTTTTTTATACATAACATAAAATGAAATGTTCGTAATTAGTATTAATTCATAGTAGATCTTGGCATATTTAAAGAAAGATACAAATCATACAATACATTAGGAAGTCAGTGTAATGAAAATTAGGAATTAAAACGTCAGTTTAGAAAAAAAAACATTTTTTCGATTTATAAAAAAACGATTCGATTTACAAAAAAAACGATTTTACCCCACCCTTTGAGACCTTACATTTCAAATTTCACAGGGATTTTCTGAAAGAAAAAAAAACATACTATGGTATTTGACTTTCTTTCAAGCTGGCTGATTTACTTCTAAATATATTAAAAAAATACCAACAAGGTTAAGAAGGTCGTCTATTTCAAAAGTTACATCGAATTGATAACCCTAATCTTGAGACTTGCCTGAAAATATTGTTCCCTTCAACATTTACCCCTGTCAATTATGTTTTTCCTACCCCAGTTTGTTGCTCATTAAGTGCCAACTTCAGGGTTAAGCTACCCAATATGTTAATCATTTTCGAGACCTCTAAATTACGTGTTTGTCAATCAAGTAAGAAATTAAAGAGGAAAACACGTCTATAAGTAATTTATTTGAAATATACACGTAAAGGGGAGAGTTTAAATTATTAGGTGTTTACTCATTTATATATTTTGTTCAAATATAATTATTAACTATTTCTAACATTATATAAAATGTTTTGCAGCGTTGTACTGCGTTGTTTGGCTCATGACGCTGAAATTTCGAAAACGTTGCAGTTTGCATCTTCAGGACTTGTTCGCAGTCATAAAGCGAGGTAAACTACAAACAAGCCCTGAAAATGAAAAATGCCACACTTTTCAAACAGTCAAATCACGTGGTACAACACTGAAAAAACTTAACCTCGAGACCCTTCAATCATATTCAATTCTTACGTTATTAATTTGCATCCTTGAACTTATATAAACAAATACTGGTATATATTTTTTCCCCTTCTTCTTCCTAGTGTCAATATCACCTGAGAGTAGACATCTTTGTCCCCGGCAGCCCAAAAAATATCCCCAACCCTCCTTATACCAGTCCAATAACTTAAATTGCGGAACCAGAAGATTTGCTCAGGTGCAGTAATTCGTACTTTGCTCCTCTAAGTACATGACCCAAATGGGACACGTTTCGGATTTTAATATTAGTCAGCAACTCTCTATCAACTTTGGCTCTTTGAAGAACCCTTGTGTTGCTGAGGGTATCCGTAGCATTCTCCTGTGCATCCACATTTCGAATGCTTCCAGTCGGTTCATACTACCAACTTTGAGGGTCCATGAGTCCACTCCATGCAATAACACTGACCGCTGAAACGTAGCATTTGACTAACCGTTATCGAAGATTCAAGTTTATATTATCGTCGCAGAATACGCTTCTCATTTTATTAAAAGCCGCACGAGATGATTCAATTCTGCACTGGACTTTGGTTTCTGGGTCAAAGTCTTCCACTAGGATACTTCCGAGGTATTTAATTTTTTTCACTCTTTCTATATCAGCACCATTCAATGTAAGACGTGCTCCTGCGTGATCCTGCCGGCCAAACACCATGAACTTAATTTTACTCACGTTCATTTGCAGCCCCAACCTCACACCGGCGTCATTAATTATATCTAACATATAATATATCAATCAACAATTCCCGGGACTAACCAACAGATGGCGTCTCTAATAACAAATATATGATTGATAAAACATTGCTTTTTAATGGGAAAAAATACCGTTCAAACTCAGCGATGGCTTGAAACGTATTATCCGTGCTCTGTTCCGTCAAAAACAATCATTCGTCGGTGGTGTGCTGATTTCAAACGCGGTCGTACAGACACAAATGCTGAACGCTCTGGTTCAAATGAGGCTGTTACACCAGAAAACAAAAAAAAACCCTCAAAATCGTGATAGACAATCGCAAAGTAAAGTTGCGTGAGATAGTTAACATTCTCAATATATCATTTGGTAGTGTTTACACTATTTTGCACGAACATTTGGTCGTGAAAAAACTTTTTTCGAAACGGGTGCCGCGTTTGCCCTCAATGGAACAGAAACAACAACGCATCGATGATTATGAGCGCTGTTCGGCACTGTTGACGTGAAATAAACAGAAGTTTTTGCGTCCGTTTGTGACAATGGATGAAACTTGGATGCACCACTATACTCCGGAATCAAATCGGCAGTCAGCTGAGTGGAGAGCAGCCGGTGAAAGTCGTCCGAAGCGACCAAAAACTCAACAGTCGGCCGAAAAGGTTATGGTCTCCGTATTTTGGGATGCGCATGGTATAATATTCATCAATCACCTTGAAAAGGGAAAATCATCAATAGCAAATATTACATAGCGTTATTGGAGCGTTTGAAGGCAGAAAAAAACGGCCCCATATGAAGAAGAAAAAGTTCTCTTTCATCAGGACAATGCACCGTGTCACAAGTTGATGGTAACGATGGCCAAATTGCATGAGCTGAACTTCGAATTGCTTCCGCACCCACCGTATTCTCCAGATTTGGCGTCTCCTTCAGATTTCTCTTGAAGGAGACTATGTTGATGAATAAAGAAGAATTTTGGCAAACAAATGATGTTTTAGTAGTTAGTACCGGAACTTATTGATCGATGTGTTAAGCGTTTGAAAGTCGTCAATACTGTCTGCGAGAACAAGTATTACAATGTTAAAAAAGTCAGAAGGAAATACTAGAATTCTTTTTAAAATAAATTGGGTTAAATCGAACTCGTAACCCCTGAACTGGAAAGTAGGCGTCTTATCAATTGGATCACGAAGATGGTCAATAGTGTATTGTAGACAATAAAAATAACATAAAAAAGAGAAATAGAGAAATGGTTTGTATGTCGAATATATTATAAATAATTCAAATAACAGTTTAATAAGACGATATAAATAAAAGCGAGTGATCTTTTATCCAATGAAATGATAAGTAGTTGAGGGTAGACATACGAGTAACTACCCAAGTACTCACGAGAGACTATCAGGCCGTTAACCAAACCCCTTATCTTAACAGCATCTGACGATGAAGTTGTGGCAGCAGACATCGTAATGCATCGTTTCTCAACCTGTGGGCGAAAATCAATAGAGGATGACCCAGAATAAAGTTATTTTTTGAAAAATAACTGTCATGCAATGGACATGCTCGGCGGAAGCACTCTCGGTTTTAACGGGGCTCCCTCCATTGGATCTGGAGGTCCAGCGATGCGCAGCGATTATCCTTTTCTGTAAGGTCGAGGCCACACCAAAATGCTTCGTTAGGTGCTAAGCTAGATTTTACGTGACTCATATACTAGGTGACTTTATGCATAACCACACCAAAGTGCTACGCACCAATTAATTGGAAAGTTGGGAGCGGTTGAGTCAACACACGATATCACTCTCAAAACTAACCAATTTCATTACAACTTACCTTATCTTTATTTACTTTCTGTTCAACTTCATTCCAAAGTGATTTTATTACAGGTACATTTTTATATAATTTGCTCGATGGGTTCCACAAAAGCTCCCTTTTATATACAGCTGTCATTAAAACTTCCGCCATCTTGTAAATTAACCAACACATCTGTTCGTTAGGAGATTTACTCGGTGACTAATCGACATGCAAAGTGGCGCGAAGCGTGCAGTGTGGCCACTGCGATAGTATGTTATACGGTACGTTGGTTCGCTAGGATATGTCGCCTAACTCGCAACATAGCTCTAAGCATCAAGCGAGGCTCTTTCCTGTGTGGCCACGACCTAAGGCTCAGCCCGCGAGTATAGGTGACGCCGGCCTTCGCCTCTTGCCAGAATGACCCTTTCACGCGACTTTTAAAACCTGCCTATATACCCAGTTGTCGACTTGACAACATCGTTAGTCGTCCTCCTCCGTGAGAAGATAGACATTTAAACTCATTACTTGCACCAGGAGACACCTCGGCTTCTCGTGGGTACACCAAAACTATTGATTACCCTATTTCTCTCTAGCGATGGGAGCTTAATGGCAAACTCTTTAGATTCAATTTTGTTATTTGGCCCTGTTGCAATTTAAAGGGGTCACGAAGTCTTAATTTTCTTTTTGTTTTCTTTTGGGGGGGTCGTAAGGCTTACACAGTTGAGAACCGCTGTCGTGATGTATGCACTGAACAATGTACCGGGCAGACAGACAGATAAGTAAAGCACGGAATGTAAATTCCCGTGAGATAAGGTTGGACCATATTACGAGAATGGAATTTTATGTTCAGGTGAAAATTTCTACAAAAGTTGTTCTCGTCAAAGGGCTGGTATTTTTTTAAAAATATTTCATCTATGGGGTACTGTGTCTGGCAGAATATCGAAAAACTCTACTTTAATTCTCCAATTTTATGGTCAATTTATTCAACGTAAGGTATTTTAGAGTGAGACCCTTTTTTTTTTTAATTCTGGATACCAATGAACATCTTAACACCAAAACGAGAGTCGTCCTAACAAATAGGTCATGGAAGTCACCTTGAATCGAGAACGATGTGTTTGAAAATATTACCTAACGTAGTCGAACAACTTACAAAATGTGCTTAAATTGTATTGTTCACAACATTATGATTATTGGGATCAAGCGTAACTTTCAAAGACCTTTTTTGAACTGCTCATTAATTATTATTGTGTTTTTTTTTTGGAACGGAAATGAGAACTCTGCGCGATATTGCTGGGAAGACTTTGCGTGATCGTGTAAGGAACACAACAATCCTAGAGGTCTGTAAGGTACAAGATGTGGTCAGATGGGGACGACAGCGTCGACGATACTGGTACCAACATGTACAGAGAATGAATTCCATGAGAATTCCATACATAGCTCAACATGGGGTGCCGGATGGACGACGTCCACCAGGGAGACCCCCGAAATGATGGAGAGAGATAGCTGGAGCTCAGCATCACAGGACAATCCTGCAGTAACAGACTCTTGAGTCTATAGAAAGTTTATGAAGAGGAAGAAGTGTTTTTTTTACTATTTAGGTGATTTTTCCTCGCGGTTTTTGAGTATTTGTGAAGTTGCTTGTACCTGATTCCGTCTTTTGAGTATTTGTGAAGTTGTATCTACCTGATTCCGTCTTTTGAGTATTTGTGAAGTTGTATCTACCTGATTCCGTCTTTTGAGTATTTGTGAAGTTGTATCTACCTGATTCCGTCTTTTGAGTATTTGTGAAGTTGTATCTACCTGATTCCGTCTTTTAAGTACGAGTATTTGGTACGTTGCATCTAAGTGGAAAAAATCATGAAATACACAATACTCAATTTTAAAGCAGTTTGAAAAAGGTCTTCAAAAGCCCTCGAAAAACATGCGGGATTTCACTTCAAGATTAGAATATTCGGAATCATATGTCATCATATTATATCATCAATCAAAGGAAAAGGAAGGAATGGTGGTGAGAAAAGAAAAATCAGGAATGAAAAAAGTTATATCACTGACTAGAAATTGAGAGTTTTTTTCAGTCGCTTCTTAAAGCATGCCAAGGATGGAGCGAGTCTATCATTGGTTCGTAACTGATTTTTAAAAGAAGAAAATACAAAATGTGACGTAAATCATACGACTTCTATGAGAAGCTTTATGAACGTGGAAGAGGCGAAATACGTTTGACGAGATAGGAAAGTCTAGCACTCTGTCATCACTGCTTACTCCGATAGGGCAATGACGTGATGGTTTGTAAGTATCTACATATATAACCTACTGTATGGCAAAGTCAGCTATGACAAGTCAGACTAAAATGTTGACTAACCGTTCTTTACTAACAAGAACCAAAATCCGTCTGGTTAAATCTTTAGTATTCTTCATATTACTGTATGGACGTTTTCTTCTTCGAATTCTTCGGATCCACTGGAGTAATCTCTCATTGTAAGCCTATAGAGGATATGACGTATGATACGCATGGACAAACATACGCTCCCAAAACGTGTATTGTACAGGGAAGAAGTGGACAAGCGAAGGGTTGGTTGGCAGAGAAAGTGCTATAAGGACGTCTGCGAGAGTCGCTGACTTTATGCGGGGCGCCTGAGGACTGGGAATAGGTGGCTCAGGGCCGTGAAGGATCAAGAGCCATCTATTCTCGGGCTGATGGCGTCTCAACGCCTGGACGCGTGTGAAAAAGTCAGCATTGCCAGGCTACTCAATAGGATCCACATGTCTGTGACATCTGTGGGAGGGGGATACGCATATATGATCAGGCTGTTTTCTTGCGAAAGATAATTTGATCGACATGGAAGAGTGGCTCAGGATTGACGTTGGAGTGGCGATAGGATCTTAAACTACGAGGCCCAGCAACGACGATGGAGTGGAAACATGAGCAGTGAGAAAACAGGAAACAAACATGATAGATGCCTTAGAAATGTGGTTTTGGAGTCGGAGGTTCTGTACTACATGAATTGCAAAGGGTTCCAATGCCTCGAATTTGAGATAACCAAAAGGTTTTCTACAAAATCAAAAAAAAAGAATCATAATATAATTTAGGCAATTTGCTACAAAGAATGATGAATATTTTGGAGAAGCTGGTGATCACGGAGACAGTTGAGGGAAGTCAAATAAGAGAAATGTATCCTGAGAGATGGATGGATTAAATAAAGAAGTGAACAGTGTCCTCTTTTAACGTGCTGCATTCAACATGCCCCAGGATTAGTCTAGTGAGGCATGGAGACAGGTGGTGCTCCGAGATCGTGACATCAGAGGACCACACGCTCAACATTGAGCACACAGATAAAGAACGAAAATAATAACCTACTGTTTATTTTAACTTTATAAATTGTCGAGAATTTATTTAAAACGAAATTATTATTTTCAAGGGGAAATGGCGCAAATCGGAACAGCTGAACCGAAACAAAATAAAAAAAAAACTATTATATTTTTAATGCAATCACTATTTCTCTACAAGACAAAGAGGTTGGCTTAACACGGAGGGGTGCTTTTACCATATTTCCCTTACTACACAACCCTGGGTTCATTTGAATAAAAATAATTGGTTTGAGAAGATCGACTAAGAACAATAGGACAGGGCATAAAGGTTAAAAATTATGCTGAAATACGTCTAAACGAAGGTTTTTTTGGTTTGTATAAGTGGGCTGTTAGGTAAACGACGTTATTCCGTTTAAAAAGGTTTTGTTTTAAAATGCGGAGGAATTATTAGAATAACTTCCCTTAACAGGGTAGTTAGTTTTAAAAAGATGTAATTCAAATTGAAATATTCAGACGAGCATTTAAAAGTTTTGTAACTGATATTATCATGTCCTGGTTTACGATGGCTTAGTTTGTAATAAAAATAATAATAAAGATACAATTTATGTAGCGCCTTTTAGAGATCAAACACTCATTAAGGGCGCTTTAACTTAGCATTCAAACCCGCTTGATACGACCTCTAAAAATGATTGTTTTTAAGTGGTTTCTAAAGCTGCATACGCCACCGATATATCTAAAACTAGGAGGTAGACCATTACATGCTACAGAACCTGTAACGGCAAAATTTCTATGTAAATACTTCACCCTGTTGGATCGATTTGGAACAACCCATTTATTAAATGAAAAAAAAAGATACTACTTCTTTTCGAAGGAACATCTTCGACGACCTCCGTGGCCTGGTGGTAAGACACTTGTCTGCCGATCCGGAGGTTGCGGGTTCGATCCCCGCTGGAACCAAGATTTTTTTAAATAGGATTCCAGTCTGGTTAACGCTTAGGACCTATAAAAACATATTTCTGGTTGGTTGGAAGAGATTGCCACATGGCAATAAACTCGCCAGGTTAAAAAAAAACATCTCTTAGACATAGATTCAAAATATACAATGAAAACACCCCATTAAGAGACTTAAATATAAATAGGCAAAGTTCGAAAGCTATTATACTTGGGCTTGCAAGATGAATGACTTGTGGAAAAAGGTTTGTGTGGGCTCTTGAATGTGTTTTTTTTTGTTGTTTTATATTTGTATATTTTTGTTGTTATTTTTATGATTGTGTGCGGTATATTGTGGGATGAACGTTTTTGGTCTTTCTGGAGTGATGATGTGTGAGGAGTTTGATTTTGCATGATGCTTCCAGTTGTGATTGAGTGTCACTGTTTGTCAGGTTGATGAGAATTTGCAACGGGGTTTTTTTTTTGTGTAATCGAAAATCGGAAACAAGTATCGATTTATTTTGTCATGCTAAATATCCTCAGTGAGATACAGACAAAAGTCTAGTTTACTGGGGATACGACAAATGAAAGGCAACAAACCCAGATCCATTAAAATTGTATGCCCAAATTAAATTACCTGTTGTTTTTTTCGCAAATTACAATATGTATATTTCTTGTCATGTGTAAAATAAATAAATATTATTTAGCGACACTTGAGCCAGTATAGATTTATTTAGAAGCCAACCAATTTGGCAATATTTATAGATACCATATATCAGCCTAGCAGCTGCATTGAAAACAGACGTGTCTCGAAATTTGTGAATCAGGCAAACCAGAATAATTAAAATAACGATAATTCAGACCTGCCTTCGATTCCGAAAATTACGGATTTGATTCCCGTTGAAACCCAGATTATTTATTAAAGGATTAAAGTTTGGTTTCCACTTAAGGCTTCCTTAACACCTTTCTGGTTGAATGTAAAAGATTGCTACATAGCAATAGGACCACCAGATTATACAGTGTATACAATGAAAGTCAAATAAAAAAAATCATCGGACATGTTGACTTCCATCGTGATCTAGTAGGTAAGACACTTGACTTCCACCCGGGGATTTTCGGCTCGATTCTAGATGATTTTGTACCAAAAAAAGTTCTAAGTTTGATAAAATAATATTCACGTACGCTAGACGTTTGAAAGTGTTGTTGCATTCATTGTGATTGAGTGTGATTTTGAAAATGCATGTTTGTAGTGCAAAAACTGTTACACTTGAGCTAGCACACTGTCTTCAGATCAAACCCAAACTTCCGATGGTAACAATATAAAAGTTTCAAGATCATCAGAAGGTTTGACCTGTTACAGTCTTATGTCAGGCTTCTTCATCCTGGCTCCATCCCAACTCACTGTCCGCGAAGACTGTTAGGGTCAGCTCTCCTCGTCCTCAGGTTTTATGCTCTTCTGTCCCGGACTACATCCCCCAGGCCGTGCCTCTGCATCAGGTTATCTTTTTGCACCACCCATGAATTCTTTGGTCTTCCTCTGGTTGTTATTCGAGGAAGATCCATGGAGATTACCTGGTTCACAATGTGATCGGGTGCTCTGCGTCCAACGGGCCCATACCATCTCAATCGCCTCTCCTTTATCTTACTGTTGATGTCTGTAACACCTAGGCTTTCACGAATGCGTGAGCTTTTTATTTTGTCTCTTAGAGACACACCAGCTGACCATCTTAGCATGCGTATTTCAGCAGTTTCTAGTTGCCTAGAGTAAGAGTTATACATCGTCCAGCATTCGGAGCCATAGAGGAGCCATAGCGGGTCTGACAATCGTTTGGTATACTTTTCCTTTTAACTTTACTGGCATTTTCGGATCGCATAGAAATCCCGTCATTGATCTAAACTTCATCCATCCCACACTTATTCTATGTATTACATCTGTTGCACATCCTCCATCACTATGGATGAGTGACTCAAGATACTTAAAGAAGTCACAAGTCTTATGCTAGGCTAAGTTTTATAAATCGCAATTTTTGTGCTGCTTTATGTGTGTGATTGCTAGCATGTTGTAAGTGAAATGCGCTTGTTTGTTTGTTGGTTTATATTGTAGAAGCTGTTGCACTTCAACAAGCACTCAGTTTCACAGACCAAACCTAAAGTTTCAATGGCAAAGGTATCAAAGTTTCAAAACGATCAGCAGACGTCATCTGACGATGTCTTAATGTAGATAGGCCGATTTAAAAAAAAATAAATTATTTACTTTCTAGCCCTTTCAAAAATATAATAAGCAGCGTATAAATGACAGCCTCCGTGTCCTAGTTGATAAGACGTCTGTTTTTTAGCCAGGAGGTTGCGAGTTCAATTTCCGTTGGAACAAAGATTTAAAAAAAAAAAGATTCCAATCTGCTTTTCACTTAAGGTTTCTTTAACAATTTTCAAGCTGGCTGGAAAATATTGCTAAATGAAAATAAGCCCACTAGGTTATACTTTATACAACAAAAGTGTAATACAATATAAAACATACACAGAAACACATATATTCATGTAATTGACTTATAGTAAAATTCTTGTGATATTGATTTTACGAGGAATCGAACCTTTGACTTTCACTTAACTTATCGTGAATACTAACTGTTACACCATAGTCAACTTTTATTCATTTGACTTGAAGAAATATGATTTATTTATTAACACAGTAAAATACACTTAAATTACCCATAACATAACAGTTAACTTAAAAATCAAAAGATCTCGTGACAATATATCCTCAAAAAAATCTTAAATTGTCGATACATATATCTTTCCAGATGTGATACTTTAACATACCAATTCACATTAAGACCAATAAACAACATAAGAGTTAACTTTTAACTTAAAAAATAGAAGAAGAACTGAATAAAATGTAGAAAAACTGAAAAAAGGAAGCACGTAATTATAAAATTACGCAACTAATGAGATATAATTACATAGTTAATGAGAATTAAACTCAATTTACGTAATGTATAGCATTTCCACTCATCTGCTAAGTGGATGAACACTGGTAATTGGAATTTTAATCGTTTATTAAAAATAATCTGCTTTGTGTGTATTCATTCATCCATATTATATAAGTGTTCTTTTGAATAAAATAAAATTCACATTAAAAATTATTTTACATTTAAAAAAAAACCTTTGAGCAATCATTCAAGTTTTCTTGAATTTCTTTAGTCAATAGTTAAAACACCAATTCAAATTTAAAATTCCAGCAACGTTTATAGTCTAAAGAACCTTTCGATGAAATTGTCGTTCCGAAGTCTAATTAAAATAGCGTTTAACTCTGTGGAGAGTTTTATTCGGTTTTAAGTGTGATGTCGCAAAGACCTCTTCTGCGAACTGCCCTAGACTCCCCTTTCTTACACCCGGGGGAGAGCTTTGAAAAGTCCGTATTCATTATTGACAAGAATTTATGTTTGAAATGGGAGTAAACAATGTTTATATTAGGTGTTAACATAAATTGTGTCCGTTTTTTTTACAAATTTAAAAATGAGCACCAAAAGTAAAACAAAATGATAAATGTTATACGTCATTCGAAAGAAAATTTTCTGCTCTACAAGATATTGTGTTTGCTTTTACGTTATATATATTATTTTATTTGATTACAAGCCTTCAAAATGGAATGTCAAGTAAACGAAAGTGAGCATTTTTGACATCTCCTTCTGTTCGCGTTCAATCGAGGGAATAAAACTGCCAAAGCTGCTCGCGATATTTGCGAAGTGGATGGTGAAGATTTTATGAATAAAAGGACAGCTCGCTCGTCGGTGGTTTTTCCTTCAATAATGACGTTGAATTGCGGACATGGTTGGACGTATGTTCCTTTAATTATTGTAATATCCGAAGTGAACTTCACTCAGCCTTACATCGGTTCGTCTTCGGACCGATAGCCTACTCCGATGCAGTGGCGTCACATGATAGTTTTTTTTACATTTGAAATTTTCTGTGAAAATACAAGTACTGACAACTTGCTGGACAGTTTGAACTCCAAGCTTTAAGCCACTTTAAAAGAAAAAAAAATACTGCTCTGCAAATAACTTTCCTTTTCTCGTGATGTCAGATTTTAAGTCCGTCGTCACTACCATTCTTTACTCACTCAGGTGTGTTGCTTCCTTTGGACAGTTCCTTCTTCGTCACTACGTGACGTCGCGCTCATAAAAAAAATAAAAAATATTTCGATCTTCTAGAGTAGATCGCGCTGGATGGGGACTTATTTTGTCTTCCATAACAGCGTGGGGGGTGGACGGATTGAACTGAACTGTTTCTTTAATTATTGTGTATTTATTTTGTGTAGCCTCCCTGGTTTATCACAGTCATATGCCTAGTAAAGCAGGATAATGATTTATACGTGTGTAATCATTATATTGTAAAATTTAAATGTGTAAAGGGTTAAAAAAAGTAGCACGCAATTTGCTGTAGATTTTTTATGAAAATTAAACCACCACAAAATAATTAACGTTTTAATTTTTTTTTCATACCAAATATCCATGTCAGCAAATCGTAAAAACTCGCAATAAACCGTTTCTATGATAAAAAAATTCAACGTTCTATTATTTTTTACCGCAATCAGGTTGTATATTCGTTTCGGACGTGAAGCCTCAGTTGTGTAAAATTAATTGGATCAAAAACCAGCCTACATTTCTGTATTGCCCGGGATATCCAAGGGTTTGATTTCTTTTGAAGTTTTTATACCCCGTCATTGTAATTTTGGCTGACTTAGAAGGACGTCAGCTCAAAGTAATTTTTTTTAAAGTCGAAAACCAAACAATGTAATGTCGAACAATCCAAGCAGTCTTCAGTATCTGAGTGAAAAATTTAATTTCCTTCCTGAACATGGAATGTCACTCCGATCTGATGACGGCAGAATTCATTGTATCAACGCATCACACATTATTTATTCTACATAGAAAACGATCGAAATTCTGAATACTGTGTTGGACTCCTAAGGCAGCAAAGAAACTTCCGCATTCTGTCAACCCTCAGAGGGTTAAACAATTCAAACTAGCCCCAGGATCTACGTGAAAAGTTCGGGTTTCTTTCTAATTATGGGCTTTTTTTTCGATCTCGTGACATTTCTTTGTTTAATGCCAATGCATCACACTTAATTCCACACAAAAAACACATTTTTTAAAAGACTGAGCTAAACCCCTATGAATTTAAATAAAACAGCAAAGAAATGTTTAATCAACCCGCTTTGAAGTACAGTTCTTTCAACCCACTTTAGAATGTTGTTCTATCAACCCACTTTGGAGTGTTATTCTATCAACTCACTTTGGAGTGTTGTTTTATCAACCCACTTTGGAGTATTGTTCTATCAACCCACTTTGGAGTGTTGTTCTATCAACCCACTTTGGAGTGCTGTCCTATCAACCCATTTCGGAGTGTTGGTGAATGAATTTAAATAAAACAGCAAAGGAATGTCCAATCAAACCGCTTTGGAGTATAGTTCTATCAACCCACTTTGGAGTGTTATTCTATCAACTCACTTTGGAGTGTTGTTTTATCAACCCACTTTGGAGTGTTGTTCTATCAACCCACTTTGGAGTGTTGTTCTATCAACCCACTTTGGAGTGCTGTCCTATCAACCCATTTCAGAGTGTTGGTGAATGAATTTAAATAATACAGCAAATAAATGTTCAATCAAACCGCTTTGGAGTATAGTTCTATCAACCTACTTTGGAGTGTTTTTCTATCAACTCACTTTGGAGTGTTATTCTATCAACCCCACTTTGGAGTGTTGTTCTATCAACCCACTTTGGAGTGTTGTTCTATCAACCCACTTTGGAGTATTGTTCTATCAACCCACTTTGGAGTGTTATTCTTTCAACCCACTTTAGAATGTTGTTCTATCAACCCACTTTGGAGTGTTATTCTATCAACTCACTTTGGAGTGTTGTTTTATCAACCCACTTTGGAGTGTTATTCTATCAACTCACTTTGGAGTGTTATTCTATCAATTCACTTAGGAGTGTTTCATGTTTTAAGTAAGACGAAGAAAGGAGCTTTAAAATGATTTGGACATGTGAAGAGAATGAATTATGAAAGAATGACTAAGCAAGTAAACAAGACAGATGTGCAAAGTGTGCGTGGAAGAGGTAAATCGAGAAGAACGTGACTGAATTAAATAGATCACATTTTAAAAGAAGGTAAAGCTAGGAGTATGAATAACAGAAGATTAAGCATGAGGAGATGTATGAATGTAGAAAAGGCGACAGTTGTAAGCTTGGAAAGAAAAGTTTGGATAATTTTTCTCTCTGCCTGCCCCGCAAGGGACGCGGTGTGATGATATGATTGTTTTGAATATTATTTTTGAGAATATCTGCGGCCGGCACTGTTCAATAAAATAATCCTCTCGAATCAGACTATTCCCAGAGAGAACATCTACTAAACCAGTCATAGCCAAACCGCATCTCGCGGGCCGAATGTAGTCCGCGAGTCAAGGGTCGGCCATACCGGATTTCTTTGCCTGTTTGTTTTTGCATGTCTGGCAATGCATGCATGCTTGGTTTGTGTGACCCGCGAGCTGTTTTTATCTTAAAAATCATAAAATAAATAATATTTAAACATGTGTGTTGAATAACAGTAACACACAAAAGATTTCCAACACGAAAAAGATTTTTATCAAAATATTAAAAAAAAAAAAAACACCTTATTTCAAAGTCCCCCAAATTTTATTTTCTCTATGCATAATATCGAGTATATATAAAATATCCTTACGGCCGAGGCCACACCAAAATGCTGCGTTAGGTGCTAAGCTAGATTTTACATGACTCATATATTAGGTGACTTCATGTCTGGCCACACCAAAGTGCTACGCACAAATTCATTTGACAGTTGAGAGCGGTTGAGTCAACACACGATGTCACTTTCAAAACTAACCAATTTCATTATAACTTACCATCTTTATTTACTTCCTGTGCAACTTCATTCCAAAGTGATTTTATTACAGGTACATTTTTGTATAATATGCTCGATGGGTTCCACAAAGGCTCCCTTTCATACACAGCTGTCATTAAAACTTCCGTCATCTTGTAAATTAACCAACACGTCTGTTCGCTAGGAGATTTACTCAATGACTAATAGTCATGCAACGTGGCGAGAAGCGTGCAGTGTGGCCACTGCGATAGTATACGGTACGTTGGTTCGCTAGGATATGTCACCTAACTCGCAACATAGCTCTAAGCATCAAGCGAGGTTCCTTCCTGTGTGGCCGAGGCCTTAGTGACGCTATGTAGAAGCAGCTTATTAGCAAGCCTAGAGTATATTTGACACAGTGTTCTTAGAATGATGGTGCCTAATATCCGAGGCATATCCATAAAGTAAGTGTACTGAATTTTTGTAGGCTACAATTTTTTTTATTTAAACAAAAAAAATACGTGGTTACCGTAGTACATATGTAAGCTATTTTTCGACATAGTCGCCATTCCTCTCAATGCAGGTGGTGAAGCGGGGTATCAACTTTTTTATGCCTTCCTCGAAGTAGTTTCCCGCCAACCCCTCCGTCCACTTCTCCACCTCCTCCTTTAGTCCTCGTCGGTTGAAAACCTTCTTCCACCCATGTACAGCTTCAGGGAGGTAAAGAGATAATAATCTGAAGGTGCTAGGTCAGGGGAATGCGCGCAATGGTTCAGGACATCCCATTTAAACGATGCGAGCAGTTCCTTTGTGGCGTTGGCCGTGTGTGGTCTGGCATTGTCGTGCAGCAGGCAGACTCCCTTTGTCAACATGCCTTTCCTCTTGTTCTGAATCGCCCTCCGCAATTTTTTTAGGGTCTCACAGTATCTTGCAGAGTTGATGGTCTCCCCTTGAGGCATATATTCAATTAAAATTATGCCTTGACAGTCCCAAAACACGGATGCCATGATTTTCTTGGCTGAAATTGTGGTTTTGAACTTTTTGGCGGAGGGTGAAGAGGTGTGACGCCACTGTTGA
The DNA here is from genome assembly GCA_949825065.1 of Odontocerum albicorne. Classification (NCBI taxonomy): domain Eukaryota; kingdom Metazoa; phylum Arthropoda; class Insecta; order Trichoptera; family Odontoceridae; genus Odontocerum; species Odontocerum albicorne. The sequence goes on from OX463865.1 coordinate 1,670,474, forward strand.
GACTGCCTTATTTTCAGGCGTGTAGTGTGCAATCCAAGTTTCATCTCCAGTAACGATGGAGCGGAGAAATTCATCTCCATGGAGTTGGCAGCGCCTCAAAAACTCTTGACTTTTTACAAAATTTTGCACTTCGCGGGAGATTGGTTTGACATTTGTCACGAAACGTGCTGTCGCGTCGACACTTCTCAACGTACTGACCTTGAACCGGTCTCGTTGCGGAGGGTAAGGGTCAGTCTACACGGAAGTGTAGCTAACATGTCGAAAATAAAATCCATTCGGTCGTGAGAGCCTCAGTACACTTACTTTCTGGATACGCCTCGTATATCTATTGATTAAAAACAATATTATAACATACATGTGCAGCCCACGAGCCTTTGCCCATTACCAGATTTTGCACCCGTGTAAAAACGTTGGCCACCCCTGCACTAAACCCTGCTCATTACAGATTAGGAACTCGGTTTAATATGGACATATTTATATAAAAAGGTAAGCCGATTACTTCGCCCGGCTTACTTTTAATATCATAATAGCCGAACCCTTTTCATTTGTGAATGGTCAATTCATTATGATGGTATCTTTGTAGTTTTTGACATACTACCTTGATCAAAAAGTTTTAGGACTTTATTCATAAGATCGAAAATACAAGTTTATTCATCAAAATCGATATGGTCCCCTTCAAAGTACTCCCCATCGACTGCAACGCACTTACGCCAGCGCTTGATCCAATCCTCGAAACATCGCTGGTACTCAATTTTCGGTATGTCCATCAGAGCCGTCTTCGATTTTTTCATGACATTCTCTCAGGTGCTGTAACGCGTTCCGCGAAGCGGTTTTTTAAGTCGGTTGAACAGAAAAAAGTCGCAGGGAGCCAGATCAGGTGAATTCGAAGGCTTCTGGATAGTAGTCGTGTTGTTTTTGGTCAAAAACTCACGGAAAAGGATCGCATTTTGCGACGGTGCGTTATCGTGGTGCAAAATCCACGAGTTGTTTGCCCACAAATCCGGTCTTTTTTGGCAAACTGCTACACGCAAAGGTCTCACAACATACAAATAATACACTTTGTTGATTGTCTGCTTTTCTGGCAAGAATTCATGATGCACAACACCGTTGTAATTCATGAAAACCGTGAGCATCGCTTTCTTTTTTGACTGAAAACGACGTGGTTTTTTCGGTCTCGGCTCATTCGGTGCACGTCATTCACTCGTTTGATGTCTGGATTGCGTGTCATACTCATAAATCTACGTCTCGTTTCCAGTGATGATCCGTTTAATAAATGTTGGGTCGGATTCGGCCTTGAAAATTATGTCTTTTGCGATTTCAACGTGGTCCTTTTTTTGCATGAAATTGAGGTCTTTCGGCACCAGTTTGGCAGCGACACGTCTGAGACCAAAATCACTATCCAAAATGTCTTGAGCGGATCCATAAGCGATGTTCAAGTCTTCTGCCAGCTCTCTGATGGTCAATTTGCGGTTTCTGACCAACATTACTTTGATTTTATTGATGTTTTCATCGGTTTTTGACTTCCACTGCGTTCGTCATCCTCGACCGACTCACGACCACTTCTGAAGCGTTCGGGCCACCGAAAAACGTTTGATCTCGAAAGAGTATCGTTGCCGAAACATTTCTTCAACATTTCCAAGGTCTGCGGACCGTTAAATCCGTTTTTCACACAAAATTTAATGCAAACTCTTTGATGCACAGTTGACGCCATTTTCAAACTTGTAAAAAATGAAAACACGCACAAAGGTAGATGTACTCAGTACAGCGTAACTTTTACAAATGTCAAGCTATGACGCTGAAATTTGGAGACAAGTGTCAATGACAAATGTGGTAACTTAGCAAAAAAAATCCAATCGGGTGACTGACAGCGCCACACGGTGGCCGGTCCTAAAACTTTTAGATCAAGGTAGTATTCTTCAGTCATGAATAATGTTTTATTAGCCTACTTCTCAAAATTCGACACTTGCTCAAGTGTCGCGTAAGGATTTTTTTTTTTTTTTAGTTTTACCAAAGTAAGTTTAAAAGTATTAATAATTAATTTTTTTGCGAAAGATCATGCGCTCATTCCTTTCCATCTACCCTAATACTGAAATAAAATAATGGTATATATGCCTTGAGTAAGAAAGGCTACAATACCTTTGAAATGTCAGCCAACAAAATACGACAGCTGTGTAAACTACGTATTTGAAACGAGAGTAAGTCCGATCTACCTTCCCGTTATAAGCACAGGCTCCCGAAGCATCATCTGTTTCCTGACTGGTCCACCTGCAGTATAACTCGTAGCTGGGAGGACAAAGGTCTGAGTTAATGTGATGGAATGCAACTAGCCTGAACTCATGTGCTTAATAATTAGTTGTAAGAATTGTTATCTAGTTATAAGTAGTATGTATGTGTTCACTTTTTCTAAGAAACTAAATATTATGATTAATAAAAATAAAATTACATGTAGGAAATTATCATAAAATAAGGTTAGTTCATAGTTATAATATCTAAATTAGATTAGTTCTTAAGATATACCATACATTTGTATATATGTATAGCCTTTGGCAAATGTTTTTGCTATAGATTACTTTATTCTTCTTCCTGGCTCTATCCCAACTCACTGTCTGCGAAGATTGTTGGGGTCAGCTCTCCTCGTCCTCAGGTTGTATGCTCTTCTGTCCCGGACTACGTCCCCCAGGCCGTGCCTCTGCATCAGGTTATCTTTTTGCACCACCCATGAATTCTTTGGTCTTCCTCTGGCTGTTATTCGAGGAAGATACATGGAGATTGCCTGGTTCACAATGTGATCGGGTGCTCTGTGTCCAACGTGCTCATACCATCTAAATCGCCTCTCCTCCATCTTGCTGTTGATGTCTGTAACATCTAGGCTTCCACGAATGCGTGAGCTTTTTTATTTTGTCTCTTAGGGACACCCCAACTGACCATCTTAGCATGCGCATTTCAGCAGTTTCTAGTTGCCTAGAGTAAGAGTTATACATCGTCCAGCATTCGGAGCCATTTAGGAGTGCGGGTCTGACAATCGTTTGGTATACTTTTCCTTTTAACTTTACTGGTATTTTCGGATCACATCTAATCTAAACTTCATCCACACCACACTAATTATATGTGTTACATCTGCTGCACATCCTCCATCGCTATGGATGAGTGACCCAAGATACTTAAAGGAGTCACAATTTGGTAATGTTTCTCCATCCATTCGCATTACGGGAGTGACAGCATTTGTGTTCTCGAATGGTAGGTACAGATACTCTGTTTTCTTTCTGCTCAGTCTCAATCCATTGTCCTCCAAGATTCTTCTCCACCTTTCCAGACTATTTTGCAGGTCTTCATGTTTTTCACTTATTAATACGATATCGTTTGCAAATAGTAGAATCTTTAGGAGACTGTTCATTTCCTGGTTAGTTAAATTGTCCATGACTAAGATGAACAGTAGCGGACTGAGCTATAGATTACTTTCATAAATAAAAAAAATGTAGTTATTTCAAGTAAACTTGAACTGGGTGGCCCAAAAAATGTATACGCTTGTAACGATTATACTTTCAGTATTCATTAAAGTATATCTAAGATTAAAACTTCAAAAGACAGAAACATAAGTAGAATTTTATTATTAAATGTAAATGTTCATATTCAAAGCCATTCTATTACATGCACTGCTGATAACGTGTAAACATTTGTTTTAGTATTTGGGCGCATTATCTTTCAATGGCTTATATCAATTTAAAAAGCGATTTTGCGCCTTAAACTATATCTTTGATAGGCCTTTCATAAAAAAATGCACTGCCATAAAGTGTGGTGAGCGTAAATGGTATTCAGTGATACGTCTCATCTAATTCAACTGTTCACCAATCATTTCCATCAAGATACTCCCTCACATTACGATTGTAGTTGGGAGGTGCACCATCTTGCTGGAAATCAAAGTCCTCCTCATTCCTGAACTTCTCACAAATACGTAGTATGACAATATTTCTGCAGGAAGTTCAAGTAAATGACACCAGTGACAGTGTTGTCAAAATATAATAGTCCAATTGAACTCCATGCTGATAATGCAGCACGATAATTTAACATGGTGTTCCTCAGTAACACTTGGATTATCAGATACCCAGCAGCTAAATTAAAGTGATTCATTGAATCGTTCGATTAAAATGAAATCTAATCTTGTTTGAAAGCTCTACATCGTCTGCACATTTTGTTATGTACCACTCACAAAACCTTAGTGTTCAGCTAGAACCATCTTTATCGAGGGCATTAACTAACGTAAGTATAATTCTTACAATAAACTCTCTTCAAAATGCAATACGAGTAAACAAGTACTCTCGATTATGGATTTCCTGTCTCACGAGTCACTTGTCGAACATATTTCCTTGGAGTCATGCAGTCTCTTTCTCAGAAGCTCTTCTTCATTTATTGAGCTTATGGATGTTCCTGGTTTTCTAGAACATTGCTTTTGGACGCTTTGAACAGTCCCATCTGTTACAAACTTATTATATTTCGAGTAATGGTGAGTCGCGTAGGTGGATCAGTTTGAAACGCCCTTCTATATCGTCTTGACACTTAAACGCCCTTATAAATCGTCTTGACACTTAAACGACCTTCTAAATCGTCTTTACAATTAAACGTCTTTCTTAACCGTACTTACACTTAAACGTCCTTTTAAACCGTCTTTACACTTAAACGCCCTTCTAAACCGTATTTACACTTAAACACCCTTCCAAATCGTCTTGACACTTAAACGACCTTCTAAATCAACTTTACACTTTAACGCCCTTCTAAATCGTCTTTACAATTAAACGCCTTTCTAAACCGTATTTACACTTAAACGCCCTTCTAAATCGTATTTACACTTAAACGTCCTTCTAAATCGTATTACAATTAAACACCCTTCTAACGCATCTTAACACTTAAACGTCCTTCTAAATCGTCTTTACACTTAAACGCCCTTCTAAATTGTCTTTACACTTAAACACCCTTCTAAATCGTATTTACCCTTAAACGTCATCTTAATCGTATTTACACTTAAACGCTCTTCTAAATCGTCTTTATCATACATTTAAACGCCCTTCTAAATCGTCTTTACACTTAAGCGCTCTTCTTAATCGACTTTACACTTAAACACCCTTCTAAATCGTATTTACCCTTAAACGCCATCGTAATCGTATTTACACTTAAACGCCCTTCTAAATCGTCTTTATCATACACTTAAACGCCCTTCTAAATCATCTTTACCCTTAAACGCCCTTCTAAATCGTATTTACACTTAAACGCCCGTCTAAATCGTCTTTATCATACACTTAAACGCTCTTCTAAATCGTCTTTACAATTAAGTTCTCACACTTCCAACATCACTTTCAAACAACATTAATTTTTTCCAATATTTAATCTAATATCAACCATTATTCTAAATAAATATCACCTTAAAAATAGAAAATTTAAAAAGTGGTATAATCGTGCATACATATTTTTTTGGTACACCTGGAGTTGTTTCAAGTATTTATTTATGAAGATACGTATAAAAAACATTTTTTGCTTCTTTTAATGGCTATCCACCCACATTAGCATGTTTAGTGGAAATCATTCATTGATATGTTCTTGAAAAATCTTTTTTAAAAATTAAAACAAAAATAATTAAATTCGTGAAACACAACAAGCAATAGTGAGTGACGTTTATAGAGCAAACAGGTTTATGACCGATCATAATGTTTTGGTGCCGAGTGGATGGGGTAATGGAGTGTTGTTGGGGGTAAAACAGAAGAGTGGAGGTAGATATAGTGTAGTGGGGTGGGGAGAATATAGAGAGAAAGGGGTATTTTTAGTGTTTCGGGGTAAGGTGGAGGGGATTTAATGCTGATTGAAGTGATGCAACCAGTCGGGAGCTGCATGAGGTGATAAATGGGAACCGTTGGGTGTGTCTTTTTTGCTTCGAATACATTTAAAAAAATATATATTATTTATTATCATAATTATAGATTGATATTAATCGAGGTGCATGGCCGCGCTGGGTTCAACCCACTGGACTTCCGTGTGGAAGATCGCCAGTTCGAATCCCGTGCTGTGCTACTCCCCTCGAATGACACAGGCATTTTTTTCCGTTTAGTATTTGAGGGTATAGAGATACCTATAACTTCAGTCATATCTTTTTTTTTTAATAAAAATAATAATGGGTAAAGACGTCAAGAAGAGGATTTCGAAAATAATAATTTTTCAATTCTTTAAATTATTAAAAATAAAAATCCAAAAGAAAATTGTATACGTATGATAATGTTGAGGAACCGTAAACGAGAGGACAAAACACCGTTTGTCTCCCTCTTTCTATATCTCTCTCTCTCTTTCTCTCACTCTCCCTCCATCCTTTCATCTATCCCTGAAACCTTCACTCCTACCCCCTCTCTCAGCCTCTTTCGCTCCCGCTTCCTCATCTTCTCTTCCTATTCCTCGCCCAATCCCTCACTCTCCTTCTCCCTCTCTCTCTCTCCATCTCTCTCGCTACTGCTTTCTCATCTTCTCTCGTTCCCATTTTCTCTCCATCTCTCACTTCCTCTTTCTTCTCTCTATCCCTCTTGCTCTTCTCCTTTCATTCCTACCTTCTCTTTATTTTCCCCACCGTTTATACTGTTTTTGGTGCTGGACTCTGGAACCAGTTACCATTTTATTATACACTCGCACTATCGTTGACGTGCTTAAAAAATAAGTTAAAAAACCATTACACTTTCTTTCAGCAACGTTGGCGTATTGCCTCTGGTTTTCTATCATCGTTTTTTCCTTCAGTGACATACTGTTTTTTTTTACGTTTTCGATTGTTTTATAATCTGCCAATGATAGTGGGTTTGAATCCTGAGTAAATAATTGTGAAAATCTGCTTTCTAAACGGCGCTATATAAAATGTCATTTTTATTATTATTCCACATGTCTCGATCCACGAAAGTTTAAAAAACCAATAAGATAATTAAAAGCAAAAAGTTCTAAAATACCATTTGCCATTACATAGAGCTTTCTTCTTATACGAAAAGTATAAGAAAAATGTCATTTGCCATTACATAGAACTTTCTTTTTATACGAAAAGTATGAGAAAAATACCACTTTGCCATTACATAGAAAATTCTTCTTCATGTACGAAAAATGTAAAAAAAATACCACTTGCCATTACATAGAACTTTCTTCTTCATATATTATACTAAAAGTATAAGAAAAATACCACTTGCCATTATATAGAACATTTTTCTTCATATACTAAAAGTATAAGAAAAATACCACTTGCCATTATATTGAACATTCTTCTTCATATACGAACAGTATTAGAAAAATACTTCTTGCCATTACATAAAACTTTCTTCTTCATATACCAAAATTATAAGAAAAATACTACTTGCCATTGCATAAAACTTTTTTCTTCATATACTAAAAGTATAAAAAATTATACAACTTGAAATTACATAGAACATTATTTTTCATATATGAAAAATATTAAGAAAATACCATTTGTCAATACATAGAACATTCTTCTTCATATACCGAAAGTATAAGAAAAATAACATTTGCCATTTCAAAGAACTTTTTTTTAATACGAAAAGTAAAAGAAAAATGTCATTTGCCATTATATAAACCATTCTTCTTCATATACGAAAAGTATAAGAAAAATACAATTTGCCATTTCATAGAACTTTCTTCTAATACGAAAAGAATGTTATAAGAAAAATGGTATTTGCCATTACATAAATCATTCATTTTATACGAAAAGTATGTTATAAGAATTATTTTGAGGAAGCCTTTCTTAAATCACCTGCTTATCCAGACTTTCATCACTCTTTCTAGCGACTGTCCAAATTAAGTTATGTTTATTTTCTACACGTTGTCGAAAATCTTTCGGTTTTCTGTAATTATTAGATAGTAGAAAAGGTAGTGTGCCTTGCAGTTCATGGGATATCGAGCGTCAGCCTCCAACATTACATCTCAAAGGCATTTATCATGTTTGTTGTCTTCCTTCTCATTGTCCATGTTTCCTTCCCATAGATTACATTGAATAACATCCCAAGATTGTCATTAGCCGCGAGACCATTATTGTAATAATAATTATTAGTTAATTAGGGGTTCCATCCCTTAATGAGGATGATTTGTGACGATGACAATTAAAAGGGAACTAGGGAGTATTAACTCTTCCTTCCCTGTGATGGTACACATTGCGTCTAAAAACTTTAATATCTCTATAAATATAATAAATACTGGGTTCAGATTTTAAGTATTCCTCCATAATACATTTACGCATTGAATGAAAAAATAATATTAATAACAATTAGCACTTATCGGCCACATTCTGCCAAGCAACTTGCATCTTGTTCTACTAATGAGGCCATGTGTTTTCTATATCTCAATATCTATCCATAAAATTCCCACAAAATTCTCAAAAAATCCAATATTTGTTCTATGTATGCGTTATTCCACTAAAAACAAATCTGAGTTCTTTACCTCTATAAAATAAGTCTTGGACAATTACGTAAGTCTGCTTGGTGAAGTTTGGTAATATTTTGTGGTATACATACATAACATTAATTGAACTTAAATATGCATATAATTATTAAATAATTTTCAATTTTTGTCAATAATTTTAAGTACTTGTATAACCTGTCACATGTTCATTTGTATATAAAGACACTGTTATGTTGTTAATTAAATAAATAACATACATTAATAAATAAATAAAAAAGAGACATCATATTTTGTGAAAATTGTTAATAAATTTACCAATACAATCAAATGTGTACCAGTGTGTGACGTAGGTATATTCATTAAAAAAAACCGCTATGGGTGAGGAAGCGACGCTATTCACGTTTCACTATCACTCTACTTCAGTATATGGGAACGCAATAAATAGAATCTCAGTTCGCTCGCTTCTCTCGTTTCAGAAGCTCTCGGGCATCCATTTGAGGGGGTCTCTTTGCCCGTTTTGTGAACGTCGGCCGATGTTTTTTTCATGTTTTCAGCAATTAAATTTAAATTATTATCACTTTTGACTTCAAATTTAATTAAGTTAAGCGATTGGCTATGAATATTCTTATTTTTCCGATTTTAAATCGCTCATTTTTACATGTGTATTGATGGGTATTGAATACACAGCACCTGAACGCGCGGATTTTTTTAGCACAGTAAGGGAAAGGTTAACCATGTGGAAAACCACTATAGTTCTACATTTTTAAGGAGATCCAGACAGTAAATTCAGACATGAGACGGTAAATAAATGGAGAATTAAATGAGAGTAGATAGGACATGTTGAACAGGCGGAAGACATTAAGACTTAAGTAAAGATCATATAAGGTGCGTACACAATACTTAAAGAAAACGTTGTTTACGATGTTTTCTTCCATTTCAAGATTTAACTAAAAAAGAAATAAAAATACTTTCATGATAGCAAAAACATAATAGTTAGAGGTCACATCTTATTGTAATATGAGGGTGGTCCCAGAAGTACCCGACCTGATGTATAGATAGCGGTTGTTGCTTTAAATATGAGAGAGTTCGGTGTCTATCCATGGCTTTATCCTACTCAGTTCCTGCTGGGCATGCTCGGGTATAACTCCTTGAGCGTAAGAAGAGATGTGCGTCTCCTGGTATACGTTGTCAAACTCGTTCGAGGAGTTGTCCAGCATTACTACAAAGATTAGCGTTAAATGTTCCTAACAATTACACTAGACTGCGCCGGCAAGAACTGTTCTCAATAAAATACACAAGAACGGGCCGGGCCTTCCAGCCGCTATGCCTGTTGGAAGGGCCTTAACTCTTCTGAACGGGACTGCTTCGGATATTGACATATTTCATATCACATTACCAAAAGCAAAAGTAAATTTTCTTCTTAAATTGAGCGCGTTAAAAGGCACTCATCAACATACCTAAATGACTGTGAATATATGTGTGTAATATGTTTGTGTGTATATACTCGTTTGTATGCATATGCATTATTTTTTATTTTATATAATTTTTTAACTTAATTTTTTTCCTCTATGTAAATTTTCTTCTTTTTTGATGTTTTGTATTTTCAAAGTATTTGGGCTAAGCCTGTTTTGAAAAAATAAATAAATAAATAAAATCAATGGCGAGTATTATGCGAACTTATTGCAGCGTTTGAGTGATGAAATCAAGAAAAAACGGCCGCATTTGGCGAAAAAGAAAGTGTTGTTTCATCAAGACAATGCACCAGTTCCACATCCGTTATCGCGGTGGCCAAAATCAATGAATCAAAGTTCGAATTGCTTCCTCGCGCACCCTATTTGCCAGATTTAGCCCTCTCGGATTATTTTATTTTTCCAAACTTGAAAAAATGGCTCAGTGGTAAAAGATTTGCCAACAATGAAGAGGTGGAATCTGCGGTTGATGGTTATTTTGAGGCGCTCGACGGTTCTCACTATACACAGGGTATCGAAGCTATTGAACATCGCTGGGAAAAGTGTGTCGAGCTGAAAGGAGACTATGTTGAGAAATAAAAATATTTTTTCCCAAATTTTTTGTGTTTTCTTTGTTAGGTCGGGTACTTTTGGGACTACCCTCGTAAATACTGAAATATTTTTAGAAAAACAAATATTTTTATTGAATACGTTTAACGAATACCGTTTTTATAAAATCATATTTGAGAAAAGTAAACATTTTATTATTGGAAATAGACGAGCTGTTTAAAAATACATCATTAAAATTTCATCTCGTCGTCGTTGCCGGGTCTCGTAGTCGAGGATCCCCTCGCCACTCCAACGTCAATCTTGAACCGTTCTCCCACGTCGATCGTGTGATCTTCTGTGAGAAAACAGCCCGATCCTAGATGCGCACGCCCTCCCCAAAAATGCCATAGACATATGGACCCTGCTGAGCCGCCTTGTCATGCTGACGCATGTTCGCAGCGCGCAAACTGTTTCTCAAACGTCTATCCGATGAGACTCCATCAGCTGCTGACTAATATTAAAATCTGAAAGGTGTCCTATTTGGGTCATGTACTTAGATGATCAAAGTACAAATTACTGCAGCTGATCATCCAAGTCAAAATAGAGGGTCGAAGAGGTGTTGGCAGGAAGTAAATCTCCTGGCTCAGCAATATACGTGATTGGACTGGTATAAGGAGTGTTGGGGATCTTTTTTTGGGCTGTCTGGGACAAAGATGCCTACTCTCAGGTGATAGTCAACGTCAGAGGGACCTGACATGACACTAGGAAGAAGCAGATCTATTTCAACGCTTCAGGACTAATATTGAAGCATTCTCATTAAGAAAAAAGTTAAATAGAGCCGTGAGTAAAATCTATACTCTTTGCAATAAAGGTGTTCAATAAATCTCTTTTGGAGTCACTCAACTATCTGAGAATTCTGTACTGCTTTCGGATTCCAAACGATTGAGCTTCACTCTAATCTACTGCTTATCAGTGAATTGAAAATACATCTCTTCACCTGACAGTACCATCAAATGTCTTGGATACTCTTACTGTCATCACTTCACCATGCTGATTTGAAGTAGAATCCGTGGCCTCTGTTTAAACAATGTTAGCTACTCCAATCTAGTGGCGTCAAAGGATTGTTTTACTGCATTCGAATTTTTTTGTGAAAGTCCTGGCAACTTGCTGGGCTGTTTACACTCCAGGCTTTAAGCCACTTAATAAGTATATTACTGCGCTGCGAGTCATTTTTCTTCACTCGTATTGTCGCACTTTAAGTCCGTCGTTGCTACTGTTATTTTTACACTCAGGTGTGTCACCACCGGAGGAGTTCTTTTGGGCAGTCCCTTCTTCGTCACAATTTGACGTCATCTTCATAAAAAAATCAAAGATGATTCGATCATCTAACGTAGATTGTGCTAGATGGGAATTTATTTCCGCCCCCATAACAGCGTATTTGGTAGTGAGATTGAACTGAACTGAACGGTTTTCTGTTAAAATTGTTTTTATTTGGTACTCGTATTTAGTACACATTATATTATGGCGAAGTTGGTTACAAACAAGCCTTGATGATGAAAATTGCAGCATTTGCTATATGTTAGCACTATAAGTCAAACCACGCGATATAATACTTCGAAATACGAGTACATACAACTGAAACCTTAAAACAGCAAGTGTCCTTCTTCTTTGACAAAATGTTCAGTAACATTTGACAGTTATTCAACCCCTATCACCGCACCCTTCCAATGTGGGTCCCGCACTGTGCCATGATACCTACTGAAGAACAAGTGTCCTAATATAAGGGTTTATGACTCAGCCTGTAGTTGAGGCAATCCTGCTGGATATTAAAGAGCCTTGAATGGGATTTTTATGTTTCTTTTCCACCCCAAACAGGGTGTGGGGAGGTTAGTGTGGGTATGTACATGATAACACAGTGGGTAATTCTATTGTTGGAAAAGAAAAATATATGTTTTATTTAAGATCATATTATTAAACCTCTCATTTAAAGGGGTTAACAAAGATGATGTGGTGTAAGCTTTTTTGACTATGAAATTTTAAATTGAATGGTATTTTTAATTCAAATTTTTTGAATTCTTGAATAAAAAACACAATTTGCTTTGATTTCAGTATAATGTATGACATTTAAACACAAAAACTATATCCGCCAAATGTTCACCTCTTGCAGCTTTACAGATGTCCACTCTTTTGTCAAAATTTTCGATGACATTTTGGCGTAATTGCGGTTCTAACTCACCAATAACGCGAATAAAGTCGTCCTTCAGCTCAGGAATTGATCGGGTGTCATTCTTATATACCTGGCTTTTCACATAACTCCAGAAAAGAAGTCCGACGGTGTCAGATCACATGATCTTGGTGGCCAATTAACATCACCGTTTCCGGAGATTACAATACAAGAACAGCTGGACAAATTACAGCGTCTTCAAAATGTGTGCCTAAGATTTATTTTCAACCTACGAAAGTACGATCATATAACTTCATACCAGAAGGCATTGAACTGGTTGAATGTTAGAAATAGACGCCAAATTCACATACTGTCTCTATTGTATAATATCCTTAACTGTCCCGCCGCACCCTCTTATCTCGCCGAAAATTTTCAGCGTCTTTCCAATCATGGATTAGCGCTACGCTCAAACAGAGATTGTTTATTGGCCTTTCCAGTTCACCGCTCTTCTTTTTTCACGTCGTCCTTTACTGTCCATGCAGTGAGACTCTGGAATCAGTTACAAACCAATATAAGACTCGCTCCGTCCTTGGCATGCTTTAAGAAGCGACTGAAAAAACTCTTAATTTCTAGTCAGTAAAATAACGTGTTTCATTCCTGATTTTTCTTTTCCTTTCCTCTCCACCATCCTTTCCTTTCCTTTTGATTGATGATATCTCACTTTATATGAAAAATAGTGTTCGGGTGATTGTCCGTCTTTGTGGGGTTTGTGGGCATGTTCTCACGTATATGTTTATGGATTTCGTGGGGATGGATAGTCATTTGAATGATTTATGCGACCACGTAACTTGCTTCATTTACTTTTGTCTGGTTGGTTGGAAGAGATTGCCGCCTGGCAATAAGCCCGCCAGATTGTATTGCAATAAAAGTGTTAAATAAATAAATAAATAAATACATAAAATAATTCAACAATTGGAACGCGTTGTTGTATTGTATACGACTCAAATGTCACAAGACCCAGGCAAGTTTGAGACGCCATCTGCGTTTTATCCAAGAATTTAAAAAAAATGCTTAATTTGAAAGACACTTTACATTAATTGAAATTTCATAGTCATATTTTTCTCACAGAGATCCAACATTTTTTTAGTTCCTTTAAACTTTGTCGGAGTTTAGGACTTGATTTTCGATGTTTTATTGTATTATTACATTTTCATTGTACAAGTACAACCACAAGATTATTGCAATGATGCGATCTCTTGTCGCTTGCCAGAAATATGTCGATGAAGCCTTAAGTGAAAGCCAAACTGCAAACTTTTTCAAAAAATAGGTACAAACGGGAATCAAACTCGTAACCTCTGGGCCGGAAGGCGTCTATTTTACCAACTAGGCTATGGAGGTCATTAATATGTTACCCAAAAAGTTTAAATAAATAAACAAAAAAAAGGATTTCAAATTTTGTATTGAATTGTATAATATTATACTTTCGATGTGTATTTGGTGGGTTTATTGCTATGTGGAAAATTCTTCCCACCAACCAGAAATATGTCAATGACGTTTTAAGTGAAAACAAGAGCGGAATTTTATTTAAAAAAAATGGGTGCAAACGGTAATCGATCCTCGAGTCGGAAAATAGGCGTCTCACCAACTTAGTCAACAGGTCGTCCACATGTTTACCTTAAAAATAAATACACAAAATAAAAAGCGCTTGATTGCCGATGTTGTATTGTATTATATAACATTTTTGTTGTACAATGTATAACCAGGCGAGTTTATTACCATGTGGAAATCTTTTCATGCCAACCAAAAAAAATGTCACTGAGGCTGTAAGGAAAAACTAAACTAGAACATTTTAAAAGAAAATAGAAATAAACGGCAATGAAACCCGAAACTTTCGGGTTGGAACACTGATATTTTAGAACCAAGCACAGGGATGCGTCAATATGTTACTTAAAAAATTGAAAAATAAAATAAAAAGGCCCCAAATATGGACTTGTTTACTTGATTAGTAATTCGTTCAGCACTCATTCTTTCCACATGTCGAAACCATAATAAAGTTCCTTTCTTCATCTTGTTTTAAACATCCATTTCATCTATGCATTAAATTTCTGATGTCTTCATTCCACTTTTATTCAAACATTGACAATTTATGATGCCTTCAATCCGCCTTCTTTCAAACATTGACAATTTCTGATGCCTTCATTCCGCCTTCTTTCAAACATTGACAATTTCTGATGTCTTCATTCCACCTTCTTTCAAACATTGACAATTTCTGATGTCTTCATTCAGCCTTCTTTCAAACATTGACAATTTCTTATGCCTTCATTCCGCTTTCATTCAAACATTGACAATTTCTGATGCCTTCAATCCGTCTTCTTTCAAACATTGACAATTTCTGATGCCTTCAATCCGCCTTCTTTCAAACATTGACAATTTCTGATGCCTTCATTCCGCCTTCTTTACAACATTGACAATTTCTGATGTCTTCATTCCGCCTTCTTTCAAACATTGACAATTTATGATGCCTTCATTCCACCTTCTTTCAAACATTGACAATTTCTGATGCCTTCATTCCACCTTCTTTTAAACATAAACATTCCTCAAATTTTCCTTAGTACACGCATCTCCACCACATTCACCTTATTCTTACCCTTCTTCTGCTAAGCCCAAGTCTCACTTTAAAATGTCTGTATTTATATGTGTTAGCTGTTTCAGAACAGGCAATGGGCCTTGTGAGATGGTTGATGTATAAAATTAAAATACATAAATAATACATTTATTAATAACAATAAAGTAAGTTTATATAAATCCTGAAATAACACATATATGTTAAAGCAACGGCAAAGAAAATATATTTAAGAGAGAATATCAAATACTGTTGCCATACATTTTATTGAAAACTTTCCTTTCAAATATGATAATTAAATCTTGGATTTTTAAAAAGGTTTTAAAAGGCACGTCGAGTAAAAAATATATAAGGTTTTTATATGAGAGATTCGCCAAATAAAATTATCATAATAATAAATTGGCAGGTAGTTTATCGGAGAACGAATATATTTTCAGTTTACATTTCTTTATTTTTTCACGCAAATAAATTGTGATTTTAAAATCATCACCAATAAATTACTCAGCCCAGTAAACGGTTTGTAAAAAAAAAACAAATAATTAAATATTTTAGCATCACACCTATCATCGTGAATCACTCTCGCCGTTTGTACATCGGTCAAATTACTCAGTTCAGGAAACGGTTTTTAAAAAACAAATAAAAAAAAAAATTACCATCACAAGTATCATCATAAATCGTTCTCGCCGTTTGTACATCGGTCAAATTAATCATTTCATGAAACGGTTTGTAAAAAAACAAATAATAAAACATGTTACCATTACAAGTATCATCATAAATCAGTTTAGGTCAAATTACTCAGTTTAGGAAACGGTTTGTAAAAAACAAATAATTAAAAAATGTTACTATCACAAGTATCATCATAAATCATTCTCGCTGTTTGTACATCGGTCAAATTATTCATTTCATGAAACGGTTTGTAAAAAAAACAAATAATTAAACATTTTCCCATCACAAGTATATCACCATGAATAATTCGCGCCGTTTGTACATCGGTTTCAGTACAAAAGCTACATCAATTAAACTATTCAAAATAATCAAGAAATGACAGTTGTCATATTGTAAATTTGATTATTTATTTTTTTGCATTTTTGATTGATGTATTTTTGAGTTTTTTTAATATCATTATTGGTACAGTATTTATCTGTATTAATTATGAATAATACGAAGAATCCTTTATTCAAAATATTTATTCAAAGTCGGCGGCCATGGTCAGTATTTTAAGTCGGCGGCCATGGTCTAATGATCAGAATTCTAAGCCGGCGGCCATGGTCTAATGATCAGAATTCTAAGCCGGCGGCCATGGTCTAATGATCAGAATTCTAAGCCGGCGGCCATGGTCTAATGATCAGAATTCTAAGCCGGCGGCCATGGTCTAATGATCAGAATTCTAAGCCGGCGGCCATGGTCTAATGATCAGAATTCTAAGCCGGCGGCCATGGTCTAATGATCAGCATTCTAAGTCGGTAACCATGGTCTAATTATCAGCATTCTAAGTCGGCGGCCATGGTCAAATAATCAGCATTCAAGCTAAGTAATTGGGTGACCCTAGGTTCGATTCTTTGCGGTTTTACTTCCTGATTGGTTTTTTTCTTAGACCGTTTTACACATGAATTTTTATTTGTTTTATTATATGCTGCTTATTATCATAATATTAATAATTTATTTATTTTCTCAAAACAGGCTTAGGCCAATTACTTTGAAAAATACAAGAAATGTTAATATTTAAAATAAAGAAAGATTAAATAGAAAAAAAATTATACAAAATAAAAAAATAGTGTACATTCATAGATACAGACCAATATACACATATAACACATCGATTAATAAGTCCCGGGACTAACTACTAAAACAACATTTGTTTGCCAAAATTCTTCTTTATTCATCAACATAGTCTCCTTCAAGAGCGATACATTCATTCCAACGCTTTCTTAACTGTTCTATGCCAGCCGTGTAGAACGATTTATCTTTGGTTTCAAAATAGGCGTTAATTTCGGCAATCACTTCTTCATTGGAGCCAAATCTCTTTCCCTGGAGCATCTTTTTGAGGTCTGCGAACAGCCAATAGTCACTGGGGGCCAAATCTGGAGAATATGGTGGGTGCGGAAGCAATTCGAAGTTTAACTCATGCGATTTGGTCATCGTTACCATCGACTTGTGACACGATGCATTGTACTAATGAAAGATAATTTTTTTCTTCTTCATATAGGGCCGTTTTTTTGCAATTTCTGCCTTCAAACGCTCCAATAATGCTATGTAATATTCGCTATTGATGGTTTTTCCCTTTTCAAGGTGATCAATGAATATTATACCATGCGCATACCAAAATACGGAGGCCATAACCTTCCCGGCCGACTGTTGAGTTTTTGGTCGCTTCGGACGACTTTCGCCGGCTGCTCTCCACTCAGCTGACTGCCGATTTGATTCTGGAGTATAGTGGGGGATCCAA
Source organism: Odontocerum albicorne (assembly GCA_949825065.1). NCBI lineage: Eukaryota > Metazoa > Arthropoda > Insecta > Trichoptera > Odontoceridae > Odontocerum > Odontocerum albicorne. The sequence goes on from OX463865.1 coordinate 1,688,125, forward strand.
GTTTCATCCACTGTCACATACCGATGCAAAGACTCCTGATTTTTTTCGCGTAAACAGTGCCAAACAGCGCTCTGAATCATCGATGCATTGTAAGAAATTTACCTCAAAGTTCTACTCGTATCCATGAAGCAATTAAAAAACAAAAACACTTTATTACAGCATATATAATGAAAGGTTGCAACGTGTCAAGTCTATCGATCTTCTTAGAACTTTGGGTAAGATCTGTCAAGACTGTGTACTTGTTGAAGTGCAACAGCTTGCACGCAATTAACCAATACACGCACAGGCGTCGTCCATCCGTAGGATGGCTAGTAATCATACAAGATATCGAGGGATTCTCTATCTATCTATATCTATATTTGTCCAACATTCTTTGACAACTGTCATTTTTTTTTATTATATAATATTAATTGCTTTTTCTCCCATTATGAATAGTTTATATATCTTTGTCAAAATGCAATAAGTCCCTCTCGGCGGGAAAACTATCTCTCAACGACAACTTTAACACTTGCCATCCTGTGATGGATAGCGAGTGACCAAGACTTATATTTTATTTGATTATTCGACGTTTTAATACATGATAAAAGGATTTTTATAGCTAATTACAAAAAAATACCTAGCAGATTTTGCATAATTTTAATTTAAAATACACGTTTTTCACTGGACGCTTAGCGTCCAGCACCGTGGCTGGCGGAATTTTTTTATCACAGTAAGGCAAGTGTTAAAAATCCTTGCTCATCGCACCAGATAACTTTTTCCTGCTTAAAAATAACACTATTCAGTGAGAAAGCTCCAATTTCAATAAAAACGTTAACCCGCCCCATAGATAGGCCCCCTGACACTTTATTAAAAAGTAAATTTAGTATAAAAAAGGAAGGTAATGACTGCCAGCCTACTCCGCAGGGTGCATGATGACATGAATGTATGTATGGATTAAGAAAAATATCTTTTAAGGTACTTACTAAATTTTTGCCCATTGCCCCAGATAACTTGTTCCTGCTTTAACAATAACACCTTTCAGTGAGAAGACACAAACGGTGTCTGCTGAAAGAAAAATCAACCACCCAACACGATATAAAGGGTCTTTAAAGCTTCAATGAAAACGTTAACCCACCCCACGGTACACCACCCCTTTATTGAAAAGTAAATAATGTTTAATAATAGGTAGGTAGTTTCTGTCTATCTACCTCTCAGGGGACACTTTGTGATAGTATAAATGTGTGTATGTATGCATCATGAAAAATATATTTTTCAGGCACAGTGTAAAACGTAACAAACGACTGGGTTTTTCGTGTTTCTTTAAATTTTTAGTCACGTCCAAGCGATGTGAGAACCCATAGTGCCGCATCTGCCATGAATATACCATCAAGAGAGTCTTTGATTGAGTGCTTCACTGCCCGTTCCTTCTGAGATGGGGCAATAGCCTGGAAACACGCAGGAATATTGTATAAGGAAAAATATCTGAGAAGAAAGATCTGTCTGAGAAATATGAAAGAAAAGTGATTTGGTTTATAATATAAGATACATTGGTCAGGTTATGTACCTATATATAGGTACTTTACTCAATTTTAATGATCATGCATCATGTAGGGAGAAGTTTCAATGAAAGTAACTAATGATAGGTAGTTTATGTATGGTAAATGAAGAGTAAAACTCATAAACCACTCAAGAGCCAAAAAATACGTAAAGAGTTATAAAGAAAAAAAAACTGTGCGGTAATTTATTAGATGTTAACATAAGTTGTGTCCGTTTTTTTCCAAATTTAAAAATGACCACCAAAAGTAAAACAAAATGGTAAAGGTTCGAAACGTCATTCGAAAGAAAATTTTCTACTCTACAAGATATTGTGTTTGCTTTTACGTTACATATATTATTTTATTTGATTACAAGCCTTCAAAATGTAATGTCAAGTAGACGAAAGTAAGCATTTTCGACACCTCCTTCTGTTCGCGTTCAATCGAGGGAATAAAGCTGTCAAAGCTGCTCGCGATATTTGCGAAGTGTACGGTGAAGATACTATGAATGAAAGGACAGCTCGTCGATGATTTTTCCTTCAATAATGACGTCGAATTGCGGACATGGCTGGACGAATTCTTCAAGCCAAGAATAGATGGTTTTTATCGCACAGACATTGAAAAACTTGTAGAACGTTGGCAAGGAGCTGTAAATAATGAAGGAGAATACAATTATTGACTAATTTGTTGTAAAATAATGAAGGAGAATACATTATTGACTAATTTGTTGTAAATTTTTTTTGTTGTGTCCTCTTGTTCTCTTCATTTGGAAAAAAAAAACGGACACAACTTATGTTAATACCCAATTAGTAAATTTCTTGTGGAGATGTGCCCAGTGACATCTTTGGTGGTACTCGTAAAACAGGATCGCTTTTAGTTTGAATTCACATATATGGTATGCCATTTATGGGTATATTGTCGCTTGTTGATATACTGTTTTTCCATTAAAATAATTAAAATCAAAATATGGTTATGTGGTTTATGAGTTTAACTTTTCAAATGTCCTTTTTTGTTCACAGTTATGATAAAAGGACTGTTTACGTAGCGCCGTTTAGAGAGAAGACACTTCTCAAGAGTGCGAACATAATATTATTTATAGATAAAAAAAACTAAATTAATATTACAAAAAAAAACGCACACCCAAAATTATTCTGCACTTTGTATAATTGCATTATACTTTCATTGTATATAGTACAATCTGGCATATAGTATTATCAAGGTATATTGCTAGATTATCATGGCATATTGCTAGATTATCACCAGAAATGTATTATTTATAGTTAAGGCATTAACATTGTGGAGGTTTAAAGACATTGTCATTTATTTTATCAAACACTGTTTATTCCACTTTTTGTAACGGTGTAACCCTACTGGTTTCAAGGCTTTCACCTAATCATCAGGGAGCACAAACAAAATTGAATTCTGTTCGAACTGGTACAGATATACATGCTTCTTACGGTAAACATTCAGGCTGGGGACTGGGGGCTGGGGGAGGTATGGGACAACTTCGGCAAGCAACGGAGAGATTCTTTGGATAGGTTGTCCCATGCCTCCCCCAACCCCCAGTCCCCAACCCGAATGTTTACCGTTAAAAGCGCGTATCTCGGTACCAGTTCGAACAAAAATCAGTCTTGTTTGTGCTCCCTGAAGAGGAGGTAAAATCCTTGAAACCGGTAGGGTTATATCGTTACAAAAAGTGTAATAAACAGTGTTTGATAAAACAAATTACAACCAGAAATGTGTTAAATAGACTGGGATTTTTAAAAAAAGAATCTGAGATCCAACGGGAATCGAACCCGCACCCTCCGGGTTGAGAGATATGCGTCTTACCTACTAGAACACGGAGGTCGTCACTTTTTTTTATATAAAATACAACAATCAAAATGTTAGTTTTTTTACTTCTGTTAATTTTTCTGCAAATATTGTTTATCAGATTTCACACGAGGGGAGATTTCAAATTGACAACACAGTTTTTTTTAAATATCAATAGGTGACTTATGCAAATTTATTTTAAGTACTGCTTTGTTGCAAACAAATATTGTATTGTTTTGGAGTAGAACGTAAAGTGCTTTTGTTTTTATATTGTTTTGTTGCTATCAAATTGTACTGTTTTGTCGTGGAACATTAAATGCTTTTGTTTTTGTATTATTTTGTAGCAATCAAATTGTAATGTATTGTCGTGGAACATTAAGTGTTTTTATTTTTATATTATTTTGTTGCAATCAAATTGTTATGTTTTGTCGTGGAACATAAAGTGCTTTTGTTTTTGTACTGTTTTGTTGCGATTAAATTTCAGTGTTTTGTCGGGAAGCATAAAGGTCACGCCCCATTGGTTTCTATTAATTTACAAAACGCGCGACAATTTGACGCGTAACACGAAACTTAATTTTTTTAAAGGTTTTTTCAGTTCTTTGTATCTGTTGTATTTGGTCTTTTGAAGTGTTGTACCGCGTAGTTTGGCAAATGATGATGATGATGTTTCGAAAACTTCATTCGCCACAAGTCAACTTCAAGGGGAGAAGTTGACTTATGTCAACGTTGACTACGGATAAGCCCTGGAGATGAAAACTGTAACGTTTTCGAAACATCGACTTTGAAAGATAAACTCTGAAAGATCTTATACAACTGACATGCGTTTTAAGTTCACATTCATTCTTAATAACTTTTTAGTCTTTCCATATTCACGTTTCACCCCCATACGTTAAGTTTATTGTCTTAAAGATTTTTACACTGTTTAGTTCGAGGCTATATGTTTTAGTGCCCCATCGACTGTTTTCTATCCCTACACGCCGTTCTACATACCTCGTAATAATGTCATCATCTTAGAAAATACTATATAAACAGCAGAACTCCTTAACTGCCTCTAATCTTTCATTGCACACCCATATATACCATTTACTTTTCATTGCACACCCATATATACCATTTACTTTTCATTGTGCACCCATATATGGTATATCATTTACTTTTCATTGCACACCCATATATACCATTTACTTTTCATTGTACACCCATATATGGTATACCATTTACTTTTCATTGCACACCCATATATACCATTTACTTTTCATTGTACACCCATATATGGTATACCATTTACTTTTCATTACACGCCCATATATACCATTTACTTTTCATTGCACACCCATATATCTGTGGCGTTATGGCAGAAGTTGATATGTCCGTTTTTTGTCATTTTATGTTTATTCTCCCAATTTATAGAAAATATTTCTCAGCATGTTGTGGCAAAACTTGGCGAGTTAGTCATTATCCAAACAAAAGATATATTGTTTGGAAAAACTGAAAAAATGCTTATGTGTACTGATTTTGACAGCTTATCAAAGTTAATATTGCTTCTCCTGTAAAATAAGGTAAAACGGACATATTAACTTTTGCCATAAAGCCACAGATATGATACACCATTTACTTTTCATTACACACCTATATATATACCATTTAATTTTCATTGCACACCCATATATAACATTTACTTTTCATTGCACACCAACATACATAATTCACTTTTCATTGCACACCCATATATACCATTTACTTTTTATTGCACACCCATATATACCATTTACTTTTCATTGTACACCCATATATGGTATACCATTTACTTTTTATTGCACACCCATATATACTATTTACTTTTCATTGCACACCCATATATACCATTTACTTTTCATTGTACACCCATATATGGTATACCATTTACTTTTCATTACACGCCCATACATACTATTTACTTTTCGTTGCACACCCATATATCTGTGGCGTTATGGCAGAAGTTGATATGTCCGTTTTTTTGTCATTTTATGTTTATGCTCCCAATTTATAGAAAATATTTCTCAGCATGTTGTGGCAAATTTGGCGAGTCAGTCATTATCCAAACAAAAAATATATCGTTTGGAAAAACTTAAAAAATGCTTATTTGTACTGATTTTGACAGCTTATCAAAGTTAATATTGCTTCTCCTGTAAAATAAGGTAAAACGGACATATCAACTTCTGCCATAACGCCACATATATAGTATGATATACCATTTACTTTTCATTACACACCTATATATACCATTTACTTTTCATTGCACACCCATATATAACATTTACTTTTCATTGCACACCAACATACATAATTTACTTTTCATTGCACACCCATATATACCATTTACTTTTTATTGCACACCCATATATATACCATTTACTTTTCAGTTTTCGATTTCACAATATTTATTCACGAATCTTTCTCTCTACATCTCTCACACAATTTACTTATCAGCCTCTGTAATTAATTATCATTCTACTCTAACATTATCTTATCATCAGATAAGCATTCAACGATACTGTATAAGAAGATGTATGTATGTATATGGAAATAAGATAAACAACAAAATGTCTGAAGAACCCGAGATTGTCGATAAATCTATTCCCACGTGACATCTCACTCCTAACAGACGTTTTTCTTCTTCCTCTGTGACTTGTTCTTCAGAGCTACATTTTACTACGGTGCGAATGCCACAAATGTCAAGGAGACAGTTGTTTTGTCCTCGGGACAAGTCCTGGATAAGACAGCTGAGTTATTTAGTGCTTTTTACAAGGCAGAAACCTTGAAAATGTTATAAATGTCAAACAACAGTGATTTGTTCACGTTGAAAAAAGATAAACAAAATATTTGGTTAAATAAATCTTGTTTCTCTAAAAGTTATTTTTCAATTATTTATTAACCTGTTCACCGCGTTAAAAATCAAATTCCACGAATCCTGTGCGCGGCACAATTTCAGCGTTTTTTAATTTCTAAGTTTAAACACATATTTTGTTTAGAACCACTGATATTTGATTACAACACCAAGTAAACATGACACTTAAGTAATTTTCTGATAATAAATAATAGTCATTACTCTTAAGGAGACTCATTAAATAAAGGAGATAAACTTAACATTACGTAAAATAAACAAAGGAATGCTACGATCAAATCAATGCTTCATGACACTCACCCAATCAAATGCATATAGCACTAGTAATGTTTATTTACGTAAGAGAGACTTAGTAATGTTTATTTACGTAAGAGAGACTCATCGCAGGATTCGATCCGCGCGACAGGTCGTTAATGCTGGAAATATTGAGAAACCAAAAAAATTCGGCGCTCTGTTTATTCAACAATATCTCATAAAATAATATATTATTTGACAAGATTTTCAGAGACGTCGCTAGAATAAAGATTATTTTAAATTTTAGTTCAATTTTTATTCCGGTTTTGTGTCATTTTTTTTAAGTATTTGTGATTTGAAACTTGGATTGTCGTCAGATCACAGGCGTTTGTGCTCCCCGCGGGGAACAGGTTAAAGTGAATTATATTTTGAAAGAAAGAAGTAAGATTGAAACAATTCAGTTAGAAACCAAAGTTGTGCCGTGGAGTTTTATTTTTTTATTTTTTTTTCTTACCTTCTGTTTCTCTTCTTTAAGTTAGTGACTCATTGACACCAGCAAACTGTTCGGCCACATCGCTGTACTGGATCCAATGGTCAAACGAAGATACGCCTATCACAAATTGTCTTACATGTTCATCTCCGGTAGCACCAACGTCAGGTACTCTGATCATCCTATTTATACTGTGTCTTTTATTGTACTCGTCACGGATAATGGGTATTCATTCATTTGATGATTCATAATACTCGATAGTAACCGTATTGTTTATCTTTTTTAAGTAAATAAGAGTTTGCTGGCAATCCCATAAAAATGTTTCCATAATATAATTTTAGGCTTAAGTTACCTTGACTTTTTTGGACCGTGGTGATCCCGGATGACGCCATTATATCAAGTCCGTTTACATCAGAGGATCAAGGTACTAAATCAAAATTAATTCGTCCATGGTAATTGACTGATGTTTTTTCTTTTCCGTCGCGCAGATAATTAAAGATTCATTGCAATATTCAACGAACGTGATTTTTAGATACCACTTAACAGTGTTGATGTTAATAATTATAAAATACTCCTAGCATTTACATAGTGCCGTTTAGAGAGCAATTCTCAAGCATGCTCTAACTAAGGATTGGAACCTTCTCATAAATGTTGATAAGACCTCCTAAAAAGGATTGTCTTTAACCTTTCCATTCCTGTGCTAAAAAAATCCGCGTGTTTCGGTGCAGTGTATTCAATACACATGTAAAAATGAGCGATTTAAAATCGAAAAAAATAAGAATATTCATAGCCCGTCGCTTAAATTAAGTCAAAAGCGATAATAATTGAAATTTTATTGCTGAAAACATGAAAAAATCATCGGCCGACGTTCACAAAACGGGCAAAGAGACCACCTCAAATGGATGCCCGAGAGCTACTGAAGCGAGAGAAGCGAGCGAACTGAGATTCTATTTCTTGCGTTCTTATATACCGAAGTAGAGTGAGAGTGAGACATGAATAGCGTCGCTTCCTCACCCATAGTGGTTTTTTTAGAATGAATGTACCTACGTCACACACTGGCACACGTTTGATTGTATTGGTGAATTTATTCCCGATTTTCACAAAATATCTCTGATGTGGCCGATAAGTGATAATTATTATGAATATTATTTTTTCATTCAATGCGTACATGTAAAACGGAAGAATACCTAAAATCTGAACCAAGTATTTATTATATTTATAGAGATATTAAAGTTTTTAGAAGCGATGTGTACTACTTACACATCGCAAAGAAGGAAGGGTTAAGTGATTCCTAAAGCTGCCTTTGCCATCCATATATCTGACACTAGGAGGCAAACCATTCCACGCCACAGAACTATCAACGTCCAAAGCTCTATCATAAAAGTTGGAACAGTCAATTTATTAGATAAAAAAGTGATCGACTTCAAAATTTTACTTCTCCCCGAAGCAACATCTCTCAGATACAGATTAGAAAGATACAATTGAGACAGCAACATCTCTCAGATACAGATTAGAAGCATACAATTGAGACAGCAACATCTCTCAGATACAGATTAGAAAGATACAATTGAGACAGCAACATCTCTCAGATACAGATTAGAAGGATACAATTGAGACAGCAACATCTCTCAGATACAGATTAGAAAGATACAATTGAGACAGCAACATCTCTCAGATACGGATTAGAAGGATACAATTGAGACAGCAACATCTCTCAGATACAGATTAGAAGGATACAATTGAGACAGCAACATCTCTTAGATACAGATTAGAAAGATACAATTGAGACAGCAACATCTCTCAGATACAGATTAAAAAGATACAATTGAGACAGCAACATCTCTCAGATACAGATTAGAAGCATACAATTGAGACAGCAACATCTCTCAGATACAGATTAGAAAGATACAATTGAGACAGCAACATCTCTCAGATACACATTAGAAAGATACAATTGAGACATATTAAGGAATTTGAATACAAAGACACAAAGTTTAAAATCAATCCGTTTGCAGCACTCAATTCATTGTAGACTTTTTAGAAGTGGATCGACATGGCAAAATTCATGACGACCATGTACCAACCTTATAGCTGCTTTGAAAACAGATTGTAGTTTAGAAATTTGGGAATCAGGCAAACCAAAATAAATAATCCAGACGCGACACAACAAATTGACTAATAATAAGTTTTTATTTCCCTTGTTGGAAGACATCGATGAATATATTTAAACGCTCTTAAGACAAAATAAGTTCAAAGATACGGTGGAACCAATTTATATATTGAAGGAGAATTTATTATCGAGACAGACACCAAAAAATTTAATGCACACTAAAATAAATAGATTTAAAATAACGATACGTATTACCATCTTCCAGAAAAGATATTTAAAGAATTAATATTAAAAAAAGAACATGTCCACCAAATCAGAATGTAAGAAAATCGCAAAAAAAACTGTTTGCATTAAAAATATATGACATAATAATTCATTGTAAAAATATCTGAAATCCTTAAAATCGCTTAAGGTGACTTGATTTGTTGCTTGAATTCGAATCATAATAATTAAAATGAAAGTTTAGTTATTATGATTCGAACTCAAAATTATTTCACATATTAATTGTTTAGTCATGGCAGATTCTTGGAAACGTTAAATAACAATAAATAAATTTTTCAAGATTAAAAATAAATATAAGCACGAGTATTATAAAGTAAAAATGTTCGTAAGCTTTAATTATATTGCACATAAAAATAAAACGAATGTAAGATTATTTAACATATTAATGTATCATAATTACAATGCCAAACAATAAAGTTTTAAAATAATATTGGATGGAGTGATACTAAATTCTAGAAAACTTTAAGTTATAACAAAGTATATTCCGAGCTTTCGAATTTTTTTGAATTGTACATTATATTAGAAAAAAATTGCACTCTTAATTTCGACATGGTAGAGTTTTTCTAATCACCGAGTATTTTAACAACAATACAAACGTGCGCTCAGCGCGAACCAATCGTGTGGCATTCTAAAACCAATACAACTACATAAGTTATGTAATACAGAGATTGTTACTCACACTATTGCAAAATGAGTCTTTTGACTGAATGATCTATTCTGAACGCCTCGAATTTATTGATAACATTGCGAATTGCTGTATTACTTGCCACAAGATGATGACCAAAAACAACACGATTTTTCATTAATACATCTCTTGTTGGAAGAGCTCATGTTATTTATGATAAGAGGATAACATAGAATTCTGTATCTGTCTGTCCATACAGACTCCCACCTCTATAGGTCTGAAACTGTTGTGCCTTAGTGGTAAATGTTACATAATTTTACAAATAGAAACAAAGTAATATTTTAATTTGCGTGCATATTTTCTGTATTTTCTCAAGATAAACAGCATTTCTTATTGTCTAAGATAAATATACATTTATAACCTTTTTTTGACAAAGTCCCTCGTTTTCCCTCGGTTGTCTGGATCGCTTAAGACCTACCTTCAGTAATTGTGTTCCTCGGTGCCTGTAATTCCGATAAATTCAACGCATTATCCTCTCGGGACTATCGCGCTAATTCTCCACTCTTATTTATCGTTTTTTTTTACAGGACTTTCAACTATATTCTTTTCAATTCCTGGCAGAGTTTCTCAAGGAACGATCTTTTCAAATAATTCAAGAAATATTGTTTTAAATTCTAAGTGAAACAATTTAATTGTTATTTCAGTCAAATAGGAATTTCAATTCAGTCAGAAATGTTACTCGTTTCATTCCTGATTTTTCTCTTATCTCCAGTATCTCTTTTAATTTCCTTTGATTACATTTTATCTCTTGATCAATTTAACGTTTTTCCTTTCACGGGCTTGCACTACACTCAAACAGAGATAGTTAATTGCTTTTTTCCATTTCATTGTTCATTTTTATTAACGTCATCCTTTACTGACGATGCAGTGAGACCCTGGTACCAGATACAAACTAACTTTAGACTTAATCCATAGAGAACATGTTTTAAAAAAGTGATTGATAAAACTCAGAATTTCAATAAAGTAATTTAATTTGTTTCTTTCCCAATTTTTCTTTCTTCTTCAGCATTCCTTTCTTATATCTATCACGGACTTGCACTATGTTTAAGTCAATTAATTTCAATTCACCCTTCTTTTAAAGCTCCACAAGGGAGCATAGGGAGGCCACCAGTCTTCTCAATTCAGAACGGTTTTGGGTGGTGCTGGTAATCTCCCTCCACGACATTCCTAACGCTCTGACTTCCTTGTCATAGGAACGGTACACCGTAAGAGAGAGTCTTCCAGGCCGTCGGGACCCCAATGGACAGAAAAACAGCGCTCTCTTCGGCCAAATATCATCGGGCATTTTCAGAACATGTCCCAGCCAGGATCATCGCCTCTCCCAAATTACAGAGACGACAGACCCCTGCCGGGTGCGCCAGCGTACAGCACCTTTTGTTACGTGGTCATACCACCTGATTCCCAATATCCTCCTGAGACACGTGTTTTCAATACTAAGTATCTTGCCCTCCTGAGCCTTGGTGAGACTCCAAGATTCACAGCCGTACATGAGGATAACCTATCCATGTTAAATTTGAGATAGTTAATTGTTTTGTCCTTTCCTGATGATGCAGTGAGACCCTGAAACCAGTTACAAATTAATTTTACACTAACTCCGGTCGGGTGGTTATAGCGCAATACAATGGTCCTAGGGCCTGTACCGACACAGCTTCTCCCACCATGCTCCTCATACCTCCACGTGGTGACCGACGGGCAACGGACTTGAGGGTGAAGTTGATGGTAACCAATCCGTCGGGGGATCCCAAAAGTACGGCTAAAGTGAGAAGCAGTGAGCTGTGTCTGTCTCGCATGTTAGTGGCGGCTCACAAATGGTGGGTGTGGCAACTCGACATATTCGGGAACTAGTCACATACACCATCGCTAATGGATATCCAGGATCATTAGAATAATCCGATAATGGGCCATTACATGACCAATGACAGCGGATACAGCCCTAGTTAGTTGGGCCACTCTGGTTCCACGTCCGATGATAATTGGTGGATAAAAACTCAGTCAAACAAACCGAAGCTTTATGGAAAAACTAACTCAATTACTCGTATAAGCATGTTTAAAAAGCGATTGATAAAACTCTAAATTTATTGTTAGTAATTTATTTCTTTCATTCCTGATTTTCCTTTCCTCTTCAGCATCCCTTTCTTTTTCCTTTCCTCTTCAGCATCCCTTTCTTTTTCCTTTCCTCTTCAGCATCCCTTTCTTTTTCCTTTCCTCTTCAGCATCCCTTTCTTTTTCCTTTCCTCTTCAGCATCCCTTTCTTTTTCCTTTCCTCTTCAGCATTCCTTTCTTTTTCCTTTCCTGTTCAGCATCCCTTTCTTTTTCCTTTCCTCTTCAGCATCCCTTTCTTTTACCTTTGATCGATGATAGTTACATTTAATTATTGTTATTTATAATGTTCAATAATTTTAGGAAAATAAATAATAATTGAAATAATTTTTACGATTATTAAACTCCCATTATTTACTTTTAAGCTGGAAGAGATTGCCAGATTGTAATTATTAAGCTTCTCTGCCCCCTCCACTCCTCTACATAAGTCATTATTACTCTTAAAACGCTTTATTTCACCTAACTTATGAATATTTTTTTTTAAGTATTCTGTTTGTATGCAACTATATTTTTCTTTCTACTTGAATGTCAAGAGCGATGCTCGATGTGGTACGGTGCGGGCCGCTCATTTTGAGGCGTTCTCGTACCGAATTAAAAACTGTATGTATCATATCTATCACTTTCGTTGTATACAGTGCAACTTGACGGGTTTATTATCATGTAACAATATCTTTCAACTAGCCTGAAAGATGTTCAATATATTTGAAGTGAAATTAAACCTAAAATCGTTTTTAAAAATCTGGAGTCTAACGGGAATCGAGTTTGCAGTCCCCGGTTTAGAAGTCAGACGTCTTGCCAACTAGACTACGGAGGTTGTCTTATACACTTATGTGTCGTTTGAATGGTTTTCTTGCGATCGTATATCTTTATTTGACCATTAAGTTATTGTTTTAAATCATTTTTTGATTTTTGAAATATATTTTTTTGTAACGAATGAAACACTCAGTATATCTTCTTCTACCTAGTGTCATGTCAGGTCCCCCCAACGTTGAATATCACCTGAGAGTAGGCATATTTGTCCCTGGCAGCCCGAAAAAGATCCCCAACGTTCCTTATACCAGTCCAATCACGTATATTGCGGAGCCAGGAGATTTGCCTCCTGCCAACACCTCTTCGACCTTCTATTTTGCCTTGGATGATCAGGTGCAGTAATTTGTGCTTTGCTCCTCTAAGTACATGACCCAAATAGGATACCTTTCGGATTTTAATATTAGTCAGCAGCTCTCTATCAACTTTGGCTTTTTGAAGAACCCTCGTGTTGCTGACCATATCCTTCTTCTCCCTGGCTCCATCTTAACTCACTGTCTGCGAAGACTGTTGGGGTCAGTCTCTCGTCCTCAGGTTGTATGCTCTTCTGTCCCGGACTAAGTCCCCCAGGCCGTGCCTCTGCATCAGGTTATCTTTTTGCACCACCCATGAATTCTTTGGTCTTCCTCTGGTTGTTATTAGAGGAAGATCCATGGAGATTGCCTGGTTCACAATGTGATCGGGTGCTCTGCGTCCAACGTGCCCATACCATCTCAATCGCCTCTCCTTCATCTTGCTGTTGATGTCTGTAACACCTAGGCTTCCACGAATGCGTGAGCTTTTTATTTTGTCTCTAAGGGACACACCAGCTGACCATCTTAGCAAGCGCATTTCAGCAGTTTCTAGTTGCCTGGAGTAAGAGTTATTCATTGTCCAGCATTCGGAGCCATAGAGGAGTGCGGGTCTGACAATCGTTTGGTATACTTTTCCTTTTAACCTTGCTTTGTGTTGCTGACCATATCCGTACTTATATTTTTGAAATATTAGAGCGTAAAAGTCAGAAACACCGTCCCCGTATTCAGCAGCTGATGTGATGCCCCTATTAGAGTATTTGGCTGATTCAAATAGGTTTTATAGTTACTGGGAATTGAATTTTAGGGGTCCGCTTTTCACTTAGAAAGATGCTGCCAGCGGTGTTTTAAACAACACGAAGGAACCGGTTCCCCGTTCGTTCAGTTTGATCGCATTAAAACCCACGCTGTTATGTGGGACAAAATAAGTCCCCATACAGTGCGATCTACGCTAGAAGATCAATATCTTCTTTATTTTTTTATGAGCGTGACGTCTCATAGTGACGAAGAAGGAACTGCCCAAAGGGACTACTTCTCCGGTGGTGAAATATCAGAGTGTGAAAAGAACAGTAGTGACGACGGACTTAAGGTCCGACATAACGGGAGAAGGAAAATGACTCGCAGTGCAGTAAATATACTCATAAAGTGGCTTAAGTTCTGAAGTTTAAACATCCTAGTAATTTGAAACGCTCCGTATTTATATTTTTTTAATTATTGTAAGTGGTATTAAACCGTTGGTAAATGAATAAACAAACGAAATAAATATACAACCCCTAATTTTTTTAAAAGTATTTATTGCACTCCCTTGTACACTTGCTGGAATAACTAATTATTATGATAATAAAGTGTCTTTCAAATTGAGCGGTTTTTTAAATTCTATTTTTTTTAAATTCTTGAATAAAACACACAATTTGCTTTGATTTCAAAAAACTTTTTATTGGTACTTGAAGTATAATGTATGACATTTAAACACAAAAAACAGAATCCGTCAAATTTCCACCTCTAGCAGCTTCACAGAAGTCCTTTTGTCAACATTTTCGATTGTATTTTGGCATAATTACGGTTGTAACTCACCAATAACGCGAATAATTTCGTCCTTCAGCTCAGGAATTGATTGGAGGTCATTCTTATAGACCTGGCTTTTCACGTAACTCCAGAGAAAATAGTCCAACGGTGTCAGATCACATGATCTTGATGGGCAATTAACATCACCGTTTCCAGAGATTACATAAATACGTAAAATAATTTAACAATTTGAACACGTTGTTTATTTTTATAAATGTCATACATTACACTTTTCAAATGTCTCAAGACCCAGGCAAGTTCATGACGTTATCTGTGTGTTGTTCAAGAATTAAAAAAAATCGATCAATTTGAAAGACCCTTTATAACAGTCTTAAGTAGAAATCAAAAATTGAACACCTAATCACCGAGTTAGAAGACATCCCTTTTACATACTCGGCCACAGAATATTGTGTAAGTACTCCGTAAGTATTTTTTATTGAAATAATAAGAAAACTTAGTAATTAAAAGTTTCAACGACTATTTTAAAAAGATGTGCAATCACTGGTACTTTTTTCCTTTAAGAAATTGAACTGAAAAACAAAGCTCTCGTAGCTTCTTCAGAATAATTAATAAGATCTCGTAGTTTGCAGAGTTAACTTTTCATATAATGCGCTTTACCCTCTCAAAATAGTTATAGCAGACAGTTTCCCGGCAGTTTATAATTAACATAACTGACAAAAGTTAAATGCAGTGAGGCACTTCACTAACTTGAACTTTTTAATGTCTCTTTTCTCCTTTACACATCACTTTTATGAATATTGCAGTCGGAAGAGATCTGTATTTTAATGATATTACATTTTCTCTTTATGATTCAGTTATTTTAACAGACTACTACCTTGATCCAAAAGTTTTAGGACCGGCCACCGTGTGGCGCTGTCAGTCACCCGATTGGAATTCTTTTTTTTTGTTAGGTTACCACATCTATCATTGACACTTCTCTTTAAATTCAGCGTCATAGCTTGACATTTGTAAAAGTTACGCTGTACTGAGTACATCTACCGTTGTGCGTGTTTTCGATTTTTTACAAGTTTGAAAATGGCATCAACGAGTTTGCATTAAATTTTGTGTGAAAAAAGGATTTAACGGTCCGCAGACCTTGGAAATGTTGGAGAAGTGTTTTTCGGTGGCACGAACGCTGCATAAGTGGTCAAGGATGACGAACGTAGTGACAGTCGAAAACCGATGAAAACATTGATAAAATCAAAGAAATGTTGGCCGAAAACCGCAAATTGACCATTAGAGAGCTGGCATAGGACTTGAACATCGCTTATGGATCCGCTCAAGACATTTTGGTTAGTGATTTGGGTCTCAGACGTGTGGCTGCAAAACTGGTGCCGAAACACCTAATTTTCATGCAAAAAAGGACCGTGTTGAAATCGCGAAAGACATGATTTCCATGAGTTTTTGACACAAAAACAACACGAATACTATCCAACAGCTTTCGAATTCACCTGATCTGGCTCCCTGCGACTTTTTCCTGTTCAACCGACTTAAAAAACTGCTTCGCGGAACGCGTTACGGCACCCGAGAGGATGTTATGAAAAAATCAAAGACGGCTCTGATGGACATAACGAAAATTGAGTACCAGCGGTGTTTCGAGGATTGGATCAAGCGCTGGCGTAAGTGCGTTGCAGTCGATGGGGAGTACTTTGAAGGGGACCATATCGATTTTGATGAATAAACTTGTATTTTCGATTTTATGAATAAAGTCCTTAAACTTTTTGATCAATGTAGTATATATTGAGTGTTCACATAAGTTGCGTCCGTTTTTTTTTCAAATGAAGAGAACACAACAAAAAAAATTACAACAAATTAGTCAATAATGTATTCTCCTTTATTATTTACAGCTTCTTGCCAACGTTCTACAAGTTTTTCAATGCTTGTGCGATTAAAACCATTCGGTCTTGACTCGAGGAATTCGTCTAACTATGTCCGCAATTCGACGTTATAATTGAAGGAAACGCCGCGCAAATTGTTCGAAAGCGACCGAAAAAGGTGGAAAGCCGACGGCGCGAGGTCTGGAGAATATGGAAGGTGCAGCAAGACTTCCCAACCAAGCGTTTGAATGGCATTTTTCGTAATGTTAGCGATATGAGAGCGGGCGTTATCATTTTGCAGAATAATGCCATATTGCCAATCCGGCCTTTTTGTTGAATTTCAGTGTTGAGCCACTGCATTTGCAGAATGTACAGCTTTGCGTTGACTGTCTGATTGCGTTCAAGTATTTCATAGTGGATAACGCCTTGCCAATCCCACCAGATGCAAATCATCGTCTTGTGCGGATAAAAACCTTGTTTCGCTCTGAACGTTGCTTGCGAGCAGCTTTGGTAGCTTTATTCCCTCGATTGAACGCGAACAGAAAGAGGTGTCGAAAATGCTCACTTTCGTCTACTTGACATTCCATTTTGAAAGCTTGTAATCAAATCAAATAATAAATGTAACGTAAAAAGCAAACACAATATCTTGTAGAAGAGAAAATTTTCTTTCAAATGACGTATAACCTTTACCGTTTTGTTTTACTTTTGGTGCTCATTTTTAAATTTGGAAAAAAAACGGACACAACTTATGTTAACACCTAATATAATCTTCTTCGATATTTAAAATTCTGTGGCGGGATCCTTTCGATAGCCTGGCAATATAGATATTAACTGGTAAAGCCCATTAGTCATAAGATAAGATTAAGTCCGCGAATACGAATTCGAATTAGTTATGACAAATTATCCATAAATATCAATACATTTAACTTTTTTTGGTATAGTTCAGTGATGGGTAACCTTTTTAGCTCGGCGTGTCAAACTTCTGAAAAAACCTGTCTTGCCCCGGGTGCCATGTCACATTTAGGAATATTAATTATTTTTGCAGCCCTAGTCAATGAAAGAGCTTATTTCTAGAGCAACAAAAGTTGTTCGCGCACGAAGTACTTCGAAGCAAACGGTGGCTTGTTTCTTTGGTATGTCGCAAGGTCATGTCGCAACAGTGCCTTTAGTGAAACGTCGTACGGTCAATTCTGAAT
This sequence comes from Odontocerum albicorne, assembly GCA_949825065.1. NCBI lineage: Eukaryota > Metazoa > Arthropoda > Insecta > Trichoptera > Odontoceridae > Odontocerum > Odontocerum albicorne. The sequence goes on from OX463865.1 coordinate 1,705,912, forward strand.
GGTACACCACCATTTGTTTTCCAGAAGTGTTCGGAGAAATAAGGAAAACCAACCGCCGAAGACGGATCATTCTCCACCACGACAATGCGAGCTGTCACACATCGGCTCAAACAAGTGACTTTTTGAGCACTCAAATCATCGAATTGATGGGTCATCCGCCGTACAGCCCTGATTTGGCACCCAATGACTTCTTTTTTTTCCCGAACATCAAAAATAAATTGCGAGGTCAACGTTTTTCGAAGCCTGAAGAAGCGGTTGATGCGTTTAAAACGTATGTTTTGAAGTTACCTCATTCGGAGTGAAAAAAGTGCTTCGAAAATTAGTTCAAACGCATGCAAAAGTGTATTGATCTTCATGGAGAGTATTTTGAAAAACAATAAAGCCATTTTTGATGATAAATATTTGTTTTTACTTGTCTGTATCAACACTTAAGTAGCGACCCTCGTATACTTACTCCTTTCTGATATTATTTCGTGTATGAGTCATAATTTTCACAATTCTCTTAACACGTTCATGTTAATGTTCATAATTTCTTTAACACGTTCATTTTGTATTCATGGGCATAATTTGAATTTAAATTAAATTATTGTAGCTTTTTCTATGGCCGATTAAAAACTTTGTACTAAATGAATAATACAGTAATATTAAATAAAATGTTTCACATATTTTTTCATTTATTTAATTTCGTTAAAGTGATGCGAGGATTTCAGTTCCTCGCATCTCCTGTAACCCCTTGAAGATATCTCAGTTCCCCACTGAACCGGAAAGGGCCATTTCCCAAACGAAGTGCTATTTTTTTGAATCTCCTTTTTCCCCTCATCTCCTTATTATCCCTATTCTTAAGTTCTCCCTTTTTCCTTACATTATCCCGTATCGCTAATGTCTTTGTAGGATAAGTCGTACGTATTCTCTATTATACAAAGACTTGGTGACCATATGTTAAGCACAAAAATAGAGGGATTTTTCACAATTGTTATAATATTGAAAAAGCTTGATAAACCATCCAATTAATTCAATGCAGCAAAGCATTTTAAATATAAACTTATAGTTAATACCTTGAGAAAGATAAAAAAGCTTGATAAACCATCCAATTAATTCAATGCAGCAAAACGTTTTGAATATGAACTTATAGTTAATATCTTGACAAAGATAAAAAAGCTTGATAAACCATTCAATTAATTCAATGCAGCAAAACGTTTTGAATATGTACTTATAGTTAATATCTTGAGAAAGATAAAAAAGCTTGATAAACCATCCAATTAATTCAATGCAGCAAAACGTTTTGAATATGAACTTATAGTTAATATCTTGAGAAAGATTAAAAAGCTTGATAAAACATCCAATTAATTCAATGCAGCAAAACGTTTTGAATATGAACTTATAGTTAATATCTTGAGAAAGATAAAAAAGCTTGGTAAATCATCCAATAAATTCAATGCAGCAAAACGTTTTGAATATGAACTTAAAGTTAATATCTTGAGAAAGATAAAAAAGCTTGATAAACCATCCAATTAATTCAATGCAGCAAAACGTTTTGAATATGAACTTATAGTTAATATCTTGAGAAAGATAGAAAAGCTTGATAAACCATCCAATTAATTCAATGCAGCAAAACGTTTTGAATATGAACTTATAGTTGATATCTTGAGAAAGATAAAAAAGAACAATTAGAATAATTGGGATTGGTGGCGCAGAGGAAACGCATGTTTTTCATTTAAGCGTAACATTGTTTATTTTCGAGACAATTTTTTGATTAATACGGGTAAATGAAGTAATAATATTGCACTTTTAAATTAATTGTGAAAAATAATCTCAGGCAAGTGTTGCCCTTCTTCGCCCATTGAAAGTTTCTATTTGTCAAGAAATCGAAGGAATACCAGAAGAAATGTTTGTGAGAGTGATGCATAATTTTCAAGAGAGGCTGCAGATATGTGACCGCGAAGAAGGGCAACACTTGCCTGACATTATTTTTTACAATTAATTTAAAGGTGCAATATTATTACTTCATTTACCTGTATTAATTAAAAAATTATCTTGAAAATAAACAATGTTACGCTTAAATGAAAAACATGCGTTTCCTCTCTTTGCAAAATACTAGCCATTAAAAAAATATCCGTTTCATCTGCGCTACCCTGTATAACGAATTAATGTAGAAAGATTAAGAAATACCAGAAAATTAAACAGGTTAAATTTATAATATGTCATAAAGAATAAAACTGGCGAAATTGTGTGATTTCCTACATATGGCGTAGGTGGTGGTACGGTAGATGAGACGGTTTGGGTACGTGAAAAGAATGAACTAAGAAAAGCTAACGAAACAAATTTACAGTACAAATATGAGTGGAAAGTGTGGTAGATGAATGCTACCGAGATCATAGTTAGAACAAGTGAAAAACATTTTGAAATAAAGAAACGGAAAAAAGTAAGAGAAATAGCGTCTGGCGCGTTGTTCTCTCTTCTAACCTTTTCTAAAGCATTGAATTGTCTGTTTTCAATGTTTTCCAAGTCCATACTTCCCTTCCATATATCAAAGTTTAAATTAAAATAATGTTGTGAACCATCAGTTTAGCAGATTTTGATTCTGTCTGTTTTATTAATTCTTTCTTTTATTGAAAAACCCAAGACAGTTGTTAGAAACCTCTGCTTTCATCAGTTCCAAGTTTTAAAAAAAAAATGTACATCCTACATTCCATAGTACACATTCGGTACCGGATCTTCCGTGAGATAAAAGAGTGCCGGCTGAATCGTTTTAACACTTTGAGGTGAGATTTTATCTGCTGGGAAGGTTTAACACTATCTCGCTTACGAATTGTAAAATTAACTGGCGTCTCATACTAGAAGGATATTGCCAGTGGCGACCTGAGGCAAGTCTAAAGAGTGCAATCGCACCTAGCCTCACGTTAAACGAGGCTCCACGTTTATCAAATATTTATAAATAAAAATGGAGTTTAACTAATTTATTCGGTACCAGTCTATCTCAAATAGGCGGCAGCCTCTAATGCTTCTAATTTATTTATTTATTTTATTTAACACTTTTATTGCAAATACAATTTGGCGGGCTTATTGACAAAAGTAAATGAAGACAGTAAATGAATTAAACCAGACAAAAGTAAATGAAGCAAGTTACGTGGTCGCATAAACATTCAAATGACTATCCGTCCCCACGAAATCCATAAACACATAAGTGAGCATGTGCCGACAAACCCCACAAAGACGGACAATCACCCGAACATTATTTTTCATATAAAGTGAGATATCATCAATCAAAAGGAAAGGAAGGGATGGTGGAGAGGAAAGGAAAAGATAAATCAGGAATCAAACACGTTATTTTACTGACTAGAAATTAAGAGGTTTTTCAGTCGCTTCTTAAAGCATGCCAAGGACGGAGCGAGTATTATATTGGTTTATAATTGATTCCAGAGTCTCACTGCATGGACAGTAAAGGACGACGTAAAAAAAGAGGAGCGGTGAACTGGAAAGGCCAATAGACAATCTCTGTTTGAGCGTAGCGCTAATCCATGATTGGAAAGACGATGAAAATTTTCGGCGATACAAGAGGGGGCGGTGGGACAGTTAAGAAGAGTATACAATAGAGACAGTATGTTTTCTTCTTCTTCTTAAACTTTCTGTAGACTCTCAAGAGTCTGTTACTGCAGGATTGTCCTGTGATGCTGAGCTCCAGCTATCTCTCCATCGTTTCGGGGGTCTCCCTGGCGGACGCCGTCCATCTGGCACCCCATGCAGAGCTACGTATGGAATTCTTGTGGAATTCATTCTCTGTACATGTTGGTACCAGTATCGTCGACGCTGTCGTCCCCATCTGACCACATCTTGGACCTCACAGACCTCTCGGATTGTGGTGTTCCTTACACGATCACGCAAAGTCTTCCCAGCAATAGCGCGCAGAGTTCTCATTTCCGTTGTCCTTAGCATACTTTTTGTCCTGACAGTGTCCGCCCTCGCTTCGATGCCATATGTGAGGATAAGTCGCACACAGGTCTTATAAATGCGTACCTTGCTATCCATTCTCATATCTTTATTCCTCCATATGACATATCTCAGGCAGCCCGCCACAACTGCAGCTTTATCTACCTGAGGCCTTACTTCTCTGGGGAGGTCATGAGAGCTGAGCAGTTCACTGCCAAGATATCTGAACTGGGTTGCCTGTTCAATTGGCTCGTCACGTACTGAAATTCTGCACTCTAGTGGGTCTTTGGAGAATGTCATGCACTTGGTTTTTGCTACGGAGATAATCATATTGTACTTTGAGCAGGATTCATCGAACTTAGACATTATGTGAATTTGTATATTTTGAAATAATTAAAGCGTTTTGCGTGTCTTTAAATTGTGATATGTAAAAAAATCGGAAAGTGATGGAGCTTGTTCAATAATAGTAATAATAAAACGACAATTTATATAGCGCCGTTTAAAGAACCAAGTTTCTTCAAGCGCACCCTTACTGAAGTTGTCAACCTTTATTAGCTGTTTAAGATATTGTAAAATAAATATATATGTTACATGATTAAATAAAAACATACACACACGTAAGTTGAGTGTAAAGACAGGAAAGTAGTGGCCGCGGTGACTAAGTTAGGTACATCCCCGTATCTGCATGTGATCAGAAACACATATTTGGTAAGAAAATCGTAGAAAAATTACAAACGGAAGACAAACTACAAAAAACCTTTGACTGTCCATGCAGAAAGACTTTGGAATCCGATGCTAGATTCGTTCCGTCTTTGGCATGCTTTAAGAAGGGAATGAAAATACTCTTAATTTATAGTCATTAATATATTGTAACATGTTACATTCTTGTTTTTTCTATCCTCACCACCATCTCTACCTTTTCCTTTGATTGATGATATCTCACTTTATATGAAAAAGATTTATATGTTCGAGTGATAGTCCGTCTTTGAGGGATTTATGGGAACATGTTCATGGATTTCGTGGGAATGGATAATTATTTGAATGTTTTTTTCGACCATGTAACTTAATTAATTTACTTTTGTCTGGTTAGTTGGAAGAGATTACCGCCTGGCAATAAGCTCACCAGATATGCAATAAAAGTCTTAAATAAATAAATCAATAAATAAAAGGGTCTTTTTTAAGTAATGCATTGGAACTGCAATGAAACACCCATTTATCACAATATTTTTCTTAAGTAAATAAATACATTTAAATGGGGCTTTGATGAATGAAAATATGTAAGCAATACTTGACCGGGTTTTCCCCCTTATATACTCGTAGATGTATAAATAACTAAGTAAATGGGAACGCCCCACGCCCAAACTTTGCACCTAGCCCCGTAATTTTCCAGCCCGACCCTGAGTATTATTGCCTCGGGGTTTCATACGAGAAAGATTATGAAAAAGGGTGAAATGTATTGTGACTTAATAGTTGCCACGTGATTCTTCAAATCAGTTACCTGAATCTTATAAAAGTATGCGAAACAGAACGGCATGTGTTAATGTGGATGAGGCGAGAACTGTGTGCGCGTGGATATAACATACAATATACGTGGATATCTGTTTTCTTCGTCTATTCACGAAAAGTCGATTTCTGTGACCTAGTCAGTAAGACATTTAACTTGCGATCTAGCGAGTTCGATTTCATAATGGCCTTCTTCTTCTTCCTGGCACTGTCCCAACTCATTGCCTAGGTAGGCTGTTGGGGTCGGCTCTTCTCGTTCTCAGGCTGTATGTTATGTATGTTCTGGGTGTCGCTTTCATCTAGGCCGTTTCTCTGCAGGATTTTGGAGCATTGAGTCATCCAGGAGTTCTTTGGTCTTCCTCTGGACGGCTGTCGAGGAAGATCCACAGGTATTGGTTGATTTACCGTATGGTCTGGTGGTCTCCGTCTTATGTGCCCGTATCATCTATCGTACCCGAAAATAATAAAAAAAGGTCCCGATCTGGTAAAAGTGTTCGTTTGGTAACGACATTCTTACGCGTAAGACGTGCCGATCTCGTAAAAGTGTTCGTTTGGTAACGACATTCTTACGCGTAAGACGTGCCGATCTCGTAAAAGTGTTCGTTTGGTAACGATATTCTTACGCGTTAGACGTGCCGATCTCGTAAAAGTGTTCGTTTGGTAACGACATTCTTACGAGTTAGACGTGCCGATCTCGTAAAAGTGTTCGTTTGGTAACGACATTCTTACGCGTTAGACGTGCCGATCTCGTAAAAGTGTTCGTTTGGTAACGACATTCTTACGCGTTAGACGTGCCGATCTCGTAAAAGTGTTCGTTTGGTAACGACATTCTTACGCGTTAGACGTGCCGATCTCGTAAAAGTGTTCGTTTGGTAACGACATTCTTACGCGTTAGACGTGCTGATCTGGTAAAAGTGTTCGTTTGGTAACGACATTCTTACGCATTAGACGTGTACATCTAAGGTAGTATTTTCAACACATCCGATGGCGAACCGTAAGAACGATGTCACGTAGTGGTGAAAAGGAAACTGTCCAAAGTGGTTCGTTCTCCCGCGGCGACACACAGGAGTGTGAAAAGATAAGTAGTGACGACGGATTTAGGGTCAACATCAATGGAGAAGAAACTTTAATTTATTAAAATGTAAGGTGTTAATTTCCAGTACAAGTTGATGCCTTTTTATTTCAACTCTATGAAAGAGCTCAGCCATCTCATCCTAGTTGTTGACTATAAGTGTTGTATAGTCTGCGAATCTTATGTGTAAAGTGTCTTTCAAATTGAGCGGTTTTTTACATTCTTAGATAAAACACAGATGGCGTCGCAAACTTGCATGGGTTTTGTGACATTTGAGAAATGTAATGTATGACATTTATAATAATGGAATCGTATACAATACAACAACTCGTTCGAATTGTTGAATTATTTTATGTATTTTAATCTCTGGAAACAGTGATGTTAATTGCCCACCAAGATCATGTGACCTGACACCGTTAGATTATTTTTTCTGGAGTTAAGTGAAAAGTCAGGTCTATAAAAATGACTCGATCAATTCCTGAGCTGAAAGACGAAATTATTCGCGTTATTGGTGAGTTAGAACCGCAATTATGCCAAAATGTCATCGAAAATTTTGACAAAAAAGTGGACATCTGTGGAGCTGCAAGAGGTAAACTTTTGGCGAATATTGTTTCTTTTCTTTATATATCATATATTACACTTCAATAATCAATAAAAAGTTTTTGAAATTAAATCGAATTGTGTGTTTTATTCAAGAATTAAAAAAAATAGAATTAAAAAAAACGCTCAATTTGAAAGACCCTTTATTTGACATTTTTCGACCTCCTACATATGACTTAATTACCTTCCCTTCGTTCTATTATTTTTCTCTTGGTGTACATTTTATATATGTTAAATAAATCAGGTGACAGTATGTAACCTTGACGTACTCCTTTCTACACTTGGAATACCAAGAGAAACTCGTCCACTCTAACAGACATCGTATTTTGTACATACATATTGTGAATCAGGACTATAAGCTGTCTTGGTTCATCCATCTCTTCCAGAACTTTACATAAGCTTCATATTTGACGCAATCAAAAGCCTTTTTGAATTGAATCATCTCGTGCGGTTTTTAATAAAATGAAAAGCGTATTTTGCGATGATAATCTAAACTTGAAATTTCGACAACGAATAGTCAAATGCTACGTTTGGTCAGTGTTATTGCATGGAGTGGAATCATGTACCCTCAAAGTTGGTAGTATGAACCGACTGGAAGCATTCGATATTTGGATGCACCGGAGAATGCTACGGATACCCTGGACGGATATGTTCAGCAACACGAGGGTTCTTCAAAGAGCCAAAGTTGATAGAGAGTGACTGACTAATATTAAAATTCGAAAGGTGTCCTACTTGGGTCATGTACTTAGAGAAGCAAAGTACAAATGAATGCACCTTATCATCCAAGGCAAAATAGAGGTCTGAAGAGGTGTTGGCAGGAGGCAAATTTCCTTGCTCCGCAATAAACGTGATTGGACTGGCATAAGGGATGTTGGAGATCTTTTTCGGGCTGCTGGGGACAAAGATGTCTACTCTCAGGTGATATTCAACATTGGAGGAACCTGGCATGACACTGGGAAGAAAATCCTTTTAAAAGTCTATGAATTTGAGTATCGTTCAAGCCTCTAAATTAAGGACAAGCTTATATCATATAAACAATACTTTGATAAATATTCTTCCCTTACATATAACATATATTAACTTATCAAATTTTCGTCTATGTTATGAAAAGCGTCTCCGTTTTAATCTCGCTTTCAGACCTTAGGCAATCTAATTTGATTACAAGCTGAATTTTATAAATAGATGTTTAATTTTGTAAACAACATTATACAGGTTGTCTATTTGTTATCGTCTCGACAAATTCTCCCCCTAGATTAATAAAACACATCCCCTTCAACCTTCATAAATTTATCACAAGGGGGTAGTGTCATAATTATCAACATGCGAGGCTCACCTTCGCATAATACAATCATCGTTTTCACGCTCTCAATTCTCGCCTAATAATTACATTTCTTGTCTGAATATCTAAGGTATGATCAAATAATGAAGATTCAAGGTATATTATAATTTGAAATGGAAATGAAGGAATGCGGGTTATGCAAGCGAAACTTGGATATCGCAAAAAAAAGTGGTGAAAATAAGATAAATGCGATATAGACGCGTGGTCTTTTACTGTCTGTACTAGACTCTGGAACCAGTTTCCAACTTATGTAAAAGTTGAATCATCGTTGACGTGCTTTAAAAATCTTATTAAAAATTGGCTTAAGCGACGTACGAGTATGTGTTTATCCATAATTGTTTTTATCATGTAATTATTTTTCTTACAATACTATTTCATATAATTTTGTTAAACCTGTATCAAAAATTAAATAAATAAATAACACACAAAATAATAAAAACAAACCAATATCTGTAACATCTGTAACGTAAAATTGTCTATTTCTTAGTGTAAGGGTGGCGTGTGCAGCTTTAGGAAGCACTTGAAGGCGACCCTATTTGAGAGGTCAAAATTTATGATGGTGTACAAACTTAAATCCGAATGTGTTACTGTCAAATAGCGGAAAATTCTACAAAACTGTTTTAACCATATATATTTTTCTAAATATATACAGAAACGGAAAAGTTTCTTATTATAGCCAGTTCTTTATCATAACCAGTTCTTTATAATATCCAATTCGTCATCATAGCCAGTTCCTTATCATAGCTAGTTCCTTATTGCCAGTTCCTCATCATAACCAGTTCCTTATCATAGCGATTTCTTTATAAAAGCAAGTTCCTTTACATAGCTAGTTCATTATCACAGGTAGTTCCTTATCATAGCCAGTTCCTTATCATAACCAGTTCCTTATAATATCCAATTCGTCATCATAGCCAGTTCCTTATCATAACCAGTTCCCTATCATAGCCATTTCTTTACCATAGTCAGTTCCTTATCATAGCTAGTTCCTTATCATAGGTAGTTCCTTATCATAGCCAGTTCCTTATCATAACCAGTTCCTTATTATATCCAATTCGTCATCATATCCAGTTCCTTATCATAACCAGTTCCCTATCATAGCCATTTCTTTACCATAGTCAGTTCCTTATCATAGCTAGTTCCTTATCATAGGTAGTTCCTTATCATAGCCAGTTCCTTATCATAACCAGTTCCTTATAATATCCAATTCGTCATCATAGCCAGTTCCTTATCATAACCAGTTCCCTATCATAGCCATTTCTTTATCATAGCCAGTTCCTTATCATAGCTAGTTCCTTATCATAGGTAGTTCCTTATCATAGCCAATTCCTTATCATAGTTAGTTCCTTATTATAGTCAGTTCCTAATCACAGCCAGTTCCTTTTTATCCTTACACTCAAGTTTTTTTTCGTAATATTTTTAATATACGGGTTATAATCCCGAGTAACAGCGCCCTTGATGAGATTTTGATCTTTTGGCGGCGCTATCTAATTTGTACTTTAATAATAAAAATAATTAATTTATTTTTTTAAAACTTTTTTCTAAACTTAACCTACGGGTAACATTGAATCACTCGTGTAGTGAACTTTAGCCACTAAATAGAGCCACACATAATGAAATATAAATAAAAAAAGATGTTTAAAAAGCTGCGTGTTGTCTTAAAACACTTTGGGGAAACACTATTTTAAATATATATATATAAAAAAACACAAACTATTATGGTTTGTGAAAACTCAACCCCTCTTGGGGTTGAGTTTTCACAAACCCTCGCTATGACATCCCCTCACCCACATAATGGACCTCAAATTTGTCATTTTTAATGATACAAATTTCGGCTAAAAATACAAGTAAGGAACTGAAATCTGTGATGTGTTAAAAACACGACTTCCTTTGATCACGTTTTAACATTAGAATTAAATTTTTTTAACTTCTCTCTTTTTTTTGCCGTTCGTTCACTCATCAAGAGTGTTCTTCGGTATTAAACAGTTTCAAATAAATGCAACGAATTTTTGTTATCTAGTTATAAGTAGTGTGTAGGTGCTAACTTTTTTTGGTTATCTAGTTATAAGTGGTATGTAGGTGCTAATTTTTTTTGGTTATCTAGTTATAAGTAGTATGTAGGTGTTAACTTTTTTTGGTTATCTAGTTATAAGTAGTATGTAGGTGCTATTTTTTTTTGGTTATCTAGTTATAAGTAGTATGTAGGTGCTAGCTTTTTTTAAGAAGTTAAATATTTAGATTTTTAAAAATAAAATGACACACAGGAAATTAAAATAAAGTTAGTTCATAGTTATAATGTATAAATTAGATTAGTTCTTAAGAAATACATTTGTATGTAGCTTTTAGCAAATTATTGTGTTAAATATTTCTTAGTTAAATAAAAAAAGACAAGAAGATTGCATTTTTTAACACGTATAAATAAACGTTATTTTTTGTTTTCACGTAGTTTAAAAAAATTATGTAATTTAGATATCCAACAATGTCCAAGTGCATTTAAGGATTACATTAAAATATATGTGTAACTCAAATTAATGTAAAAAAAAACATTAATGTTTGAGTTTGAGAAGTGAATTATATCAGAGATGCGAATAGAAAGATATGAGAATGAACGTTGCTGAATTCTAAGTCATGGTGATAGAAAAGTGTGAAATGGAAAGTTAATGCGATATATGTGTGAAAAATGGAAGATTGGAGCTGGTCGAAGAGTTTTGCTTTTAAGATATATTTTTTTCAGATCATGTGAGAGTTATGAGATATATCGAACGGCGTGTAGCGATAAAAAATAAAGTAAACGGGACACTAAATTTTTTATTTATTTAACACTTTTATTGCAATACAATCTGGCGGGCTTATTGCCAGGTGGCAATCTCTTCCAACCGACCAGACAAAAGTTATTGGAGCAAGTTACGTGGTCGCATAAACATTCAAATGACTATCCATCCTCACGAAATCAATAAACATATACGTGAGAACATGCCCACGAACCCCACAAAGACGGACAATCATCTGAACATTATTTTTTCATATAAAGTGAGATATCATCAATCAAAAGGAAAGGAAAGGAAAGGATGGTGGAGAGGAAAGGAAAAGAAAAATCAGGAATGAAACACGTTATTTTACTGACTAGAAATTAAGAGTTTCTTCAGTCGCTTCTTAAAGCTTGCCAAGGACGGATCGAGTCTTATATTGGTTTGTAACTGATTCCAGAGTCTCACTGCATGGACAGTAAAGGATGACGTAAAGAAAGAGGAGCGGTGAACTGGTTATATGATCGTACTTACGTAGGTTGAAAATGAATCTTAGGCACACATTTTGAAGACGCTGTAATTTGTCCAGCTGTTTCTCTGTAATATCCAAGTAACATACGTTTGCATAGTCCTGAATTGGAAAGAGCAGAGATTGTACGAGTAAAATTTTGGTTTTAATTGGTAGGAATCTTTGCAACACTTTAAGTGAATGAAGGCTGAAGAAGATGCACATTTGTAGTCGGACTGAATATTATCAAAATGTGCTAAGATGATAGTCCTCAATATTATTTTAGTGACAACTTTAAGATATAGGAGTTAAACGTGGACGTAGAAAAATACGGGTAAGAGCCAAATAAATGCTGTAGAAATGTGTGCACGAAGAAGAATACATGGGGTGACAATTAATGATAGAAAAATGGATGAAATGATAAGAGATGAATGTGAACCTTAGGCTGATACTTTGAGTCAGATGAATAAGAGCACTTAGACATGGTTTGGACATGTAAAACGAATGAATAAAGAGAAAATAACAAATATACTGTGCAAATATGAGTGAAAGGTGTGGTAGAGAAAGACCAAGGTAAGTATGCATGAAGCAAGCAAATTGTATCTTGAAAGAAGGAAATGTAAAACGTCACAAAAATAATAGACTTAAGATAGACTGGAGTACTTAAATACAACCATAAACCTTAATAAGACTTTCTTAACCTTTCCTTCCCTGTGTTGGGTATCTTCTACACGTTGCTTCTAATAACCATCAATATCTCTATAAATATAATAAATACAAGGTTAAGATTTTAGGTATTCCTCCATAATATATTTACGCATTGATTTAAAAAATAATATTAATACTAATCAGAATTTATCGACTACATCGAGGTGTTTTGTAAAGATCGAAAACAAATTCGCATTTAAACGCTGCGAGTACCTCGTCTTGACGATAGGTGAATAGTATGCGGGAAGCGCGACACTATATTCGCATCTCACTCTTGCATACTAGACTGAATTGCGAGAACCTGAATTGTCTCAACGTCGCAAGCAAAGGCGTAAGCGCTGGGGTATGCGACAGACGTTCCGCGCCACTTGTAGCCTCAAGGCTTGCAAATAGGTTAGACGTACGCCCGTTCCGTGAGCGTTTTTTAATGTTTTTAGATGGTTTTTTAATGTTTTCAGCAAATACATCTCAATTATTATAATTTTTAGCTTCAATTATAATTAATTAAGGGGATTATCTATGAATTTTCTTATTTTTCCGATTTAAAATCGCTAATTTTTTATTGCGTACTCACTACCCAACACCGGATCACGCGTATTATTTTTATCACCGTAAGGGAAGGGTTAAAAGGTTCTTCTCAAGTGCTTCCCAAAGATGCCCACCCCACCCATATCTCAACTTGTTAGACTCAGATGATTCGAAGCCATAGAATTTGTAACAATGGCTCGATAAATTTAACTGAAGGAAAGGCGGTCTCCGTTCTTAAATCCTGATACATTGAACGATTTTGAAAAAAAAAATACCAATCCAACATATATATAATTGTATTTATTACATAACTCAGGAAGTCACAAACGTTGCCGATAATCTGCGTTAGAATAATTCTTAAATAGTTGAAAAATAATTCTTTCGCATATAATTCAAGAAATACGAACTTTTAACGTATTTATTCTGATGCCGTTTAGGTAGTTATACTACGAGGACAGAAAATCCAGCGACAATAAATAAAATTAACATTTTCCACCAACCGACCCATCCCACCGGCTGGCTCTCTCTTCGTCGCTGGTGAGTTATAACAAGAATTATATTAACGACTTGCCACCACACCACTGAGGTTTGCGGCTAAAAGCGTAACACCATTATTTTCAAATGAACACTTTAGTTTTTAAATGTGTGCCCTGAATAGACATTAAGTATTCTCTCTGTGGTGAGGTCAATAAGGGTGAGTGATTCTAGTTATCGTTGAAAACATTTTACCAGCGAAATTCTTTGAATTATTTGGGAAAAAAGTATTTCTCGTTGAGAATTTTTTTATCCTTTAAAAAAATTGTCCTTTCACAATATAAATTTGCTTGTGCTTGTGTTATGCACGTTTTTTTTATTCAAGGGTGACGCCTAGTTTGTTGCAGTGCAGGCTGTCCTCTTTGGACGGCCCCGTAACGTGTTGTTGACGTAACATTATGCATGCATGTATACGCCTGCTTCTTTGTAATTAATTAAATTTTTTTATCATAAATAAACAAATAAAACGTACAAAAAACCACATTGGCTCAAGTGCCACGAATGGATTGATTACATTTTTTTATCTATTAGTAGTCGATTTCATTTTCATCAAATTAATTGATTGTTCCGAATTTATTTAACAGAACTGGGTATAATGACAGGGGTTTTTGCGGTTGTTGGTCCTTCAGTGTGGAATATAAAGTCTCTTATTTAAGAAATATGAGTGGGATATGCAGCTTTTGGAAGCAGTTCACTTCGATCACCCACGCTGTAATGGGTAACGAAATAACGTCCCATCCTGCGTGACCTTCACTAAAGGATCAAAAAAAAAATTATATTTTTTTATAAGCGCGATGTCAAGTAGTTACAGAGAAGAAACTGTCCAAAGGAACTTGTTCTACGGTGGCAACACACCTGAGGGTGAAAATAATATAAACGACGCGGATTTAAGGTTCTATATTACGAAGATATACAAAGTAGAATGTGTTACTATCACATATCGGAAGATTTATAAAGTCGAATGTGTTACTATCACATATCGGAAGATCTACAAAGTCGAATGTGTTACTATCACATACCGGAAGATCTACAAAGTCGAATGTGTTACTATCACACATCGGAAGATCTACAACAGGCGTCGGCAACCTATGGCACGCGTGCCAGGCTTGGTACGCGATGGGGTTCTGAATGGCACTCTACAAATAATCAGGGAAATCGCGAAAATATCGAGACGAAGTGATTTTTAAATAAGAGAAAATGTTTAATTATAATTATTTATCTAACGTGGCTCGCCAATGTCACGAAAATCTGCGCGAAGGGTGAGTGAGAGCGCATTCGGAGTAAAAGGGATGAAACATGCGTAGCGCCGACTAGTTATCGAAGCGGACTTCACGTATGTTCAAGCCGGAATGACATTCGCCCCTCTCTTTCTCGTTTTGCTACTGCGCACCATTTGCCTGTAATACCAGTTAAACTTGCATTTCGTTTAATACTGGTCGTTACTTTCCGTTCTAACTTTTTTGTGAAGACTTGTATCTTATTGGTTTAATATTTGTTATAATTCATCCATATTTAATCAAATGGAGGGTAAGAAACAAAAACTAAATGTTCGCGGGTTTCAAGACTATTGGACGAATGAATATGGATTTATACAACAAAAGGATCGTGCTGTATGTGCGATATGTCGCGAAAGTGTCGTATGCCGCACGTCAAGTGTACAAAGACATTTCCAAACCAAACATCAGTCCACATTTAATAGCAACGATGAGAAATGTGAAACTATAAAGAGAGCTGTTTCTGGTTATAAGAAACAAGTAACTTTTTTTTGTGGAATAACTGGAACGAAGCCTAAAGCGACAGAATGCAGCTTCGCAATTGCTCATTGCATAGCTGCCAAAGGCAAACCCTTTACAGATGGGGAATATATAAAGGAAATCTTTATAAAAAGTGCTGAAAAGTTGTTTAGCGATTTACCTAACCAACAAACCATATTATCCCGAATTCGAGAAATACCGGCTTCTGCGCGAACAATTGAAAGAAGAATAACTGAAATGGCAGACAATGTAACAACAAAACAGAATTCTGGATTACAAGAAGCTGTTGCATTTAGCGTCGCTGTTGATGAAAGTACCGATGTAAATGATATTGCGCGGCTTGCAGTATTTGCACGGTATTGTGATAAAGGTCAAGTTTATGAAGAATTGTGCAATTTGATTCCTCTGTCTGGGACAACTAAGGGGCAGGATATTCTTGCTTCATTCATAAATTGTTTTGACAGCAAGAACATTAATATCAAAAAAATATTTTGTGTAACTACTGACGCACTGGCGCACCTGCAATGGTTGGCAAGGATAGAGGATTTGTCCAACTTCTTGAAAATCATATTGGACATAAAATATTGAACTTCCATTGTATAATACACCAGGAAAGTTTAGTTGCCAAAATTTCGTCACAGCGCTTAATTCCTGTAATGAACACTGTTGTTAAAATAGTTAATTTCATAGTGTCTCGCTCTTCATTGACACACAGGCAATTTAAATCTCTTTTAGAAGAAATAGAAAGTGAATATGTTGACCTCCCCTTATACAGCCATGTTCGTTGGCTTAGTCGAGGCAATGTCTTGAATAAGTTTGTGTCATGTCTGGAACACATTAAAGTTTTTCTTAATGAAAAGGAACAACATTTCCCCGAATTGAACGATAAAGAATGGTTATGCAAATTGATGTTTCTGACTGATATAACTAAACATCTCAATGAACTAAACTTAAGATTGCAAGAAAAGCGCCAAACTGTCCTCGAACTTTTTGAATATTGGACAGGATTTGCTACAAAATTAAATATATTTTTATGTGATATTAATACTAGTACCTACAAATACTTCCCAAATGTTAAAGCGCTTGCAAATAAATCGACCATAGACAAAGATGAACTTAAAACCTACGTTGAAGCACTTAAAGATGAATTTTCCAGAAGATATTTTCCTTCCTCATAAAACCAGATTTAATAGATCCATTAATAATCCCGTTTGATTTTTCAATTTTTGAGTGGATGAATGTTGATAATTTTGAAATGGAACTTATCGAACTAATATCTTCAGAATTATGGAAAACAAAATTTAAGGAATTACGAAAAAATCTGGAAGATGACTCTATGGAAAAATCGACTGCTATATTAAATTGTTGGATGTCATTGCCGGAAAGATTTAATTGTTTAAAGAAAATTGCATGTGCTCTCCTTTCCGCTTTTGGTTCCACATATCTCTGTGAACAATTTTTTTCTCACATGAAACATATTTTGAGTCCACAAAGAAGTCGTTTAACAACTGAACATTCAGAATCTTGTGTGAAATTAAAAGTCACAAATTATACCCCTGATATTGAAATATTAAGCAAAAATGTGCAGGGACAAGGTTCGCATTAAATTTTTTTAATTAATGTTAGAATTTTATGTTATTTTTTAATAAATATGTTTAAAAGATAAATTTGGTATAAAATTCTTCTCCTCTAGAACCCCATTATATAATTTAGAATTAAGGCGGCACCCTGAATCATATTGGTAGAGTGGCTTGGCACACCAAAGCTAAAAGGTTGCCGACCCCTGATCTACAAAGTCGAATGTGTTACTACCACATATCGGAAGATCTACAAAGTTGAATGTGTTACTACCACATATCGGAACATCTACAAAGTCGAATGTGTTACTATCACATATCGGAAGATCTATAAAATCGAATGTGTTACTATCACATATCGGAAGATCTATAAAATCGAATGTGTTACTATCACATATCGGAAGATCTACAAAGTCGAATGTGTAACTATCACATATCGGAAGGTCTATAAAGTCGAATGTGTTTCTATCAACTATCGGAAGATCTACAAAGTCGAATGTGTTACTATCACATATCGGAAGATCTACAAAGTTGAATGTGTTACTACCACAAATCGGAAGATCTACAAAGTCAAATGTGTTACTATCACATATCGGAAGATCTATAAAGTCGAATGTGTTACTATCACATATCGGAAGATCTACAAAGTCGAATGTGTTACTATCACATATCGGAAGATCTACCAAGTCGAATGTGTTACTATCACATATCGGTAGATCTACAAAGTCGAATGTGTTACTATCACATATCGGAAGATCTACCAAGTCGAATGTGTTACTATCACATATCGGAAGATCTACAAAGTCGAATGTGTTACTATCACATATCGGAAGATCCACCAAGTCGAATGTGTTACTATCACATATCGGAAGATCTACCAAGTCAAATGTGTTACTATCACATATCGGAAGATCTACCAAGTCGAATGTGTTACTATCACATATCGGAAGATCTACCAAGTCGAATGTGTTACTATCACATATCGGAAGATCTACAAAGATTTCTCTGTAGTTCTTCTTACCTTGCAAGGAAGTACCCAATCTAATTGCTGCAGTCACAATCATCGTATCCTTTCAGTAAAATAAATATTATTTATATTTTCTGGAGTATTTTTAATATCTCACTAAGAGTGGGCTCGATTTCCTAGTTAGAGCGCCCTTAATGAGCTATTTAAATTGTCGTTTCATTTTTAATATTCTTATTAAAATCCCGAGTTAGAGCGTCCTTAAGAAGAGTCTGCTTTCTACATGACACTATATAAATCATAATTTTATTATATTATACGTAAATACACGCTTATAGATAGAATTAATGGAGTCGGTGTGAGGCTGGGGCTGAACATGAACGTGAGTAAAACTAAGTTCATGGTGTTTCGCCGGCAGGATCACGCAGGAGCACGTCTTACATTGCTGGTGACGGTGCTGATACAGAGAAAGAGTGGAAACATTTAAATACCTCGGAAGTATCCTAGTGGAAGACCTCCACCAGACCTAAGCAAAGTGCAGAATTGAATCATCTCATGCGGCTTTTAATAAAATGAGAAGCGTATTCTGCGATTATAATCCATGGTAAACTTGAAACTTCGACCACGGTCAGTCAAATACTACGTTTTGTCAGTGTTATTACATGGAGTGGAATCATGGACCCTCAAAGTTGGTAGTATGAACCGACTGGAAGCATTCGAAATGTGGATGCACCGGAGGATACCCTGGACGGATTTGGTCAGCAACACGAGGATTGTTCAAAGAGTCGAAGTTGATAGAGAGTTGCTGACTAATATTAAAATCCGAAAGGTGTCTTACTTGGGCCATGTACTTAGAGGAGCAAAGTACAAATTACTGCACCTGATCATCCAAGGCAAAATAGAGGGCCGAAGAGGTGTTGGCAGGAGGCAAATCTCCTGGCTCCGCAATATACGTGATTGGACTGGTATAAGGTGAGTTGGGGATCATCTTCGGGCTGCCGGGGACAAAGATGCCTACTCTCAGGTGATATTCAACGTTGGGGAAACTTAACATGACACTAGGAAGAAGAAGATACCAAATTTATATTAGGATAGACAGCGAAGATGGATCTCCACACTTTTCTTTTCACGCATAAAACCTTTGCTGCGTTTATATAATACCATTCCCTCTATTTAATTTCCTCGTTACATTATCCATAAATTTTAAGCATTCGTTTATTTTTTCATATGATAACGTATCTGTATTGGTGATAAACACATATAAAAGAACGTGGTCAGAGGACTACACTGTCTTCGTCATATTAACGATGTCTTTATCTTGTCATACATACTCGTCTGTTTTTCATACATGTAGACTGTAAAATATAGCAGGTTTTTGCCATACCTCATACAACTAACGAAAATACGTTAAGGAGGCCTGAAACCAGGCTTACACGTTTCAAATTAAAATGGGTAATAAAGAGTAACGATCATACAATCTCCGTGTAAAAATTTTACGAAATTTAATAAAAAGTTTACAATAATTGATGGAAAATACCTGAGCCATTTGAGATTTGCAGACGATATCGTTATATTCTCACAAAACCCAAATGATCTTCAGCACCAACTGCAGGAATTGGCAGAGGTCAGTAAATAAGTAGGTTTAAAAATGAATATATCGAAAACCAAAATATGATGAAAAGTTTTGCTACCACAAAACCAATAATTGTAGATGGAAAGCCGCTGAAACTTGTCCAGGAATATGTGTATTTGGGTCAACTTAATCTCTTCGTAGGTGACTTATCGGAGGAAATAGCACGAATGACAAAACTAGCATGGAGCACATTTGGACGTTTTAAAAACATCTTCAAAAGTTATCTCCCAATATCTTTGAAGCGAAAGGTCTACTACCAGTGTATTCTCCCAGTACTTACGTATGACTGCGATACATGGACCCTTATATCAAAGAACACACAAAAGCTCCAGAACACACAAATGAGCATGGTGAGATACATGTTGGGATATACTAAAATATACCGTAAAGGAAACACCCGAATTCGTAACAAAACAAAGGTAGAAGACGTAATGAATGTGTTCAAGAAAATGAAGTTGGAATGGGAAGGACACGAAGTCAGAATGTCAGATTCCCGATGGACATCCGAAATAATCCAATGGTACCCAAGAGGCATAAAGAGGCCCAGAAGAAGACTGAATGTACGCTCGATAGATGAAATCAGGAAGCATGGCAGCATCACATGGCACCAATGAGGAAACAACCGAATTATATGAAGTCAACTTGGGGAGACCTTCATCCAGCAGTGGATCGACTGAGGTGGATAGTGATGCTGATATGAAACATATTTCATAGAAAAAGTATGGTGTTTTTATTTTAAATGAAATATGAAGTTCCACAAGGTGACGTCCGAGTCATTCATAACATTATGTTTCATAGAGTTATTTCAAACACTGACTGGTTGGTTTAGTTTGCTTAAATTCAATACTTTACTAAGTACGAGGGTCATCCAGAAACTAAGATTACAAGGGCTCCTGAGGCCGGAGGATTTTTTTTGTTTCAAAGTTGGTGCAACTGGCGTGTCAGTTTGTTTAGTCTCGCATGTTTGTCGGCCATTTTTTTCAGTCACAGTAAATTGTTCCGATGGAGAGATCGTCGTGCGCTCCCGCCAACTCTCGTCCGTGCGAGACCTGCGCGGTCATCAGTTTTTTGACTTTGCAGAACAATACCGCCCCAATATCCATCGAAAGCTTATGGAAGTTTATGGTAGTGATGTGATGAGTCGACAATATGTCACGAAGTGGGTTAGATTGTTCAGAGAAGACCGTATTGATATTCACGACGAGGCAAGGCAGTGATTTCTGACGAACTTGTGCAAAAAATTGAAGAACAAGTGCAAAATGACCGCCGTGTGACGCTTGACGACCTTCACGAAGAATTTCCTGACGTTTTTCGAAATCTTCTTGGTAATATTCTGTCGAAAAAACTTGGTTACAAGAAGTTGTGTGCGAGATGGGTGTCCAGTCAAAATCGCGTGACCCCCGCGCGTGAATTTTTGGATCGTTTTGCACAGGGAGAAGTTTTTCTGGACTCTATCGTGACGGGGGATGAGACGTGGGTGTATCACTATACACCAACAATTTTTCAACGATCAGGAGGTCGAGGAAGCTGTAAAGAAGTGGCTGAAAGAGCTGGCGGTCGAGGTCTATGACACTGGCATACAAAAGCTGGTGCCCCGGCTACAGAAATATCTCGATCTCGACGGCAATAACGTTGAAAAATAGTTAAATATATTTGTGAAGTATCCTGTAAATTTCAATTAAATACAAACATTTTTCTATCCTACATAAATGTTGTAACCTTACATTCTGGATGACCCTCGTAGTTTAATTTTTTGTTAGATAAAGTAAACTATTTAAAGTGGATACCTCATCTGAATGAGGTATTCAAGTAAATATGTTCGATATGATCGCGTGACATGAATGCGGAAAGACGTTATCGTGAATTATAAGGTCGTAGGTTCGAATCCAAAATGTGTTGGAAGTTTTTATATGTGTTTATTGATATTTCTTTTAAAAGTTAGACACGATACGGTTCATTGTGATTTTGATAAAAGATAATGGATTAAATTTTTATTTTGAGTCATCATTTGCAAGCAAAGTTTTTTTAGTTATCAATTTTGTTCAACATGATCGATAGGCATTCTTTTATACATGGTTCAATTCACATTCATCGTTTATGATATTAACATTTTCAATCGTTTTATGATACTTCAAACTTAAACACACATACGAATATATTACATAATGACGTTTAATGATATTTCCGGATATTTAAAGAACACTATCTGGAAAAACAAGTATATGAACATCCAAAGCAAGGTGAGGATATACAAGACCTGTGTCCACCCCATAATGACATACAGCATAGAGTCCAGAGCTGACACTGTCAGAACCAAAAATCTCCTTCGAACCAGTGAAATGAAGGTACTCAGGAGTATCGCTGGCAAAACCCTTCGTGATAGAGTACGAAACATAGAAATCCGAAGGATGTACGAAGTGGAAGATATTGTTAGATGAGGACGACAGAGAAGAAGGTTCTGGAACGAACACGTATCCAAAATGGCGGAACCAAGAGCCGTAAAAATGGCCAGGGACAGTATCCCCCAAGCGAGCAGACCTCTAGGACGACCTCCCAAAAGATGTAAAGACAGCTGGCAGTCGACGTCACAAGATGGAAAAGATGATGCAGGACCATAACAGGCCAACAGGCCTAAAATAAGAGGGAGAAAAAGAAGACTTTTACATAAGAAGTAGGAAGAACCCTTTTCACTCCTCCTCTTTGAATTAGTAATTAATTTGTTTTATTTATTTTACACATGACAAGAAATATACATCATCTGTAAAAAAACAACAACAGGTAACTTAATTTGGACATAAAATTTTAATGGATCTCGGTTTGTTGCCTTTCATTTGTCGTGTCCCCAGTAAACTAGGTTTTTGCATGTATCTCACTGAGGACATATAGCATGAAAAAATAAATCGATATTTCTTTACGATTTTTGATTATATAAAAAAAGTTAATGATATCGACGTGTAATTTCAACATACATACCATCACGCCATTTTCCTGTCAGGTTAGGTAGAGAGAACAGAATAACAGACTTTTCTACCTCGAAACAAATTCTTCGCTCTTCTATATCAATACACCTCCTCATATAACTTCCACGTTTTCTATAACTTCATTTCTTTCTTCCAAAATATTATTTGCTCGATTCAATATTTCTGTTTCTGGTTTTATTTTATCACACCTTTCACTCACATTTGCACTGCATATTTATTTTGTGAGTATTTCTTCATTCATACGTTCTTCATGTCCAAACCATCTCAGAATGCTTTTCTTCATCCTACTCAGCACATTAACCTTAAGTTCATAATCATCCTTAATAACTTTATTCAGCATTATGTTATACATAATCATTCTTAATAACTTCATTCAGCATTATGTCATATATAATCATCCTTAATGACTTCATTCAGCATTATGTCATGCATAATCATTCTTAATAACTTCATTCAGCATTATGTCATACATAATCATCCTTAATAACTTTATTTAGCATTATGTTATACATAATCATTCTTAATAACTTCATATACAATCATGTCATATATAATCATCCTTATAACTTCATTCAGCATTATGTCATATATAATCATCCTTAATGACTTCATTCAGCATTATGTCATGCATAATCATTCTTAATAACTTCATTCAGTATTATGTCATACATAATCATCCTGAATAACGTCATTCAGCGTTATGTCATACATAATCATCCTTAATAACTTCATTCAGCATTAGGTCATACATAATCATCCTTAATAACTTCATTAAGCATTATGTCATACATAATCATCCTTAATAACTTCATTCAGCATTATATCATACATTTGCACCTCATGTATACTCACATTTTTACAGTATTTATTTAATATTTTACAACGCCCTTTCTCTCTCATATGCATCATAATTTATATAATCCTGGCAGTTTTTTATAATGTCCGAATAGATTATACGTATGTTTAAGTGACTTATTGATTTGTTTCCAATCGCAACACGTCGTTCGATATTCCTCATAACTATTCCATCCCGAGAAAATATTACCCATACAGCAGAATTTCTCAACTTCTTTTAATCTTTCATTACTCACCCATATATCGCATTTACTTTTCCTTTCAAACATTTATTACCTTTCGGTCTTTATAGTATTTACCTTGTTTTCCTCAGTCTTTGCAGTTTTTGCTATTTTCACTTTCTGTCTGTGTAGTATTTATTATTGTTTTTATATTGTCGAACTAAAGGCTTTATAAATGTTTATTCGAATAACATAACAACAAAAAATACTTAAGGGTTTTGGTACATTATAGAAGACGTTTTGGTATATTATAGAATATGTTTTGATATATTATAGAAGACAATTTGGTATATTATAGAATACAATTTGGTGTATTATAGTAGACAATTTTGTATATTATAGAATACGGTTTGGTACATTATAGAAGACAATTTGGTGTATTATAGAAGATGATTTGGTATATTATAGAAGACGATTTGGTATATTATATAAGACGATTTGATATATAATAGAAGACAATTTAGTGTATTACAGAAGACGATTTGGTATATTATATAAGACGATTTGGTATATAATAGAAGACAATTTGGTATATTATAGAAGACGATTTGGAATATTATAGAAGATGATTTGGCATGTTATAAAATATGATTTTGGTGTATTAAAGAAGATGATTTGATATATTAAAGAAGATGATTTGGTATATTATAGAAGACGATTTGGTATATTATAGAATACGATTTGGAATATTATATAAGACAATTTAGTATATAATATAAGACAATTTGGTATATTATAGAAGACGATTTGATATATTATTGAAAACATTTTGGTATATTATAGAATACGATTTGGTACATTAAAGAAGACGGTTTGGTATATTATAGAAGATGATTTGGTGTATTAAAGAATATGATTTGGTATATTATAGAAGACGATTTGGTATATTATATAAGACGATTTGGTATATTATAGAAGACAATTCGGTATATTTCAGAAGACGATTTGGTATATTATAGAAGACGATTTGGCATATTATAGAAGACGATTTAGTATGTTAAAGAATACGATTTGGTATATTATAGAAGGCGGTTTGGTATATTATAGAAGATGATTTGGCGTATTAAAAAATATGTTTTGGTATATTATAGAAGACGATTTGGTATATTATATAAGACGATTTGGTATATTATAGAAGACAATTTGGAATATTTCAGAAGACGTTTTGGTATATTATAGAAGACGATTTGGTATATTATAGAAAACGATTTGGTATATTATAGAACACGATTTTTAATAACGTGTGTTTTCTTCCTTCCATACTTAACGTGTATATTAAAATCAAGTACCAAGTTAAAAAAATAGTAAACAAAAACAGTGTTAGATAAAGTAACCTGCTTAACACAACATATTTTGTATTTCAAAGTATACAAACTCATAATTTGCAAAATAATCCCCGTGGCATTTTTTTAAGGCTTTAGCGCAAAATTTATTACAAGTAGCGTTCGATAAATTGAATTTAGCTAACTGTTTTTGTGCTGAAACACGAACAGAGAAGAATTTTAACTTGTTATTGAAGAACTAAAAGCTTGAGTGTTTTCTTTTGGAACAACGCATGGATAACGGGGTCGTAAATTAAAAGTTTCGATATTTGTGGTTTAGTCGAAATGGGTCTGTATTTAGTTTGAAATATACTCGTAGTAGTGCCTCATTATTAACGTGGGTAGTTTTTAAGACCACTAGGGGATGTCGGAAACCGCGAATAGTACTGTATCTTGCTATTTTCTACACATGTCCCGAAAGTTGCCTAGGGATTTAAGTAAATTATTTATAAATAGTTTGAGACATCCTGTATAAATAATGTACAGTAAGATATAAACATATAAAGATACAAACATATGTACCATCACCCTGTTTCCTTACTGAGGTGGGTAGATATGAGAGAGCGCCAAACTTTCCCATCGGAATACACATCTTTCGTTACTTTTACATTCATGCAACATCTTATACTACCTTGATCAAAAATTTATAGGACTTTATTCATAAAATTGAAAATACAAGTTTATTAATCAAAATCGATATGGTCCCTTTCAAAGTACTCCCCATCGACTGCAACGCACTTACTTACGCCAGCGCTTGATCCAATCCTCAAAACACCGCTGGTACTCAATTTTCGGTATGTTCATCAGAGCTGTCTTCGATTTTTTCATGACATCCTTTTGGGTGCTGTAACGCGTTCCGCGAAGCGGTTTTTTAAGTCGGTTGAACAGGAAAAAGTCGCAGGGAGCCAGATCAGGTGAATTCGAAGGCTGCTGGATAGTATTCGTGTTGTTTTTGGTCAAAAACTCGTGGAAATCATATCTTTCGCGATTTCAACGCGGTCCTTTTTTTGAATGAAATTGAGGTCTTTCGGCACCAGTTTTGCAGCGACACGTCTGAGGGCCAAATCACTAACCAAAATGTCTTGAGCGGATCCATAAGCGATGTTAAAGTCCTCTGCCAGCTATCTAATGGTCAATTTGCGGTTTTCTTTGATTTTATCGATTTTTTCATCGGTGCGCCACACGGTGGCTGGCAGCGCCACACGGTGGCCGGTCCTTAAACTTTTTGATCAAGGTAGTATGTGTATAGCTAGTACGATTTCTCATAATTTTACTTTTCTTTTTGAAGTGAAACTTCTACTGGCGCGGTAGGGCAAATTGGCCTGAACGTCACGAAAAGTGAAACGGTGTATTATATTATTATCAAATGATTGTTAAATATTTTATTTATATAAGATTAATAATTAATTATTATGAATAATTATTAAAACTATTTTAAAATTATTAAGTGTATTATATTTTTATTAAAATTATTAAGTTTATTATATTTTAATTACAATTATTATCATTAAAAATTAAAAAAATATTTTTAAATAAATAATAAATAAATACAGGTTTATTGATAGCAACATACTCGTAGTATGTACATAGTACATTTAGACACATTTCAAGAACACATTAAAAAGAGAATACATTAAAAAACAGAAGCTATCAAAAGTTCTGGGCTCATCTAATAACACCCCCCCGGCCAAGATACACCCCACCAATATAGGGTGAGTCCGGCCACGGGGACACCATATGTTTTTCAGCTCACACCCTTGAACACGTAGAATAAGAAGATAAAAAAAAAACACACACACAGAAAATAAACAGATGACAAAAAAAATACATTCAAGAGAGAAGACATTAAAAGGTCCGGGCTCATCCCACAAACATTCCCCCGGCTGAGATACCCCCCACCAATGTAGGGCGAGCCCAACCGCAAGGGCATATTGTTTGTTATATATTATTTTTATATATTTAACATGTATTAATTTTATTTTATATTAAATTATTTTATTTAATATTAATTTTAATATTTATTTAATTTATGTTTAATATATAATTATAATAATATACATACGTTATTATAATATTAATAATTATATTATTATTACATTATAATTAATTATTATATAATTAATTAAAATTACTGCACCTGATCATCCAAAAAGGCAAAATAAAAGGCCGAAGAGGTGTTGGCAGGAGGAAAATATCCTGGACCCGCAATATACGTGGTTGGACTAAGGTATAAGGAGCGTTGGGGACCTTTTTCGGGCTGCCGGGGACAAAGATGTTTACTCTCAGGTGATATTGAACGTTGGGGGGACCTGACATGACACTGGGAAGAAGATGATAATTAATTAATAATATAATATAATAAAAATAATAAAATAATAAATATATAATTAATTTAATAATTAATCATAACATAATTTTTTTTATTTATTTAATATAAAAAAATATTAATTTAATATTGTTAAGCGTATTATTTTATTATTAAAATGGTTATTTATTATTTAAATTATTATTTTTTATTATTAAAAATTATATTTTTTTCATTTAATTAAGAGAGATTTTCTTGAATTAAATTCCACATAACCATTTCCTAATCCTAAAAAAAAATCGTTAACAAATGGAAAAAAAGCAATGCATGAAACCTTTTCCTAGGAGCTAAGAAGTTTCACTTCTACCACGCGAGAGTCTCACGCATTTGTTTTTTTTTATAAATACATTTCTCTTGATCCACCCACACTTACTTGGTTTTTCTCTATCATGTCTTCTTCTCATATATGCCCTATATATTTTTTTTGTTAGTATTTGTTCATTTATTCGTTTCACATGCCCAAATCATCTCACAGTGTTGTTCTTCATATTCCTCAAGACATCAATCGTGAGTTGACATTCATCCCTCATTACTTCATCCCTTATTCTGTCATATTTTGTTACCCCATGTAGTCTTCTCAACGCAAGTATTTCTACAGGATTTATTCGGTTCTTTTTCCACGTCCGCATATCCCTCCCATATGTTACATCAAATTTGGCATATTAATACTGTTGTGGAATGACAACTCCAGTTCAAGTTTATACTTTTAGTGTTCCGTTGAATTCATTTTCTATCGCTACACACCATCTGATATCTTTCGTAACCCTTCCATTATCTGAGAAAATATTATCCAAATAGCGAAATGCATGGGATGACTGTAATACGTACGTATTGTGTTTAATTAAGTTACTATTACATATTTAATATTGTTTCTATTCCTATTAAATTTCTCCATATAATTTTGACAGTTCATTGAGCAAGCAAAACAAATACAGACGTCCGACACCATCGATTCATCGGCGTATCATGTGTATTCCTGGGTGTAAAATCTTGGGAATCTGTGACCCTCGTCAGATCATGTGTATTCCTGGTTGTAAAATCTTGGGAATCTGTTAAAGAAGACACGAATAATTTTATGAAATGTGGTACAAGTAGCGTGTTGGATGGTATCGAAGATGATTTAGGTTTTGAAGAGAGTGATAACAATAGTTCAGACATATCAATGAGATGAATGAAGAAGAACGTAATGCTGATGGTATAAGTTATGGCAATAATTATTAAAAAAATAAGAGTTTGTGTATATTTTTGTTAAGGGTCTTTCGAATTGAGTGGTTCTTTAAATTCTTGGATAAAACACAGATGGCGTCGTGAACTTACCTGGATCTTGTGACATTTGAGAAGTGTAATGTATGATATTTATAAAAATTAAGTCGTATACAATACAACAACGCGTTCAAATTGAGAATTATTTTATGTATTGTTATCTCCGGAAACGGTGATTTTAATTGGCCACCAAGATCATGTGATCTGACACCGTTGAAGGCTACGTAAAAAGCCAGTTCTATAAGAATAACCCCTGATCAATTGGACAGTTGAAGCTGAAGGACGAAATTATTTGCGTTATTGGTGAGTTAGAACCGCAATTATGCCAAAATGCCATCGAAAATTTTGAAAAGAGTGGACATCTGTGGAGCTGCGAGAGGTAGAAATTTGTCTGATATTGTTTTTTGTGTTTAAATATCATACATTATACTTCAATGAGTGATAAAAAGTTTTTTTTAATAAAAGCTTCTTGTGTATTTTATTCAAGAATTAAAAAAAAAAGAATTTAAAAAGTCGCTCAACTTGAAAGACTCTTTATAATAAAAAAAATATAAAAATGGTTTCACAAATTTTGGATGAGCCTTGTCATCCGAAAAATATCATTTAGTCTCATATTTTGCGTTATATCATATCTCAGATATTTTTCTAACCGACCTGTAAATGTTTAAAGGCCATTTGTTTTTTTGTCATCTATTTATTTTCTATGTTTTTTTTTTATCTTCTTGTTCTACGTGTTCAAGGGTGTGGGTTGAAAACCATCTGGTGTCCCCGTGGCAGGGCTCACCCTATATTGGTGGGGTGTATCTTGGCCGGGGGATATTAGATGAGCCCAGACCTTTTGATAGACCTTTTTTTTTAATGTTTTATCTTTTTAATGTGTTCTTGAAAAGTGTCTAAATGTATTATGTACATACTATTTTACTATTTTAAGATATGTATCCTAGAGGGAAGAGATGATGATGATGATTTGTTGATAAATAATAAAACACGTTAGATCGCAATGCGGAAAGAGAGTCCAATTTTATTAGTAACGTAGGTATTTACATCTTTTTAGAATGTGCGCGGGAATGCGCTCGCGATATGCCTACGTCTCGCTTCTGCGAATTCAAAACGATTAATTGTTGTATGTAGGTATCATTCAAATACGGAACTGGCGAGACAAGCGTGGTGCGTTCTCTCTCTAGTATGGAATGCGGTCCGCTCGGCTATGGGTTGAATGGCCGGCGGGTGAACTTCGGACTTGCCTATTTAGATTGTCGAGGAATGCGAAGGTCATCTCATCGGTCATTGACCGTATGTATGAACGCCCAGAGTACTTCGAGTGGGCGACCGCCACACTATCAATAAACCTGTATTTATTTTTTTGTATGTTAAAATTTACTAACCTTTTTTGGCCCCAAACATGAACAGATCCACAGACTCCGTTTAGAAGTGCAGTGATCTGTCTCTCTACCTGTTATGTAAATAGGTCGTCAATGTTCTATAATCCTATAGCGTTTGAGGTGTCGATGCATAATAATAGTTTCTCGTTTATGTTGCTGAAACCCAACCCTGAAGAGGAACCGAACTGAAAACTGAACCGTTTATTTGATTATCGAAGGAACGTTAGGGGTTTAAAGGGAAAATGGACTACTCCCTACTTAAGAAAGAAAATCCTCAGGGTCTGATGTTCGAGTATTCAAGTTCCTTATTAGGATGTCCCCATTGTATCTTTCGAATCTATATCTGAGATATGAACTTTTGAGCAAGTTAGAATTTTGAGGTCGATTTATTTTTTATCAAATGAATTTGTTGTTCTTATATGGTGTTTTGTTATAAAAACCTTTTCCGGATGACAAGCATCTTACTATAAAAACCTTTTCCGGATGACAAGCATCTTACTATAAAAACCTTTTCCGGATGACAAGCATCTTACTATAAAAACCTTTTCCGGATGACAAGCATCTTGCTATAAAAACCTTTTCCGGATGACAAGCATCTTACTATAAAAACCTTTTCCGGATGACAAGCATCTTACTATAAAAACCTTTTCCGGATGACAAGCATCTTACTATAAAAACCTTTTCCGGATGACAAGTATCTTACTATAAAAACCTTTTCCGGATGACAAGCATCTTACTATAGTTCGGAAAATCTAGGATGAACCGTATGACAGCTCACAAATTTGCCCCAATACAACCTTGTAACGATGTTCAGTAATTTTAATTATTTTATCAACTTTAATATAAGCCTCGATTCTAATAAATAGCAAGTTATTTAGGTAAATACATTACATAAAACTAACAATAATGACAAATTAATACATCTTGTTACAAATTAGCAAAAATGTGGCAGTTTGTTAAAATCAACTAATATTTGGTGATGTTTGTCAAAAGTCACTACGTTAGTCTGCATTGGCTAGGGATGGAGGTATTCGATAATTGGAATTTTTAAAATCGATTTCGAAAATCGATATTAATTAAAGGTTCGTAATTAGTATTAATTCATAGTGGATCTTGGCCTATTTTAAGATACACATACAAATCATACAATACATTAGAAAGTCAATATAATGAAAATTAGGAATTAAAACGTCAGTTTAGAGAAAAACCATTGTTCGATTTATAAAAAAAACTATTCGATTTGTAAAATAAAACGATTTTACCCCATCCCTTTGTGACAAACGTCGCACGGTTCATCCTAGACTTTCCGAAGTATAACTAAGCCACGGAGGTCATATAATATTTTTATACGAATAAATATTTAATTGGTATAGCCCTTCATTACTCTAAGCCTCTAAAGGAGAGAAGTTTGCACATCAGAATTGCATATTCCTCCTGCGAGAGTTTCCCTATTCGAGAATAACAGAGAGTAATTATGCACCGAATCCTCTTGCATCTATCTATCTGTGCAAGGAACCATTGTATCCAACTTTGTTGCATTCTCTAACTAATATTCCAGATATCTAATATCATTTAACTATTTGCTTATAAACACAATAGCATCATGCAGTATTTGCACGTCTGGGCTTAATACTGAGATTTGGTAATAACTTTTCTATAAGTTTAATATATATCTCTGTACTTGAGAAAATGTAAGATGGTACCTGTGATATTTGAAATGTCATGTCTCAAAGGGATGGGGTAAAATCGTTTTTTTTATAAATCGAAAAATTGTTTTTCTCTAAACTGACGTTTTAATTCCTAATTTTCATTATACTGACTTTCTAATGTGTTGTATGATTTGTATCTATCTTTAAATAGGCTAAAATCCACTATGAATCCAAATTAATACTAATAACGAATATTTAATTTTAGATATAAAAAAATCGTTAATCCAATTATCGTATACCCCATCCCTAACCAATGCAGACTAACGAAGTGATTTTTGACAAACGTCACCAAATATTATTTTATTTTAACAAACTGCCACATTTTTGCTAATTTGTAACAAGATGTATTAATTTGTAATTATTGTTAGTTTTATGTAATGTATTTACCTAAATAACTTGCTATTTATTAGAATCGGGGCTTATCGTAGAATTGTCATTTGACTGTTGGGGAAGGCCGGAAGAACTTGCCACATGGCAAAAAACTCTTAAGACTTTTATATAGTAAAGTGTTAAAATTAAATAGATTATTTACTACATCTATAGATTTTCAAAAATTTAATTTTTATTAACGATGTTTTTATTTGTTTCAGATCAAATTTCACGTTTGTCACAAGGTGAGTTTTGGCAGTTAACATTTCAATTAAAAAAAATATGGCATACATATTCTTATTCTAAAATTGTGATAAAGATCTGGCATGTCATACTTGCGTTTGTTCATTATTTTAATTAATAAGTACTAGTTTCTTTTGAATATTTCCAGTCCTGTATTTTTGCCTAACGTGCGTGCGTGCGTGCGTGCAGATGAAATACATAATTTGAAAGCACGATAACTTTTGAACATGTAAACCAATCTCGCTGAAATTTGATTTAAATGATAAGAACGTGCTAACTTATTTGAGTTCTTTGTTCTTTTTTTTTTTTCTAGAATTACTCAATTTGTATTTATAATTTCCAGGATTATTTAGAACGAGAGGAGATCTCCAAATTTCGTCTCAGGTTAAGACCAAGCGCTGCGAATACAGACTCTTGAGATTCTCAGTAGAGTTGGCAAACCCAAATATTTTAGCAGAACGTTTCAGGTGTAGGGAATACCGTCGTCGTCGTAAATATTGTCAACATGCACGGTCAACGACCGATGAATCAACCTTTGAAAATGTACAATGATCACATACCAGAACGTCAATACTGTTTACACGCAAAATAATATTTACATCGCATTCCACGGTAGAAAGAGAGCGCATCGCGTGTCTCACCGTTTCGGCAATAAATATTCTACCCACTATATCATTGGCAACGTCTGCGACCACCTCGGAACGCACAAGGGTGAGATCAAGATATACCGTGGACGCATTCACGTGCCCCGTTCTGAAATTGTATATATACCTACTTATCGACAAATAAAGAGCACTTGTTATTATTCGCTTGACCATTCATTGCTGTTTACTATTTATTGATTATTCACTCTCACTTTTTCGCATTCCTGAATCGACGTATTTTATTTTAAATACAAAACAAATCAAAATCATCACGACGTATCAGTAAAGCATCCCGCTAAAATTGATGACCCCGAACGAAAAGGAACACAGAATTCGACTAAAGCGAATACAGAGATGTCAACAACATCATTATCAGCACGTCCTACTAGGACACACGCTAAACAGGTAACGGTATCTCTTCTTCTGAACAGTCTTTCATTCCTTCCTGATGCAAATCTTCAAATTGGCAAAATTATCGGTAGATTTGAAAAGTCACTTGTCTTCCGTAAATATTCTGCAAGTTAAAAGGTTGAGCTAATTAGGAAGCGCTTTTGAGGTAATCGGATTGATAAAAAACAGCAACATACTGAATTATCTATAAAAAAATAAATTAACGCCTTTACTAAGCATTTGATTAAATTGATGAAAAAAAAAACGTAACGTTAGTTCGGAAAATCTAGGATGAGTCCTGTGACAGCTCACAAATTTGCCCCGATACAACCTTGTAACGATGTTCAGTAATTTTAATAATTTTATCAACTTTAATATAAGCCTCAATTCTAATAAATAGCAAGTTATTTAGGTAAATACATTACATAAGGTTGTATTGGGGCAAATTTATGAGCTGTCACAGGACTCATTCTAGAATTTCCGAACTATAGGTAGCTCTTTAACAAGGAAATAAGACGGATTTAAGACTTTTTGGAAGACTCTAAATGGAATACGTGAGTCTATAAATTGTGCGAATGTAGAGTGTGATGAGAATTGATGTGTTTAGAATTATAAATGTGATAACTTCACATTTGTTTATAATCAAACAATAATTTTCCATTAAAAAATACATTAACACTGTTGTATACTTGATTGATACGTAGTTATGTTAGCTGGAATATAATTTCACTGTTTTGTACCCTTGCTACGATTTTTTAAGGGTTGGTGAAAGGGTGCAGTATAAAGCTTCGAGATATATTTATTTTACATTAAATTGGTCATTTTTATAATTGTCATTAATTATACCGATCTCGAACGAACATCAAATTTATAACCACTAAACACAAAAGAAGCATATTTAATGACTTTTTTTATAAAATATCAACAAATCTCACTTAAATTGTTCTGAATTGCTTAGCTTTTTCTATATTAGAGTTCGTTGAGTACATACTAACCATATGATTATTCTATTGCAAACAAAGAACCTCTTCTTGCTTACAAAATTCCCCTTTAAATAGAATATACTTTATTGGGAAAATCACTTTGTCGGGTTTACGATATGTTTTACCATATATTGTTAAGCTATAAAAGAAGGCCGATTGCAGAATGAATAAAGAAGATGTAGAGTGTGAATGTTTCAGTTGAGTGTTTATCTATAAAGGTAGGCTGATTGTAGAATTAATAAACAGAATGCAGAGTGTGAGTGTTTCAGTTGAGTGTTAATCTATAAAGGTAGGCTGATTGCAGAATGAATGAAGATAATGTAGAATGTGAGTGTTACAGTTGAGTTTTTATCTATAAAGGTAGGTTGATTGCATAATTTATAAAGAGAATGCAGAGTGTGAATGTTACAGTTGAGTTTTTATCTATAAAGGTAGGTTGACTGCATAATTTATAAAGAGAATGCAGAGTGTGAATGTTACAGTTGAGTGTTTATCTATAAAGGTAGGTTGATTGCATAATTTAAAAAGACAATGCAGAGTGTGAATGATTCAGTTGAGTGTTTATCTATAAAGGTAAGCTGATTGCAGAATTAATAAAGAGAATGCAGAGTGGGAATGTTACAGTTTAGTGTTTATCTATAAAGGTAGGTTGATTGCATAATTTATAAAGAGAATGCAGAGTGTGAATGTTACAGTTGAGTGTTTATCTATAAAGGTAGGTTGATTGCATAATTTATAAAGAGAATGCGGAGTGTGAGTGTTTCAGTTAAGTGTTAATCTATAAAGGTGCACTGATTAAAAAAAAACCTTAAGGAGAATGCATTAAGGAAAGTGTTAATCTATAAATGTAAGCTGATTGCAGAATGAATGAAGATAATGTAGAATGTGAGTGTTACAGTTGAGTTTTTATCTATAAAGGTAGGTTGATTGCATAATTTATAAAGAGAATGCAGAGTGTGAATGTTACAGTTGAGTTTTTATCTATAAAGGTAGGTTGACTGCATAATTTATAAAGAGAATGCAGAGTGTGAATGTTACAGTTGAGTGTTTATCTATAAAGGTAGGTTGATTGCATAATTTAAAAAGACAATGCAGAGTGTGAATGATTCAGTTGAGTGTTTATCTATAAAGGTAAGCTGATTGCAGAATTAATAAAGAGAATGCAGAGTGGGAATGTTACAGTTTAGTGTTTATCTATAAAGGTAGGTTGATTGCATAATTTATAAAGAGAATGCAGAGTGTGAATGTTACAGTTGAGTGTTTATCTATAAAGGTAGGTTGATTGCATAATTTATAAAGAGAATGCGGAGTGTGAGTGTTTCAGTTAAGTGTTAATCTATAAAGGTGCACTGATTAAAAAAAAACCTTAAGGAGAATGCATTAAGGAAAGTGTTAATCTATAAATGTAAGCTGATTGCAGAATGAATGTAGATAGTGTAGAATGTGAGTGTTACAGTTGAGTTTTTATCTATAAAGGTAGGTTGATTGCATAATTTATAAAGAGAATGCAGAGTGTGAATGTTACAGTTGAGTTTTTATCTATAAAGGTAGGTTGACTGCATAATTTATAAAGAGAATGCAGAGTGTGAATGTTACAGTTGAGTGTTTATCTATAAAGGTAGGTTGACTGCATAATTTATAAAGAGAATGCAGAGTGTGAATGTTACAGTTGAGTGTTTATCTATAAAGGTAGGTTGATTGCATAATTTAAAAAGACAATGCAGAGTGTGAATGATTCAGTTGAGTGTTTATCTATAAAGGTAAGCTGATTGCAGAATTAATAAAGAGAATGCAGAGTGGGAATGTTACAGTTTAGTGTTTATCTATAAAGGTAGGTTGATTGCATAATTTATAAAGAGAATGCAGAGTGTGAATGTTACAGTTGAGTGTTTATCTATAAAGGTAGGTTGATTGCATAATTTATAAAGAGAATGCGGAGTGTGAGTGTTTCAGTTAAGTGTTAATCTATAAAGGTGCACTGATTAAAAAAAAACCTTAAGGAGAATGCATTAAGGAAAGTGTTAATCTATAAATGTAAGCTGATTGCAGAATGAATGTAGATAGTGTAGAATGTGAGTGTTACAGTTGAGTTTTTATCTATAAAGGTAGGTTGATTGCATAATTTATAAAGAGAATGCAGAGTGTGAATGTTACAGTTGAGTTTTTATCTATAAAGGTAGGTTGACTGCATAATTTATAAAGAGAATGCAGAGTGTGAATGTTACAGTTGAGTGTTTATCTATAAAGGTAGGTTGATTGCATAATTTAAAAAGAGAATGCAGAGTGTGAATGTTACAGTTGAGTGTTTATCTATAAAGGTAGGTTGATTGCAGAATTAATAAAGATAATGCAGAGTGTGTATGTTACAGTTGAGTGTTTATCGGAGTGTGAGTATTTCAGTTAAGTGTTTATCTATAAAGGTGCACTGATTGCAGAATTAATTAAAATAATGCAGAGTATGAATGTTTCAGTTGAGGGTTAATATCTATAAAGGTAGACTGATTGTACAATAAATAAAGTTAATGCAAAGTGTGAATGTTTCAGTTGAGTGTTAAGCTATACTGCCCTCATAAGCAAAACCGCAGCTAATGTCAAAAGTTAAGTTTTGAGAAAACTGTTCTTTCACGTTTTTCATTGCTGCTTAGAAATGTCGTGATTCATAAACATAAAAAACATTAAAATATGATTCATAAGCAAAGACGCAGCAAACGCATAGGCACTTGCTGTCTTTTTGCTT
This sequence comes from Odontocerum albicorne, assembly GCA_949825065.1. NCBI lineage: Eukaryota > Metazoa > Arthropoda > Insecta > Trichoptera > Odontoceridae > Odontocerum > Odontocerum albicorne. The sequence continues at coordinate 1,742,767 of OX463865.1, forward strand.
ATGAATCACATTTTACTGTTTTTTTCCTTAGAAAAACCTAGTATTTTGTAAAATTAAAGAAGACATTATGCCGATTTTTGTATTGAAATAAATGGTTTTCTCAATTTTTTTTATGAATTGATATAGAATATTGCCTTATACTTAGTTAAATTTCTGATTTTTCCCTGTTAGCTGCGTTTTTGTTTATGAGGGCGGTATAAAAGTAGGTTGATTGCAGAATTAATAAATATAAATCAGAGTGCGAATGTTTCAGTTGAATGTTAATTCATAAAGGTAGGCTGATTACAGAATTAATAAATAGAATGCAGGGTGTGAATGATTCAACTAAGTGTTAAGCTATAAAGGTAGATTGATTGCAAAATAAATAATGAGAATATAGAGTATGAAAGCAAAGGGTCTAGTATTCTTCATAGCACTATATGGAGTGGAAACATGGAGGATGAGAGGGAAAGAAAGGACATAAAAAGATGCTTTTGAGGCGTGATAATAGAGGTGGATGTTCCGTACCTCGTGTATCGCAAGGCACACCAACGACTATATTAGGAACGGTTGTTCCTTAAAGGAGAGATGATGAGGATGATTGTTGATAAATAAAAACTCGTCGAAATCGGAATGTGTAAAGAGGAATTTTATTGACAAACGTCGGTATTTATAATGTTTATTGAATGTGTGCGGGAATGCGCACGCGATATATCGCTGTCTTGTCTCTGCGTTTACAATACGTTTGTTGTCGCGTGTAGGTATCCTTTCTGTTTTGGGAGACAGCGCGAAAGATGTGTTGCTTTCTCGTTTCCTCATGGAATGCGCTCTCGGTTGGTAGCGAGTTGAATGACCGACGCGTGGACTTTGTCTATTGATTGTCTCGGATTGTGAAGGTGTGCAAAGGTCGTCTCGTGGGTTCAGTGACCGCGCATACGGTCGCCACACTATCCAAGAATTACAAACTTTTAAAAGGCTTACTGAAAGACTTTCGACAACATGCAAGGAAATAATTTATACATAAATTGGATTTTTGCTACAAAATCTATCATAAATATTAACAAACTGGTGATGAGTTGGACAGTTATGGGAATGCAAGGAAGAAGGTGTCCTATGAGATGGATGGAACAAATAAATAAGGTAACAGGACTGGGAGGGATAGAGGCAGATGGTGGGCTGATTTAGAAACATATCATAGGACCTCGACGTTCAGCATATAGCACGCGATGCAGAAGAAAATATGATATTAGTGATTAATGAATGAACCCCTGTCGTCTCAGGGCTTACCTAGTAAAGCCTTCTCTATACCTACAAAACTGAGGCTTTTTTATTATATTTTTATAAACTTATTATTTACGGTTCGCAGGTTCATGTTAGCTTGGGATTTTAGTACGTGGCTGTAGGGTATAAAGGTAACAGTTGAGTGTTTTAATATTTAGGATAAATATATCAAATCTTTTATTTAACCCTTCCCTCCCTGTGATGTGTAACTAATACACACTGCTTCTAAAAACTTTAATATCTCTATAAATATAATAAATACTGGTTTCAGATTTTAGGTATTCCTCCGTAATACATTTACGCATTGAATGAAAAAAATAATATTAATAATAATTAGCACTTATCGGCCACATCCGAGATATTTTGTGAAAATCGGGAATAAATTCACCAATACAACCAACCGTGTGCCAGTGTGTGACGTAGGTATATTCATTGTAAAAGTAGGTAAATAAGGTATGTTCATTCACGTATCACTCTCACTCAACTTCAGTATGTGGGAACGCCAGAATATAATCTCAGTTCGCTCACTTCTGTCGCTCAGTAGGTCGGCGGCTTTCAGTAGAGGTGGTCGCTTGGCCCGTTTTTTGAACGTTGGCAAATGTTTTTTTTTTTTTTTCATGTTTTTAGCAATTAAATTTAAATTATTATCACTTTTGACTTCAAATTGTATTAATTTAAGCGATTGACTATGAATATTCTTCTTTTTCCGATTTTAAATCGCTCATTTTAACATGTGTATTGAATACACAACACCGGAACAGGTGGATTTTTTTAGCACAGGAAGGGAAAGGTTAAGAATGAGTTAAAGGGTTTTTTTTTTTGTAAAATGGTACTTGCCAAGGAAACCATAGAGTGTCATGTCTACCATAAATATACTATCTACGCTCAGATCGTCGATCTGTGATATCTTCAGTGAACAAACACGAAACGTTTATCTCCTGAAGATGGGCGTTGCGATCAGCATGAAACGTTATCAAGTTACGCGAAATTTGAATAAACAATAATTCAGATAATTTTTTTTTAAACATGTTATTATTTACACGAAATTAATTAAAAAGTTTGTCAACACCTTATTATAGAATGAACCAACGAATTTGTAATCCTGTTTTCCCAACAATAAATTCGGAACATTTTCGGGTTATAACTAACTCTAGCGTTCAATAACATAATAATACATTATTAAAAGTATAAATTAGTTTCGGAAACTTTTAATTACGAACTAATAACTTAGTTGCGGATAGTTAGTTACATACAACAATTCTCCTATATCATGGGTCCACAACCTTTTATGAATCAAGGGACATTTATTGTATAATTATAGTGAATATTAAAAAAAAAAAATTATTGCGTTACACATAAAAAAAACATAACGCCATTTAACTGTTGGGGTAGGGAAAGAGGACAGAGTGCCAAACGTTTTTATTTCGACACACATCCTTAGCCTCTTCCGTATTCATACACCTTCTATGTTTCTTACTTTAAAGATATCATTCACTTGATCTCACTATAGTCTCTTTGGTCTTCATCTCTCACTACTTCTACTTTTATTGGTACTATATGTGTATGCCCGTTTTGTTTGTCTTTCTTTATTCATTTGTTCCACATGTCCAAACCATCTCAGCGAGATCATCCTCATCTTACTCAATACATCAGCCTTAAGTTCACATTCATCCCTAATAACATAATGTTCTTTATTTCTTATACAGGGTGTCCTGTAACTCGATGTTAAGCCAGTATCGAGGAAGAGGCCAGCTTATGACAGTTCAGAGTTTAAAAAAAATCTTGCAAAAGCCTTATATTTTTCGAGTTAATTTCGAAAATTGTGAAAGTTGCTACCCTGCGCCAAATGTTTATATGCTGCGACTACAAATTTCTATATTTTATGATTTTAATAGTTGTATCGCAATCCTAGATAACCCTGCTATCAGTCGAAGTCCGATATAAAACAAAAAAAAACCTTCACGTGCGAAAAAAAAATTGTTATTGTCCGATCATAAAAATTGATATTTTTTATCAGCTAACTTTAACTCATCATACTGTATAAATAATTTACTACACTAACCTGGCAAGTTACATAAAAAGATGGCCTGTTTAGTCAGAATTTCAAAATGGTGCAATACTTGTACTTGTATATACCTACTACTCCTTTAAAAATAATTAAAAAAAAAATTACTAAATTTAATGATGACACTTTTCAATGTAGCGTCACTATAATACTTGTCTCATATTAACTTACGTCGAACGGTGACTATCTGTCTCACTCTAGTTCATGTCAAATGGTGATACTAGCTGTCTTACTCTAACTCGTTCATGCGCTGTATCGTTTGTCTCGCTCAAACTTATTGAATTTGATCTTTGATTATTGAAAAGTGTCATCATTGTACAGAAATTTATATTTTTAAATTATTTTTAAAGAAGTTTTAGGTATGTATTGTACCATTTTGAAATTCTGACTAAACAGGTCATATTTTGATGTAACTTGCCAGGTAAGTGTAGTATATTATTTTTACTCTATCATGAGTTAAATTTAGCTGATAAAAAATATTATATTTTATGATCGGACAAAAACTTTTTTTTTTCAAAATAGCAGATTATTTTTGTTTTATATCGGACTCTGACTAATAACAGGGTTATCTAGAATTGCGATACAACCATGAAAATTATAAAAAAATGGCAATTTTTAGTCACAGCATATAAACATTTGGCGCGAGGTAGCTACTTTCACAATTTCCAAATAAACGCCTGTAACTCGAAAAGTATAAGGCAAGATTTTTTTTTTAACTTTGAACTGTCGAGATCAGTACACTCAATATATTGTAAATTCGTGTATTCTTCGCAATTCACGCATTACAACATTTATTGGGCTCTATCAGTCATTTTCTACATCCACGTTTTACTTCCATTCATCAAAGTGGGCACCAAAATACTGTTATGGACTATATACTCAGCAATTTTTGATACTTGTATTTGTATACATAAAAATTATGGCTTTTATTTCTGTAAAAACCAAATATTTTTCCTTTTTATATAGGGTGGCCACTGAAAGACTGAAGGGTTTAAAAAAATTATAACTTCTATATTTTCAATTATTTTAATTTTATATTTTTACATGTTATAGAACATTTTTTGTAAATTAAAATGACTATGTAAAGTTTAGCAACAAGTTAAACTCATTGGGGTTTTCTATTCCAGTGAAAGTATCGAGTTGTTCAACAACTTTTTCAACAACTTGATAATGAGTGATGAGGACCATTTCCATTTAAAGGGGTCCATCAACAAACAAAACTGCAGAGTTTGTGGAACTGAGAACCCCAGAGAATTACATCAGCATCAATTGCATCCCCAAAAATGCATTGTTTGGTGCGGTGTTATGGCTGAAAGAGTTATCGGCCCCTATTTAATTGAAAATGAAGAAGGTCAGCAGTTGAAGATAATAATGAGGTATGGTTCTAATAGGATGAAGTTACTGCGCACACTGCCAAGACGACGATGGACCTCCTACGAGAAATTTTCGGTGAACGGTTCAGTCTTTCAGTGGCCACTCTGTATAAAAGATTTTTATATAAAATAATTTTCATTTTGTATTCGTATGAATGGAAACATTTGAATAATTTTTATTTGGAATAGTATTTCTTGGATGTTATAGAGGAACAACTGGACAAAGTATAGCGTCTTCAAAATTATATATGTATACATCACGCAAAATCAAACTCCTCACACTTCATCACTCCAGACATACCAAAACGTTCATCCCACAATATACCGCATATAATTATAAAGAAAATAACACAAGCTACCACACTCAAGAGCTCAAACAAACTTCTTTTACAAGTCATTCCTCTTGCAAGCCCAAGTTTTTAAACTCTTGTCATAATAACAACCACGCTCCGATCGACTGCCTAAATTGTTTTCCTACTTTTGTCTTTATTGAATTCGGCACCCCCTTGTAGGTATCAAAAAGTATTTAGTTTTTTAAAGACAGTGACAATAGTTAAGACAATAATACGAAAAGTGATAGTAACGAGACAAGTGATAGTGCCGAAACAAGTGATGGTGCCTAGACAAGTGATGGTGCCAAGACAAGTGATGGTGCCGAAACAAGTGATAGTGCCGAGACAAGTGATGGTGCCGAGACAAGTGATAGCGCCGAGACAAGTGATGGTGCCGAGAAGTGAAATTTAACTGAATGCTTTTGGTACAAGTTATGATAATAAAAATAATAATTACACATCTCGTCAGAATCTTTTATTATCCTTACTTCTCACTTTGTCTTCTTTTAAAATCTGACCCATTTGATCCAGCCATGTTTCCTTGGTCTACATTTTACACACACATCTTGCACTTCTGACTTGTACACTCGATTAGTCATTCATTCTTCTCACATGTCCAATGCATTATTTTAATTGTAAATGAGAGAATATTAAAAAATCGTGACATTTGATTTGACAAGTGTGACCTACGTAAAATATAAATGTGAACTTAAGGCTCATTCGTTGAGTATGTCGAAGAAGATTATGTTGAGATGGATTGTACACGTGGAACGAATGAATCAAGAAAGACTAACACATCAAATATATTGTGCTCATGTGAGTGACAAAAAGAGAGGTTGACAGTCGTATCCACCAAGCGAAACTCGCCTTTAATGAGAAATCAAAGATTTTTGAATCCAACAACATGGACCTAAAGCTAAATCCTCAGTGAGATACAGGCAAAAGCCTAATTTACTGGGGATACGACAAATGAAAGGCAACAAACCCAGATCCAATAAAATTGTATGTCAAAATTAAATAACCTGTTGTTTTTTTGCAAATTATGTATATTTCTTGTGATGTGTAATAATAAATAAATAAATAAAATATATATGTATTTCATGTGTCGCTCAGCTCTTTTAGGAAAAAAATCTCTTGAATTTAGTGTAGTACTTGAAATAATTTAATCGTATTATATAACCTTACAGGTTATATTATATTTTGTCAAAGTGTTTTAGTGAAACATATACAGTTTTACAATACTTTTTATAAACCTTAAAATGCTGAACTGTTTTAAATCCATTTTTTTTGTACTTGTTATATTTGGTCCTTATACGAATTAGGGAAACCTGTAAGATGTAAAGGACCTGAAAAAAAAATAATAAATTGAGTTTAATAAATGAAGTTTAATAAATAGAGTTTAATAAATGGAGTTTAATAAATTGAGTTTAATAAATGGAGTTTAATAAATGGAGTTTAATAAATGAAGTTTAATAAATGGAGTTTAGTAATTTGAGTATCTTATAACATGCATTTCTATAGTCTTTACTTGAATCCTTTCAGTCTTTTTCTAGGTCTACGTGTCACTCCCATGACGAGAGTTATTAATATTTTTTTAATTATTTTTATTTATTTCACACATGACATGAAATATACATAATTTGCGAAAAAAACAACAGGTAATTTAATTTAGACACTCACTTTTAATGGATTTGGGTTTCTTGCCTTTCATTTGTCGTGTCCCCGGTAAACATGGCTTTTTCCTGTATCTCACCGAGGACATATAGCATGAAAAAATTAATCGATACTTCTTTTCAATTTTTGTTTATATAAAACCCCGTCGCACATTCACATCAACCTGACAAACAGTGACACTTAATTACATACGAGTATGTATATATCACGTGAATCAAACCTCTCACACTTCATCACTCAACACAGACCAACACGTTCATCTTTTTCGTTCAGTATTTCTTTGCAAAATTGCAAGGCCAGGCTTGCAAGATTCATTTCCACATTCATGCAGTTAAAAAGTCATACGTGGCTCGCAAACCTCAAGTTGTCGACCATTTATTTTAACTTTGGGGTTCAATTTGAACCGATTTTATCGAATTTTAACGGCAATTATCATAGTCGGGGAAAATGATACTTTAAATTTTAGGTAATTAAACAACGAAATGGTTTATTACTTAACTTATTAATTTTAAACATGGTTATTCGTGAAACTGATTTGCAAGATTAATTGATCAAGCAGTATTATTATTACTCAGTTACGAATTCCATCCTTTAAGGAGGGTGATTTGTGCCCCTAAAAGTTTAAAGGAAAGAAGGGAAAACCACTATTATATTGAACATTCAAGGAGTTTTGCACAGTGAATACAGATATATTTGTCTATAAATTTATTAAGTGCTTGTACTATAAGAGTCCAGAAATCTCTAGTCTAATTTTAAACATGGTTATTCGTGTAACTGATTTGCAAGATTAATTAATCAAGCAGTATTATTATTAGTCAGTTACGAATTCCATCCTTTAACCCTTCCCTTACGGTGATAAAAATAATACGCGTGCTCCGGTGTTGGGTAGTGAGTACGTAATAAAAAATTAGCGATTTTAAATCGGAAAAATAAGAACATTCATAGATAATCCCCTTAATTAATTATAATTGAAGTTAAAAATTATAATAATTGAGATTTTTTTACTGAAAACATTAAAAAACCATCTGAAAACATTAAAAAAACGCTCACGGAACGGGCGTACGTCTAACCTATTTGCAAGCCTAGAAGCTACTAGTCGCGCGGAACGTCAGTCGCATACCCCGGCGCTTACACTTATGCTTGCGACGTTGAGACAATTCAGCTCCTCGCAATTCATTCTAGTATGCAAGAGTGAGATGCGAATATAGTGTCGCGCTTGCCGCATACTATTCACCTATCGTCAAGACGAGGCACTCGCAGCGTTTAAATGCGAATTTGTTTTCGATCTTTACAAAACACCTCGATGTAGTCGATAAATTCTGATTATTATTAATATTATTTTTTAAATCATTGCGTAAATATATTATGGAGGAATACCTAAACCTTGTATTTATTATATTTATAGAGATATTGATCTTAACCTTGTATTTATTATATTTATAGAGATATTGATGGTTATTACAAGCAACTTGTAGAAGATACCCAACACAGGGAAGGAAAGGTTAAGGAGGGTGATTTGTGCCCCTAAAAGTTTAAAGGAAAGAAGGGAAAACCACTATTATATTGAACATTCAAGGAGTTTTGCACCGTGAATACAGATATATTTGTCTATAAATTTATTAAGTGCTTGTACTACAAGAGTCCAGAAGTATCTAGTCTAATTTTTTTAGCGTTTATGGATAAATACCACACCCATCCATGGTGAGGCGATGTTAACGTTAAAAAATGATGGCGCGTTTATTTATTCGTTCTACACACAATTACTTCAAAGTGCTCTTTTTAATCTAACTTAACACAATAATATTTTAATCTGTAAATGAAAGTGAGTAACTTTGACCCACATTGTTTTCACACAGCATTTAATGATCTAAATAATGACCTGAAATTGATCTCAGAATGGACTAAGGAGCGCGGCTTTTGTATTAATCCTAAGAAGTCTTAAGGTGGTATTTTACTCTAGAGGCGTGCATTTCAGGCGTTTTTCAGACGAAAAAAAAAAAACAAAAAAAAAAATTTCCCATACATTTTTAACCGTTTGTTTATTGATGATTTGAGAATGTACAAAAAATAGAAAAAAAAAAATTAATTCAAGATGTTATCAGCTGTTATATTTTGTCGTAAAAAAGGGGGGGAGCTGGTCGACATGATTGGAACCCTTTCGTAAATTTAAAATAAAAATAATACAGTTTCTTATTCAAAATAATATCTTAGTCAAAGTAAAAAAAAATCTGTAAAATGGACGGCTGTCTGAAAAAAGGTTTTTTTTAACCTTTTTTAATTTTTTTTTAATTTAAAAAAAATGATAAACAAAATTGTTTTGAATTTTCCAAGATAGGGATGATATAAAAACATCTATCAAAGTTTCATACCTAATTCAAAGGCAATCGGTTGGATAGAACTTGAGATTTTATGTCGACCAGGTCGAAAAAAGTAGTTTCGAGAAAAACGCGTTTAAAGTTTTGATATTATTGTCCGAGTCATTCCGGTGCGGCGTAATTGCTGCCTAATTTATAGCTTTAACTTTGTAAATATTGAGAATTTTATAATTAATAATAATTAAATTAATATTAGTTATTATTTATGGCCTAATTAATAAGACGTATATCTATCAAATATAAAGGGAAGCGTTTCACTTTTCGTGACGTTCAGGCCAATTTGTGCTACCGCGCCTATAGAAGTTTCACTTCAATAAATATGTTACAAGTGGATTCGAATCCCGAACAAAAGTTACATTTAGAAGAGTCTGCTCTTTAAACGGCGCTATATAAATTGCCTTTTAATTATTGTTAAACAACAGTTCTTAGTTCACATTTATCCATAGTTATTCATGCCGTGTTCTGTCATATATTTTCACACCGTGTATTCTTCTCAGAGAACGCATTTCTACAGTATTTATTCGCCTTTTTTTTCATATTTTTTACACTTACATTTAATTTCCATATATCAAAGTTGTCACTCAGTAAAATGGGTTTCTTCGTGTTATACTAGAGAAAATATAGCATGTTTCCTGTGACAGTTCACAAATTTGCCCCAATACAACCTTGTAACGACGTTCAGTAATTTTAATTATTTTATCAACTTTAATATAAGCCTCGATTCTAATAAATAGCAAAGTTATTTAGGTAAATACATTACATAAAACTGACAATAATGACAAATTAATACATCTTGTTACAAATTAGCAAAAATATGTCCGTTTGTTAAAATCAATTAATATTTGGCGACTTTCGCCAAAAGTCACTACGTTAGTCTGCATTGGCTAGGGATGGGGTATACGATAATTGGATTTTCGTTTTTTTTATACATAAAATTAAATGTTCGTAATTAGTATTAATTCACAGTAGATCTTGGCCTATTTAAAGATAGATACAAATCATACAATACATTAGAAAGTCAGTATAATGAAAATTAGGAATTAAAACGTCAGTTTAGAGAAAAACAATTTTTCGATTTATAAAAACGATTCGATTTGTAAAAACAAACTATTTTCTCCATCCCATTTCAAACGTCACAGGGACCATGGTACATTTTTTGAGTATAGTAAATCACATTTAAGTGTCGTATTTATTTATTTTCAATAAACAAATAAATACTGTAGAAAATTCTATGAGAACGGAACATGTCCTTTGAAGCACTCTTTGAAAGGTTAATTTTACGTTCAATTTTAAAGGAATTCATTGAGAATTCTACCCCGAAGGAAATACAGTTTTACTGCGGTAATAAAATAAATTAAATTGTGGGTTATTTATTGAAAAAAGAGAAAGGAAAAAAGGGGGAAAATTTTCTTTTATTGAGTGATTTGCATAAAAATACTGTTTCAGTCAATGTTGAAAAAACAGTTCGTGAACCGAAGACAAATATATTTTATTTTTGTATCGAAAACGTTTTGAGCGGAGAAAATAAAAAAGAAGCCAAATCCTATTTCGTTGATTTTTTTTTATGTTAGCAATATTAGTTTTTTTTATCGTCTTTGATATTAGACTCTGGAGCAAGATATTAGCTTATACTATGCGTATCCAGAAAGTAAGTGTACTGAGGCTCTCACGACCGGATGGATTTTATTTTCGACATGTTGGCTACACTTCCGTGTAGCCTGACCCTTCCCCTCCGCAACGAGACCGGTTCGAGGTCAGTACGTTGAAAAGTGTCGACGCGACAACACGTTTCGTGAGGTGAAAACTGCATATGGTGATAAAGCTATGAATCGTACGAGTGTGTACAAGTGGTGTCGCGAGTTTAAAAACGGTCACGTCACACCTCTTCACCCTCCGCCAAAAAGTTTAAAACCACAATTTCAGCCAAGAAAATCATGGCATCCGTGTTTTGGGACTGTCAAGGCATAATTTTAATTGAATATATGCCTCAAAGGGAGACCACCAGCTCTACAAGATACTGTGAGACCCTAAAAAAATTGCGGAGGGCGATTCAGAACAAGAGGAGAGGCATGCTGACAAAGGGAGTCTGCCTGCTGCACGACAATGCCAGACCACACACGACCAACGCCACGAAGGAACTGCTCGCCTCGTTTAAATGGGATGTCCTGAACCATCCCGCGCATTCCCCTGACCGCTAGGTCAGGGGAATGCGCGGGATGGTTCTATTTCCTTCAGATTACTATTTCTTTATCTCCCTGAAGCTGCACATGGGTGAAAAAAGGTTTTCAACCGACGAGGAGGTAAAGGAGGAGGTGGAGAAGTGGATGGAGGGGTTGGCGGGAAACTACTTCGAGGAAGGCATCAAAAAGTTGATACCCCGCTTCACCACCTGCATTGAGAGGAATGGCGACTATGTCGAAAAACAGCTTACATATGTACTACGGTAACCACGTAATTTTTTTGTTTAAATATTAAAAATTGTAAGCTACAAAAATTCAGTACACTTACTTTCTGGATATGCCTCGTGTGTTATAATACTCCGCATAATTATTGACGTGTTTCAAAAAGCAAAATAAAAATAAAACTTAAGACTAGAGTATTAAAAAATATTGAGGGAAAATCTCTTAGATTAAGGGTTGAAAGTAGTGGATATTATATTTGGAAATTAACTTTTGAGGGATCTGCCATATTCTCGCTATCTTGGTGTTATACTAGCAAAAAAAGCGTAATAAAAATATTGTTTGTCTCTAAGATGAGAATATTACATAACCATTAACCTTTCCTTCCTTGTGTTGGGTATCTTCTACACGTTGCTTCTAATAACCATCAATATCTCTATAAATATAATAAATACAAGGTTAAGATTTTAGGTATTCCTCCATAATATATTTACGCATTGATTTAAAAAATAATATTAATAATAATCAGAATTTATCGACTACATCGAGGTGTTTTGTAAAGATCGAAAACAAATTCGCATTTAAACGCTGCGAGTGCCTCGTCTTGACGATAGGTGAATAGTATGCGGGAAGCGCGACACTATATTCGCATCTCACTCTTGCATACTAGACTGAATTGCGAGGAGCTGAATTGTCTCAACGTCGCAAGCAAAGGCGTATGCGCCGGGGTATGCGACTGACGTTCCGCGCCACAGTAGCTTCTAGGCTTGCAAATAGGTTAGACGTACGCCCGTTCCGTGAGCGTTGCCAGATGGTTTTTTAATGTTTTCAGCAAATAAATCTCAATTATTATAATTTTTACTTCAATTATAATTAATTAAGGGGATTATCTATGAATGTTCTTATTTTTCCGATTTAAAATCGCTAATTTTTGATTGCGTACTCACTACCCAACACCGTAACACGCGTATTATTTTTATCACCGTAAGGGAAGGGTTAAGGGAGAATCTCTAAGATTAAGGGTTGGAAGAGGTGAACATTATATTTATAAATTAATTAATTTAATTTATTTATTTATTATTACACATGACAAGAAATATACACAATTTGAGAAAAACAACAGATAATTTGATTTGGACATACAATTTTAATGGATCTGGGTTTGTTGCCTTTCCTTTGTCGTATCCCCAGTAAACTAGGCTTTTGCCTGTATCTCACTGAGGATATTTAGCATGAGAATAATAAATCGATACTTCTTTCCGATTTTTGATTACACAAAAACAAAACCCCGTTGCACGCTCTCATCAACCTGACAAACAGTGACACTCAACTACAACTGGAAACATCTTGCGAAATTCAACTCCTCACACATCATCACTCTAGAAAGACCAAAAATATTCATCCCACACTATACCGCACACAATCATAAGAATAAAAATTAAAATCAAAACAAAAAAAAATTTACAGAAACACAAATACAAAAACAACCAAAATTAAAACAACAAGAAAAAACCCACACTCACGAGCTTACATATAGTAAATCCCTTCCACTCGTCATTCATTCTATTCATAATTAATTAGTGATTAGCCATATTCTTGCAATCTTGATGTAAACTTTTTCTTTCGCTCACTTTTTGGGTTTTATAATAGACGTTTCGCTCATTTTCTATGTGTTACACTAGATCTTACGCTCACTTTCTTGGTATAACACTAGATCTTCCGCTCATTTTCTCGGTGTTGCACTAGATCTTTTGCTCATTTTCTTAGTGTTGCACTAGATCTTTTACTCACCGACTCGATGTTACACTAGATTTTTTGCTCATTTTCTCGGTGATGCACTAGATCTTTCACTCACTTTCTCGGTGTTATACTTGATCTTTCACACACTTTCTTGGTTTTACACTAAATCTTTTGCCCACTTTTTCGTTGTTACACTAGATATTTTGTTCACTTTTTCAGTATAACACTATATCTTTTGCTCACTCTCTCGATGTTACACTACTATAGATCTTTTGTTCACTTTTTCGGTGTTATGCTACATCTTTTGCTCACTTTCTCGGCGTTGCACTAGATTTTTCGCTCACTTTTTCGTTGTTATGTTATGCTAGAACTTTCGCTCACTTTCTCGTTGTTATATTATTAGACTATTTGCTCACATTCTCAGTGTTGCACTAGATTTTTTGCTTACTTTCTCGATATCACACTGGATTTTTTGCTCACTTTTAAACTGCATCTACAATCTTTCAAAGAACACCTAAACAGCACACTTAACATCACCACAAGTTCACCGAATCAACTTTGGGAAGCGACGCGCGATCATTAAACAGCATCTACAATCCCTTAAAGATAACCTAAACAGCACACTTAACATCACCATAAGCTCACCGAATCAACTTTGGGATGCGACTCGCGATCATTAAACTGCATCTACAATCCTTTAAGGATAACCTAAACAGCACACTTAACATCACCATAAGCTCATCGAATCAACTTTGGGATGCGATGCGCGATCATTAAACTGCATCTACAATCCCTTAAGGATAACCTAAACAGCACACTTAACATCACCATAAACTCACCGAATCAACTTTGGGATGCGACGCGCGATCATTAAACTGCATCTACAATCCCTAAAAGATGACTATCTGTCCCCACTATATCCATAAACACATACGTGAGCATATGTCCACGAACCCCACAAAGACGGACAATCACCCGAACATTCTTTTCTATATAAAGTGAGATATCATCAATTAAAAGGAAAGGACGGGATGGTGGAGAGAAAAGGAACAGAAAAATCAGGAATGAAACACGTTATTTTACTGACTAGAAATTAAGAGTTTTTTCAGTCGCTTCTTAAAGCATGCAATGTACGCATTTCAATACGATTGATTTGGCTCTTTTGTCTTTTTCCATGTTCACATTTACTGACATACGTTCAAGTTTGCATCAAAATACCATTGTAGACTATATAATCTTAGCAGATTTTCAAAATTTATTTCAAACGCAAAATAAAAAAATAAATATTAATTCAAATAATTTTTTTTTACCTGAAAACAGGAGCTGTACCAGAAACCTTCTGAGAATCGTTTTGAGTTTATCTACTACCTTGATCAAAAAGTTTTAGGACCAGCCACCGTGGGGTGCTGTCAGTCACCCGATTGAAATAATTTTTTTTGTTAAGTTACCACATCTATCATTGACACTTCCCTTCAAATTTCAGCTTCATAGCTTGACATTTGTGCGTGTTTTCGATTTTTTACAAGTTTGAAAATTGCATCAACTGTGCATCAACGAGTTTGCATTAAATTTTGTGTGAAAAACAGATTTGACGGTCCGCAGACCTTGGAAATGTCGGAGAAGTGTTTTTCGGTCAGAAGTGGTCGTGAGTCGATCGAGGATGACGAACGCAGTGGCAGTCGAAAACCGATGAAAACATCGATACAATTAAAGAAATGTTGGCCGAAAACCGCAAATTGACCATCAGAGAGCTGGCAGAGGACTTGAACATCGCTTATGGATCCGCTCGAGACATTTTGGTTAATGATTTAGGCCTCAGACGTGTCGCTGCAAAACTGGTGCCGAAAGACCTCAATTTCATGCAAAAAAAGGACCGCGTTGAAATCGCGAAAGACAGGATTTCCATGAGTTTTTGACCAATAACAACACGAATACTATCCAGCAGCTTTCGAATTCACCTGATCTGGCTCCCTGCGACTTTTTCCTGTTCAACCGACTTAAAAAACCACTTCGCGGAACGCGTTACAGCACTCGAGAGGATGCCATGAAAAAATCGAATACGGCTCTGATGGACATACCGAACATTGAATACCAGCGGTGTTTTGAGGATTGGATCAATATAAAAGTTAGGCGCACTCTCTGATCTTCTATGGTATGTATGTATCTAATCAAAACCTTTTTTTTTTTCTTAGATAATTTGGAAAAAAGTTGTTACCTGATCTTTCCAATAACTTCAAGAACGCTTTATAACTAGCTCAACGTATCAAAGAAATAATGGACGGACGTAAAAACTCCAATATCACTAATAAGAGCGCCATCTGAATTATTAAATTCAGATTTAAAATGATCTAAGACCAGTCTGAAAGTGAATCCGTCAGGATGGAAGTGAATCCTTCAGGACGGACGGATTCACTTCCAGGCTGATCTAAAGTCAGTCTGGAAGTGAATCCGTCAGGAATCCAACCTGAGGCACCCGCTTCCTTAGCAAGACTGCTTAAAGTTAGACCACGGCTGCTGACTCAAGATCAATCGTAATTAAAAAAAAATATGAATAAATAAATTGGCAAAATGACTTGTTTTGTCTAATCGTTTTTTTTATAACCTATTTTTGTCTTCATAATTAATTTATTTGTGTCATTTTCTTGTATTGTTGAACTAAAGTCTCCACAACACCTTATTTGGATAAAACAAAAAAAATACGCGGATGTTTGCTGTTTATCGTCCGGTTGATTTGCCGAAGTTTGAATTCTAACTTTTCGTTTTGTTTTGTTTCCTGAATTTCAGCTGAACTATTTCCGGATACACCTTGAAAGAAATATTCATTGAAGAGTGCCTTTATCTAAATGAAATTTTTATTCGTATTCATATTTGAAAATTGTAATAGTTCATATTTAAATGGATCTTTTATTTAATACCTTAAGGATAGTTGGACAAATACAATGAATTACAGAGTTTGACGAGTAAACTGTATGACTGTCAGCAAAAGAACAAACAATTCATTACTATGACATTTTGATGCAATTCAGAATCTGACAGTTTCCTATCTGTCGTTTCCTTCTATTGTTAGGTTACTAACATCGACGATTTGACGATACTTTTCAAGACCACATATTTTGAGAGAAGTCACATTATAGCGTTTGCACCTTGAAGTAATCTATCATTGGGCATTTAACACTTACTGTCCTGTGATGTGTAACTAGTACACATTGCTTCTAAACACTTTAATATCTCTATAAATATAATGAATACTGGGTTCAGATTTAAGGTATTCTTTCGTAATACATTTACGCATTGAATGAAAAAATAATATTAGGACCTTACATATGAAATTGGCGTTTTGTTTGGGAGGAACATAAAGTTGATTTTTTTTTAATATAATATATTTATTTAATCAAAGTATGTACCATTGCTATCTATGCACTTTTGCCATCTCATAGGTAGTTCATCGATCCCTTTACTAAAAAAACCATTCGGACGGGAATCAATAAAATCTTTGAAGTCGGTTTGGACTGCCCCATCGGAGTTGAATTTTTTCCCTTGCAAAAAGTTATCCAAATTTCGAAAAAAATAGTAATCTGTTGGGGCAAGGTCCGGAGAGTACGGTGGATGTCTTAGACATTCCAATTGAAGCTCTTCTAATTTGGTAGCCGTCTGTTGTGCAGTGTGTGGTCTAGCGTTATCATGAAGCAGCAGTGGCCTAGAGCGATTAACCAGCCTCGGTTGTTTAGCAGCTAGCTTTTCCATCATGGTTTGCAGTTGCTGACAATAGACATCTGCCGTAATCGTCTGGCCAGATTTAAGAAAGCTGTAGTGAACGACACCAGCACTAGTCCACCAAACGCTCACAAGTAACTTTTTTGGAGTCAATTTTCGCTTGGGGCATGGTTTGGCTGGTTCGGCAGGGTTCAGCCATTGCGATGAGCGCTTCCGATTATCATACAGGATCCACTTTTCATCACAGGTAATGATTCGATTCAAAATCCCTTCATTATTGTGCCGGTTGAGTAATGCAACGCAGCAGTCAACGCGCGTTTGTTGATTTGCTTCACTCAATTCGTGAGGTACCCACCTTTCAAGCTTTTTCACCTTCCCAATTTGCTTCAAGTGGATTAAAACAGTTTTATCACTAACACCGCAGCCTGCAGCTAACTCGGACGTGGTTTGCGATGGATCCGCTTCCACAATAGCCTTCAATTCTTCATTATCAACTTTGGTCTCCGGCCGTCCACGGGGCTTTTTCTGCAGGTCGAAATTTCCAGAACGAAAACGTTGGAACCAAAAACGCACTGTGTTTTCTTTTGCGGCACCGTCGCCATACACATCATTAATCCTTCGAGCCGTTTCTGCAGCACTGGTGCCACGGTGGAACTCGTACTCGTAAATAACGCGATATTTCAAGTTTTCCATTTTGTAAACTGAGTGACGCAAAGAAAAAAAACAATTGAGGAAAAAACAAATGAATTATAATTTTCGAAACACAAATACTTGAGTAAATAGCTGTATAAATTTTAACTTGGAATTCCTAACCAAAGATAAGATATTTGAGATCAAAGTTGCCAGTACGGCAAAACGCCAATTTCATATGTAAGGACCTAATATTAATAATAATTAGCACTTATCGGCCACATCAGAGATATTTTGTGAGAATCGGGAATAAATTTACCAATACAATCAAACGTGTGCCAGTGTGTGACGTAGGTATATTAATTAAAAAAAAACCGCTTTTGGCGAGGAAACTACGCTTTTCACGTCTCACTCTCACTCTACTTCGGTATATGGGAACGCAAAAAATAGAATCTCTGTTCGCTCGCTTCTCTCGCTTCAGTGGCGTTCAGGCAGCCATTTCAGGTGGTCGCATCGCCCGTTTTGTGAACGTCGGCCAATGCCGAGGAAAGACAAGAAGATCTTTTGAAAAGAGATTTCGTGAACACAAATATATTTACTTCAAAGTATTCAATTGAATATAACCGGTTAAACTAACATTCGATTATCTCAGTCACAAGTAGAAACTAACGATCCATATGCTGAAGTATTATTTTATGTTTTTTTTATTGTTCCTTCATAAAACAATTCAACTAATATTTTTAATCGTAGTGTTCTGTAAAATATTATGAAATCTAAACCAGAGGTGGCGTACTAAGTATATGCGAAACAATCTTTCATTGTTTTCAATGTTTACGAGAAATAAAAAAAAAATGTGTGATTATTCTGTCAAAATAAAGGAAATATTTCATGCAAGAAAAAGTTAATAATTATCAGCCGAACTCTTTTGAATTGCATTAATTCATTCAGTCAACATATTTCTTCTATCACAAATATTGGGATGTCTTAAAATGCTTCCACCCAGGTCGGTCCGAAACCTAAAATTTTACTCTTTCGAAAATGTGGTCGTACCAGCTCTGAGGCAATCTATGGATATTTGAATAATTTATATTAAGGGCGTTGGACATTTAACTAAAACAGATCTAGAAAAAATCCAAGAATGGCTCATCCTTAAGTTTTATTTGCTCTTTTGAGCACAAGATAAAGAGTTTAGTTTATGCTCCTCTCATGTCGAGGTAAAAATCCGGTAGAGTTAAAGAATTGAGCAATTTCGGCTGTGATTTACCACCACTTTTAAAGTTATTCTCTGGCTGTCTTTGAAATTGAAAACAGTTTGCCTCTTATATTTATTTACATCTGATGAATTCAATGTTAACTCAGGTGTTCCGCAGGGATCAAATCTAGGGCCAATGTTCTTTCTTATTTTTATGAATGATGTGAAAAAAAAGCATTACAAAAAATCCAAGAATGGCTCATCCTTAAGTTTATTTGCAAATAGGTAAATGTCGTATTCTTCTTACTTCACGAACTAAGAATGTCATAGTGAGTTCTTTCTTTTAAATAAAAATCCACAATTTTGTGGTCCTGAGGATTTTATTCTGTTGTTTTCGTGACAATTTCATGCGCAAAAAAAATCTTCTTGATTGATAGAATTTATTACTTACAATAATAACTTTCGATAAACGTGAGATAGAAACATATCATGGGTTCACAATATCATAGACATTGTAGCGTGTGACCTAGTAGAACGTGCTGATGATGTTGATGTTGACATCACTATATTCGTTTTAGTCGAATTCTGTGTTCCTCTTCGTTCGGGGTCATCGATTTAGCGGGATGCTTAATTTGATACGTCGTGATGATTTTGATTTGTTTGTATTTAAAATAAAATACGTCAATTCAGGAATGCGATAAAAGTGAGAGTGAATAGTCGGTAAATAATACACAGAAATGAATGGTCAAGTGAATAATAACAAGTGCTCTTTATTCAACGATAAGTAGGTATATATAGAATTTCAGAACGGGACGCGTGACTGCGTCCGCGGTATATCTCGATCTCACTCCTGCGCGTGTTGAGGTAGTCGGAAGCGCTGCGGATACTACAGTGGGTAGGATATTTATTGTCGAAACGGCGAGACGGCGTGATATGTTCTCTTTCTACCTTGGAATGCGATGTAACAGTGTTGACGTTTCTGGTATGTGACAATTGTAGATATCCAGAGGTTGATTCATCGGTCGTTGACCCTGCATGTTAACAATATTTAGGGACGTGGGTACCCTACAACATATACTTGCCTGGAAGACATAATGATGGAGAACACTTTAATCTGGCGCAGAACAAATAAATACTGGCCCTGATCGTTTCTTTCCTCTTGCAAGTTACTAATAAAGTCATAAAAAGGAATATACAGATAATACCTATTTTTTATTGAAATATAGGAAAGATCTCTTTTCTTCAAAACAAGCTATAATAATTTTCCATTGATATTATTTAAATAATATCTTGATTAAAAATATCCGAAGAATCGAAGTGGACATTTTCCATGAAAAACGTGCAGTATAGCTTCGCCCAGATAAGTTATATTAAAGATTGTTTGCTCCGTCATTAAACACCACATCCTCGCTTGGGCCGTGAAGTTCTATAAAAGCCAACAAAATCACAGCAATCCCTTAGTCGCTGCCCTGGGGGCTTACGAGAGTAAATCCGACCTACCCTTCCGTTATAAGCACAAGCTCCCGAAGCATTATCTGTTGCCTGACTAGTCCACCTACAGTATTAGCTGGGACGACCAAGGTCTGAGTGAATGTGATGGAATACAAGTAGCCTGAACGAGTGGACTTGTTTTTGCTGAATAATTAGTGTAAGAATTGTTATCTAGTTATAAGTAGTATGTAGGTGTTAATTATTTCTAAGATCTCATATATTAAGATTGAATAAATCAAGTAAAATGATATGTAGGAAATAAGTTTAAATAAGTTCATAAATTATAACATATAATTAAGATTAGTTAAGTAATAAAATTGTATATATTATAGGTAGAGCCTTGACAAATGTTTGTATAGTAATTTACTTGTTTAATAAAAAAAAATAAAAAAACAAATCCTATAATTTATGCCTTAACAAATCCTCTAATTTATTCTGAAATGGCTAATCATTGTCACCGTGAAAACCATACATTTTCTATCGATGATGCCAAATTCTTACATATAAGTAGGAACGGAAATAAATTGGACAGATTCGAGGTCCTAGATATTTCTAAGTCAGTGCATCGAGGTGAACATCTGGCAAACACATATATTCCAATAATCTCGCCACTGCTCGCTGAGGTTGTCTCCTCCCTCCCTCCACCCACAGCACCCAACCCGAATGTTTACCGCTAGAAGCGTATATGTCGGTACCTGTGCTTCCCTGATGATGAGGTGAAAGGCTTGAAACCGGTAGGGTTATACCGTTATAAAAAGTGAAATAAACAGTGTTTGATAAAAACATATTACAATGTCTTTAAACCACCACAATGTTTATGCCTTAACTATAAATAATACACTGTAATTTGTTTAGTCGATGTAACCCAACCGGTTTCAAGGTTTTCCCCTCATCATCAGGGGCGCACAAACAAGTATTGTTTGTGCGTCCCTGAAGATGAGGTGAAAACATTGAAATCGGTAGGTTTACACCGTTATATAAAGTGAAGTTAACAGTGTTGGACGAAACAAATTACAGTTAGATGGAATATATTTCAGTTGTTGACAAATAAAGTAAAATTAGTTATTCTCGAGTCAGTAAACAAATAGGGGTGAGAGTAGGGTGTGGTTATTAAAAATAATGATCTGGGGATGGAAACAGATGGAGAAATACAGCCAGGTCTATTACTAGTGGCCCGGATATGACCAAATGCGGAAACCAGGGCACGAAAGCTTAATTTATTGGATGAGTTGTCAAAATGGACTCGACGTGGTTCTAGGGAATATGTCAAACAAGATAACGTTATGATGTTGAGAAATATGTCAAAAAATTTCCTTTGTTCAAATGAAAATAAGGGAAATGTATAATTTATTCAGTGCTGTTTCCAATTTTTGTTGATAACTTTTTACTTTTGGTTATGGTTGCCTAGTTGGTCGGATGCCTGTTATATAACCCAGAAGGTCAGGGATTCGATTTTTGTTGGTATTCAATATTTCTAATTTGAATTTTAGTCTACTATTCACTTACGGTTGGTTTAACCCTTCCTGCCATGTGATGTGTAACTAGTATACATTGCTTCTAAAAACTTTAATATCTCTATAAATATAATAAATACTGGGTTCAGATTTTAGGTATTCCGCCGTAACACATTTACGCATTGAATGAAAAAATAATATTAATAATAATTAGCACTTATCGGCCGCATCAGAGATATTTTGTGAAAATCGGGAATAAATTCACCAATACAATCAAACGTGTGCCAGTGTGTGACGTAGGTATATTCATTCTAAAAAACCACTATAGGCTAGAAAGCGACGCTATTCATGCCTCACTCTCACTCTGCTTCGGTATATGGGAACGCTATAAATAGAATCTCAGTTCGCTCGCTTCTCTCGCTCAGTAGCTAGCGGGTTTTCGTTGGAGGTGGTCGCTTCGCCCGTTTTGTGAACGTCGGCTAGTGTTTTTTCATGTTTTCAGCAATTGAATTTCAATTAATATCACTTTTGACTTCAAATTTAATTAATTTAAGCGACGGGCTATGAATATTCTTATTTTTCTGATTTTAAATCGCTCATTTTTACATGTGTATTGAATACACATCACCAGAAAAGGCGGATTTTTTTAGCACAGGAAGAGAAAGGTTAACATGTATTTATTTTGTTTTTATTACTTCATTGTAGTTTTTGCGTTATTATTGAAACTCAGAAAGAACGAACCCATTGGTATGGGCACATGAAACGGCGGGATGTGTGGTCTACGTTAAAGATAACCATGGATTGAAAATGACTAAATAGACTTTAGTGGAGATCCAAGAAGTACCTGCATTAAAAGATGGAAGAGAACATGGAGATACTCAGACTATCCCTGAGGGATTGAGAGAGATTAACCTTCCCTGTGTTGGGTATCTTCTACACGTTGCTTCTAATAACCATCAATATCTCTATAAATATAATAAATACAAGGTTAAGATTTTAGGTATTCCTCCATAATATATTGACGCATTGATTTAAAAAATAATATTAATAATAATCAGAATTTATCGACTACATCGAGGTGTTTTGTAAACACCGAAAACAAATTCGCATTTAAACGCGGCGAGTGCCTCGTCTTGACGACAGGTGAATAGTATGCGGGAAGCGCGACACTATATTCGCATCTCACTCTTGCATACTAGACTGAATTGCGAGGAACTAAATTTTCTCAACGTCGCAAGCAAAGGCGTATGTGCCGGGGTATGCGACTGACGTTCCGCGCCACTAGTTGCCTCTAGGCTTGCGAATAGGTTAGACGTACGCCCGTTCCGTGAGCGTTTTTTAATGTTTTCAGATGGTTTTTTAATGTTTTCAGCAAATAAATCTCAATTATTATAATTTTTAACTTCAATTATAATTAATTAAGGGGATTATCTATGAATGTTCTTATTTTGCCGATTTAAAATTGCAAATTTTTGTTTGCGTACTCACTACCCAACACCGTAACACGCGTATTATTTTTATCACCGTAAGGGAAGGGTTAAGGAAAATGATCCAAGGACGCGACCACGAAATGGATGCAATAAGGCTAAGAAAAGAAGCGAAGTATTTGTTGGTGTACGGCCAAGTGGCAATTTCTTCCACATTTCCATTCAAATGGTTTTCAGCTTTTAGTTAAAGGGTATTTATAACATTTTAAATGGGGAGAAAAAAAACTACCCGTCATCTAAAAAATACAAATAACAAAAAAGAAAAAAAAACAGTGAATGCGAAATAAAGTGGTAAACTCATTCCGGGCTCGCCTTTTATCGGTGGGGGTTAACTTTGACTGGAGGGATGTTATAAGATGAACAGAGACCTTTTGATAGCTTGTGTCTTACACGTAAATACTATGCTGCTGTCAATAAATGTATATTTATTTATTAATTTAAATGCGATTTCTACTGAAGAGTAGCGTGAGACCGTGATATAACAGTGACAGGATATTTATGTACCTCGCAGGTCATTAACATAATTTAGTCTTGTTTGTGTTCCCCTGATGATGAGGTGAAAACCTTAAAACCGGTATAATTATACCATTATATAAAGTGAAATAAATAGTGTTTGACTTAACAAATTACAAAATCATATTACGTTTTTAATGGTCAACTAATATATTTTTTATTTATTTATTTATTCATTTTCGTTTAATAAAGTAATCGTTACCCTGATCGTCGATAGCAAAGAAGAACTAAAGGAGACCTTGGAAACTATGGAAAATGTCCTAAATATAAAGTTCAACATGAAAATAAACAAGGACAAAGCAAAAGTGATAACCGTAGGCTGAGACAATCACCAAATGACCATACTAATGTCAGGAGCTGCACTTAAGAACCCAAAAGAGTTTGTCTATCTTGCAAGCAAGATGACATGGGATGGTCGTACTAAAAGAAAGATTGACAGTCGCATCCACCAAGCAAAACTCGCCTATAATAAGAAATCAAAGATTTTCGTATCCAACAATATGGACCTAAAGCTCCGCAAGCAATTGGTCAAAACATATGTGTGGAGTATTTTGATGTATGGTTGCGAGACATGGTTCATAGGCGAAAGAGATCAAAAAAGATTGGAGGCCTTCAAGATGTGGACCTATAGACGAATCCTAAGGATTTCTTGGAGAGACCACATTACAAATGACGAGGCTCTCAGCAGGATGGAAGAAACCAGGCACCTGTCAAACACCATATCGGAAAGGCGTGCAGAATGGATGGGTCATATGCTGCGACATGAGAATCTCCTGCACAATATACTGGAGGGAATAATTGAGGGATCGATTGGCAGATGGCCCCCTCGCCGAGAGTATCTGGAGCAAGTATGCCACGATATGGACTGCACCTCCTATACAGAGCTTAAGAGGATCGCTGAGGGCCGAGCGGAGTCGAGGAGGAGATGCAGAGCTTTGCTGCTAACCCCAGTATTGAAATTGAAGAAGAAGAAAGTAATCAATAATACAAACATTTGTCAAACCTACACCTTTATAAAAAATATATTTTAAGAAATAATCTTGTTTGTATATTAAAACTTTGAACTAACTTCGTTTTAATTTTCTACGTGTAATTTTATTTTTGATAATCTTAATATTTAATTTCTTAGAAATAGTTAACAGCTTCATACTAACTTATAACTAGATAACAATTCTTACAACAACTTATTTAACATCTACATGCCCACTCATTCAGGCTACTTACATTTTATCCCATCACTCAAACCTTGGTCCCCCTGCTAATACTGTAGGTGTTAAATTGTTTAATCACCGAAAATAAAGGTTTTTTAAAAACATGACTTTTTGATAGGGGAAAATCAAGGAGTGGAGTACAGTTTATTCGCTTGTAGATGAATGACTGATGTGATTGTAGAGTGTGTAATGGGGAGCTGTTTAATATGATTTTGACGTGGTCGTTGAGATTTTAATGCGGTAGGAATTGTGTATGTGATAGCTTGGAATTAAAGCAGTTATTGGGTTTTAATACAAAATGGGAAAAGGCCCCCTCTGATTGAGTTTTATATTTCTACGTAAGATATAGGAATATTAACAAAAAAATATAAATTAATTAACAGCTATCTTTTTTGTGCAATCGCTGTTAATTCTTCCACGATATTTTAAATTAGTTTCTGATTTTTTTAACTGATGTGTACCGGACAGGGTACAAATGAACTATATCGTAGGCACGTTGGTTGCCGCGTCGCACTCAGAGAATCGAGGTCACGAATTCCGAAGCGAAGATCCAGAAGAAGAAGAAGGTAGCGGGGTGGAGAGATTACTCTCAGGCAGGTCGAAGTAGGTAGCGGGTCTCAAGTAAAACACAGTATAGTCGGTAGTACTGAGAATATAATTTCGCAAACAGGGGGCCCTTTATATTAATGGTCAGTCGGCCATCACAAGCGCTCATTTCCCGCGAAATATAACAATTTTCGGGGTTTTGAGCGGTGCTTATGCCGACCGGGCCCCGACCTACTCCGACGCATCGCCCCGCAAGTCACTTATTTCCATTGCGGTCGCGAATGCGATAGGAGTCAAACAAACATAAATTCTACATACATTAAATTTACAAGAACATATACAAAGGGTTTACATTAGTTCATATACATATCTACACAACATTGTCTTTTTCAATATACCACATACTGACTGCACACGTCTCACTACACGTCCGATACATGATGAGAAATGCTTTTATTTAGTTTATTAATTTTTTTTCATTAAAGATAAAATCATAAACAGGTATCAAATCGTACAAAATAACATATTACTAACACAATACAGGGCCGTCCATAGATGCAATATTTGAAAAACAAAATATAAAAGATGCAATTAGACAGGTGCAACATCACCAATCTTCTTCAACACGGAGAAAACATCACAAAAATGCATAACAAAATACAATAATCAATTGAAAAGCAATTCAAAATCGTTCTTCAAAAATCCTACGCGGGATAGCATTTCAACGCTCGGATATTCGATAATGTTTTTTCTGGCACTCCTAATAGGACAACAAACATTCCATTTAACATAACGGTATAACATTTCATTTCTTCTTCAGAGAATCGTAAACAATACTTGTTTGTGCTCTCTTGATGATGAAGTGAAAACCTTAAAACCGATAGGGTTATTCCGTTATTTTAAGGCGAAAGAATAGGATTTTTCCAAACAAATTACGATACGTTATTTATAGTTAAGGCATTAACGTTCTGGAGGTTTAAAGACATTGTAATTTTTTTTATCAAACACTGTTTATTCCACTTTATGTACCGGTATAACCCTACCGGTTTCAAGGTTTTCACCTCACCTCATCTTTTTTTTACCTGGCGAGTTTATTGCCATGTGGCAATATCTTCCAACCAACCAGGAATATGTTTTTATAGGCCCTAAGTGTTAACCAGACAGGAATCCTATTTAAAAAAATCTGGGTTCCAGCGGGGATCGAGCCCGCAACCTCCGGATCGGCAGACAAGTGTCTTACCACCAGGCCACGGAGGTCGTCATCTTCAGAGGAGCACAAACAATACTTGTTTGTGCTCCTCTGAAGATGAGGTGAAAGCTTTGAAACCGGTAGGGTTATACCATTACAAAAAAATGGAATAAACAGTGTTTGATAAAAATAAATTACAAAAAATTACAATATGTTTAAACCTACTCAGTGTTCACGCTTAAACTATTGTATAAATGAGTCGTTGTATCAGATGTATGCGTCTCCTAAAATATACGATTTAATTTGTATAATTGCTGTATAAATATTGTATAGTTGATATTTGTACCTATTGTAATGAAATGTTCCTTATGCGTGACCTTCGTAATAATCACTATAAATAATCGAACAGCCCATGCATGCAGAGAGCGCGCGGTATACATGGTATCTAGCAAGTATCTAGTAAGCCGTGATGGCATACACGGGCGAATAAAGGGACTTACGATGGACGATGGGCTGCATATAAGGAACGAAAAACGAGCAAAATATATTCTCAGTTTCTGGAACGTCCACTATGTTTTATTTACGAAAAACTTCTTCCTGGTTAAGAGGAATCTCTTCGCCCTTTTGATGAAAACGCAAGAAGTTAACATAAATCTCCGAGTATTGAGTGGCTACCTATTTTAGTCTTTGTACCGGTGATGTACAGTCGTTAAGATGCAAATCTCGCTCTGTAAGACTTTTTTTTGTTTTGAATGAATTATGATTGACTGCTTAAGACATACAAAAAATGTTGACTTGCTATATTTTCTGCTTTACACCTTTAGAAAAAATAAAAATAATAAGTTATAACAGAAACATGATGATAAATTAAACACTTTTGATTAAATACGTGTACAGTGGATTTTGACACTCGCCGTCTTCCAGAGCGGGTTTTACATATTCAAATAAAATAATGTGCGATGAAATTATGTTTTTATTCAAAATACAGCTTAAGTTTTCTTCATATTTCCAGTAGATTTCGATAGGAGGTTTTGTAACTACCTATGTTAAAAAAATAATCTATATATTTATTAATTTCTGGGGTAAAATATTTTTTCCTGAAAGAATGTAGCTGAAAGTAGTTCGAAAGAAATTATAGATTACCTACAGGGTACAGAAAAATGGGAAACATCATTTGCTTTTCATGCATCTGTAGCGTACCTACGTCCCCTAAATAAATAAATAATTGTCAAACATAATTTGTTGTTAAAATAAATTGTAAACATACAGGGTCAACGACCGATGAATCAAACTCTGAACTATCTACAATTGTCACATACTAGAAACGTCAACAATGTGTACTCACAAATAAATATCCTACCCGCTACACTAGTGCACGCGCAGGAGTGAGACAAAGTATATATCGCGAGCACATTCACTCACTACTATAAAATACCTACTTGTAGACAAATAAACATTATTATTCATTCAACTGTCAAGACTTGTTATTATTTACCCGCTATTCACTCTCATTTTCGTTCGCATTCCTGAATATTTGTATTTCATTTTAAATACAAACAAATCGAAATCATCACAACGACGTATCGAATTAAGCACCACGCTAAATTGATGACCCCGAACGAAGAGGAACACAGAATTCGACTAAAACGAATATAGCGATGTCAACATCAACATCATCAGCACGTCCTATTAGGACACACGCTAAATTGGTAACGAACATCGCTACACATCCATATAATCACATGGTGTCCCTTGAAGAGTAGGCAGGTAGAATAGATCTCCAAACTTTTCCATCCTAGCACACAACTTTTACCTTCTTCATATTCATATATCTTTTTATGTACAATTTTATATTATTTATACTTCTCAATGTAACTCTTCTAAAATCTGGTCCATTTAATTCACCCATGTTTTCTTCGATCTAACTTTTACACGCACATCTTACACTTTTGACTGTATACTCGCTTAGTCATTCATGCTTTCTTCATATCCCACCCATCTCAAAACTCTTTATTTCATCTCCCTTGTAACATTAATTCTGATACCTTTGTTCCGCCTTATTGTTAACAATGATAATCCACAGTGTATCTCCACAAAATTAATCTTATTTGAATCTTTCTTGATACTTCGACAACGGTTAGTCAAATGCTACGTTTGGTCAGTGTTATTGAATGGAGTGGAATCATGGACCCTCAAAGTTAGTAGTACGAACCGACTGGAAGCATTCGAAATGTGGATGCACCGGAAAATACTACGGATACCCTGGACGGATATGGTCAGCAGCACAAGGGTTCTTCAAAGAGCCAAAGTTGATAGAAAGTTGCTGACTAATATTAAAATCCGAAAGGTGTCCTATTTGGGGCATGTACTTAGAGGAGCAAAGTACAAATTACTGCACCTGATCATCCAAGGCAAAATCGAACGCCGAAGAGGTGTTGGCAGGAGGCAAATCTCCTGGATCCGCAATATATGTTATATGATTGGACTGCATAAGGGGCGTTGGGGATCTTTTTTGGGCTGCCGGAGACAAAGATGTCTACTCTCAAGTGATATTCAACGTTGGGGGGACCTGACATGACACTGGGAAGAAGTATCCTTCTTCTGTCGAATCCTAGTTTCACTTCCATAAGTTAAGGTGAACACCAGCACGCTTCTTCTTCTTCTTATTTTAGGCCTGTCGGTCTGTTATGGTCCTGCACCATTGTTGCCTCTAGTGACGTCGACTGTCAGCTGACCAGCACACTAATATGCACTATTATTTTTGCTCCTCTTGATATAACATGGTTATTGTATATTACATTGAATGCTCTTCAATTGACACATGAACCTATGTAAGGTATTTTATAGTGTTGTACCACGTGGTTCAGCTTATGATGCCGACGTTTCGAAAACGCTGTAGTTTTCATATTCAGAGTTCGCAAATATGAAGAAGTTTTCAAAACGTCGGTATTAATCAAATATCTTTTACAACTGATACGAGAAACCGAAAAAAGCCTTAAAATAGAAATCTACCTCATTCTAGCGGCCAGTGCCGGAAGGACTTTATTTATCAAATCAAACAATAAATACACTCATTTAATTTATTGCTTTCTTTTATTTTTCTTCCCTTATTCCCCTACTTAAGAGCACCGCAATTCCCAATTTTATTTCTCCCAACTTTCCTTCAGTTTTTCTCTCAAAGTTTTCTTTCTCTACTTCCTCCACCCTCGCGGTCCACCTGAAAGCTTCGATATTCCCTCCCCCGAGACGTCTCCGTAAGGATTGTAGATAAATAAATCATTCCAGTGGAAAATTTAATCACGACCTTATTGTCTGACTCGGTCTGTTTTAGTCGAAGGTAGAAATTATATTTTATTTTTACGGGAATATTTCTGATATTTTTGGGGCGTTCTTTTAAACTGTGACAGGAGGAAATTTATTGTCCTACTATATCTCTTGAGTTCAACCAAAAATATTCGTTTTTGTAAAAAAAAAAAAAAAAGAGTGTTATGTAACACTTTTGTCGTATACAGTATAATCTGGCAGACGAGATATCCTCTGGCAGACGAGATATAATCTAGCAGACGAGATATAATCTGGTAGACAAGATATCTCGTAAATTTTATGTACCTAATTACTGCGTCACAACTAAATATTATTGACAAATTTATAAATCACCACACGCATTAACCCTTCCCTTACGGTGATAAAAATGAAACGCGTGTTCCGGTGTTGGGTATGAGTACGCGATCAAAAATTAGCGATTTTAAATCGGAAAAATAAGAACATTCATAGATAATCCCCTTAATTAATTATAATTGAAGTTAAAAATTATAATAATTGAGATTTATTTGCTGAAAACATTAAAAAATCATCTGGCACCGCTCACGGAACGGGCGTAGGTTTAGTCTCGTTGCCAGCTCAACAGCTACTGCGGCGCGGCAGGGTTGGGGGCTAACTTGGGCGTCGCTTACACTTGCGAGATGGAGACAATTGCGCTCCTCGCTATTCAGTGACGTATGCAAAAGTGAGATGCGAATATAGTGTCACGCTTCCCGCATACTTTTCACCTATCGTCAAGACCCAAGATCGAGGCACTCACAGCGTTTAAATACGAATTTGTTTCCGATATTCAGAAAATACTTACGATGTAGTCGATAAATTCTGTTTCTCGATTATTATTAATATTATTTTTTAAATCAATGCGTAAATATATTATGGAGGAATACCTAGAATCTTAACCTTGTATTTATTATATTTATAGAGATATTGATGGTTATTTGAAGCAACGTGTAGAAGATACCAAACACCGGGAAGGAAAGGTTAACATCTATCCAAATCATATACAAATATTTTATATTGTCTCAAATCATCTCTGAACCACTTATCAACATATTTCGAAGACAGTTCCACTGGACAGCTGTAGATATTACCGTTCAAGACTGTGTATTTTAAAAGTTGTAGCCGAAATCCTTAGGTCTTTGTTTATATAGTTCGCGATCGGACTATTTTATGTACAATAGTGAACAAAAACTAGGTACTGGTATATATTTCTTCTTTGTTTCTTGCTGTGTAGTGAAATATTTTTTGCATATTAGATATTGGTCTAGTGTATGATAAATACGAATGTGTGACAGCCCTGAATAAATGGCGATTTTCAAATTAGAATTTTTGTTAATATAAACTGTTTTAAGTGTTATTTTGTTACAATATCTGATAAGTCAATAATTAGTTCTAAGTAGTTTAAAGAAATATAATGGAAATTGATTGAGTTACCAAATTATGTTCGGTCTGACGAGATATACCATTTTTTTGCAAAGGGGAAGGTTAAAATTTTACGATGATAATCTAAACGTGAAACTTCGACAACGGTTAGTCAAATGCTACGTTTGGTCAGTGTTATTACATGGAGGGGAATCATGGACCCTCAAAGTTGGTAGTATGAACCGACTGGAAGCATTCGAAATGTGGACGCACCGGAGAATGCTACGGATACCCTGAATGGATATGGTCAGCAACACAAGGGTTCTTCAAAGAGCCAAAGTTGATAGAGAGTTGCTGACTAATATTAAAAACCGAAAGGTGTCCTATTTGGGTCATGTATTGTACGAGGAGTAGAGCAGGTGCAGTAATTTGTACTTTACTGTAGAGGAGTAAAGTACAAATTACTGCACCTGATCATCCAAGGCAAAATATAGGGTCGAAGAGGTGTGGGCAGGAGGCAAATCTCCTGGCTCCGCAATATACGTGACTGGACTGGTATAAGGAGCGTTGGGGATCTTTTTCGGGCTGCCGGGGACAAAAATGTCTACTCTTAGGTGATATTCAACGTTAGGGGGACCTGAATGACACTGAGAAAAATGGGGACAATCGGTTGAAGATGCTACCTTTGCCAAGGAAACATTTACAGTGATGCAAATATGTGAAGAATATAATCAAGAGAAACATCTATATATGTTTGTATGTATCAAATTAAATCGGTATGAAATTAATTAATCAACAATTAATCTGCCGATCAGTTTTCTGAAGTACAAAAGGGTAGTTTATCACAACAATAAGTTTGGGTACCAGAAGAACTCCATTGAACGCACGCGAGGTTATTTTTGGGTTGAATTGGGGCTATTTTTGTAATAAATTATTCATTTTCACCATTATTTCATTCGTTATTAATGTTGACATTGCAGACAAGGATCATAATTGATTGCTATATTGTTCAATAATTTATACAGAGTGGCTCATAAGTCACGGTCCAATGCTTCTTATTCAATGTGTTTTTATTGATTTTGTGTTAATTCTTGGACCAAATTAATTTTATTTTATACATTCTTTAAAGCGTACAAAGTTCATTGTTTAGAAATGGTTACTGACTTTATTTATTTAGACTCCAGTATGACATAGAATGAGAGATGCGAGACTGAGGTGAAAAGAAGAATTGAAATGAATAAGGCTGATAGCAGAGTTGATGAAGTATTGAATTCATACTGTACTATTCGTTTTAGATTGATGTCAAATTGATATGGTGAAGTGCGGGCAGCTGACTTAGGACGTCCCAGTATCGTGTTAGGAACTGTGTATACTCGTATTGTTACATTATTTACTCCAACATTAACAATCCAGCGAGATTTAATATTTGTAATCTGTCAATAATTCATCTTGAGGTGCGTCTGCTCTCTTAACAGCGCTATATAAATAGTGATATTGTTATTATTATTATTACGATATATGTACAACTCTTTCAAATCTTTTTTCAAAGACAAACCTTGCGATACAGGAAAGTGTCACTTTGTATATAACCAACTGAAGGAACCATGCTGCTAATACAAACAAGAGACAGACGTTACTACAAGTAGCCAAGACCTATCTTGGTTATACAACTGATGGAGATGATTTTCATTATTGTGAAAATGTGTTGTCCTACTTCCAGCACTATTTTTTCTACTGTAATAAATCTAATTAGCACAATCTATGACTTAAAACCAACATAAAAACTTAATAGGAGCTGATCATCCTGATACGCTGGGAACCACTAGCTTTTGAACAACCAGCCCTCATAAAATTTTAATACTACAATGTTATCTTTACCTAATTTTGATGTAAAGATAATATTGTAGTATAAAAGTTTTATGAGGGCTGATTGTTCAAAAGCTGGTGGTTCCCAATATGTCAGGATGGTCGGCTCCTATTAAGTTTTTATGTCAGTTTTAAACCATAGATTGTAAAATATTTTGCTAAATATGATCTTAGTAAGCAACGTATTAAGTACAGTTTAATAATGCTTTTGTAAAGTTAAACAGACACGTCACTTTAATTTAAGTAACTGTGTAAATTTTTTTCACATTTAAGTATCAAATCATTCTGTAATAATCCAATATTGTTTGTGCTCCCCTGATGACGAGGTGAAAATCTTGAAACCGGTAGGGTTATACCGTTATATAAAGTGGAATAAACAGTGTTTTGCTAAACAAATTACAATGACTTTAAACCTCCACAATGTTAACGCTTTAACTATAATCAGCAGCCATCCGTCTCTCGTAGACGCGGTATTCTATCTAAAGTTGCAGTCTGTTGTGTGCAACTACATTTGTTCCTGTAAGTAAGATCTTCCTAACGAATAAGCTAACGCTAGAAGCAGACCCTGTTTGTGTAACAGGAGAAATCCATGCAAAGTGGATTAAAATTGACCGAGGCTCCATCATTACCAACAACAGAAGATGCGAAGCTGACGTGATTATAAGAACTGGAATGGCAAAAAATATTATGTCAAAGCTGGAAAAGATATGAAAGATCAGAATTATCAGCCTCACGACGAAAATGCACCTTGTTAAATCTCGTCTTTGCGATATTCATGTATGGTGCAGATACTTTGAGAGCAAACGAGATACGTAGAATAAATGCATTTGAAATGTAATGCTGGAGATCCATGTAACGTATTCCATTACTTACTCAATGCTGAACGTCGTAGTCTCCACATCTCCCAGTTTTGGAACATGTATAATACAACGCTTAAAGATAATCCTCTTAATTCCTTTATTTTATCCGTCCATCTCATTTAATACTTTCCTCTTGCTTGCCTTACTTCAATTGAATATCAGCTTCTCCAAACTTTCACCATTCTTCCTATCAACATGCCCAGAGTACGTTAGAATTTTTGTCGAGTCTTTCAGTTGTCTCCAATTGCTGGATGATTGTGACATTGGTGCGCTTTGCTGTCTATGAGATACGTAGCATCCACTTTAAACACCAAATCTTGAAGGAATCTATCATTATTATTTTTTTTGTATCTCATCGTTCATGTTTCCACTATATGCAATGCTATAGAAAATACAAGAGATTTAACTAGACAGAATTATTAGGAACCTAATACTTTTATACATATCTTCTTCTTCCCAGTGTCATGCCAGGTCCCCCCAACGTTGAATATCACCTAAGAGTAGACATCTTTGTCCCAAGCAGACCGAAAAGATCCCCAACGCTCGTTATACCAGTCAAATCACGTATATTGCGGAGCCAGGAGATTTACCTCCAGCCAACACCTCTTCGACCCTCTATTTTGCCTTCGATGATCAGGTGCAGTAATTTGTACTTTGCTTCTCTAAGTACATGCCCCAAATAGGACACCTTTCGAATTTTAACATAAGTAATCAACTCTCTATCCACTTTGGATCTTTGAAAAACCCTCGTGTTGCTGACCATATCTGTCCAGGGTATCCGTAGCATTCTCCGGTGCATCCGCATGTTGAATGTTTCCAGTCGGTTCATACAACTAACTTTGAAGGTCCATGATTCCACTCCATGCAATAACACTGACCAAACATAGCATTTGACTAACCGTTATCGAATTCTCAAGTTTAGATTATCTTCGAAGAATACGCTTCTCATTTTATTAAAAACCGCACGAGATAATTCAATGCTGCACTTGATACACATAGATCGAGAAATACTGATATGGTGTCAAAAACAGCGTATGTAAATTTTATTGAAAAGTGTCAGAAAAAAGTCATCAGGTGCGTAGCTAAGTAAAGGGTGGGAAGTCACAATTGAGAAGCCTTTCCCACAAACTTTGGTATATCTTATTATTTATAGTTAACTTGCCCTATAAAGGGTTAAACCTCCACGTTGTGGGGGTTTGACTCTTTATAGGGCAAGTTTTTATTTTAGAGATATTGAGTTTTTTGTTGAATAAATCATTATTATGTGTATCAAATCAATTTTATTTCTTCGAAAATGTGGTTTAAATAAATTTTTTTTTTTGGAAATGAGACGGTCACATATGAGACCTGTGCCCATTTCAGGAGTCATGTCAGTGGCCGCAAAAGTGACCAATGAATATTTAGGTAATAATATCTAAGTTTAAGTTGTATTAGGAAATAAAATTCTTATATGAGATATAATGAATGGTGATTTACTTATAATATCTATTTACATATTTGACAATGAATTGACCGGATGTTTAGATCGTTGCTACTGAACATGCAGCCAACTTCAACACGATCCATCTTAAATAAGACCTCTGCCCGTCCACTACATTTGCCAAGTTGACATTTGTGTTATCATACTTAAAAACGTTTCATTAAGAAAATGAATCCTTATAAGTATAACTATAAGGGTGGTCGCATATGCGACCCATTTCTGATCATGCCCGTTAAAGGGCTAAGGACATTGTAATTTGTTTTATCAAACACTGTTAATTCTACTTTTTATAACGGTACAACCCTACCGGTTTCAAGACTTTCACCTTATCTTCAGGGAAGCACAAATTAAAATTGGACAGATTTGAGGCCCTAGAATTTTTTAAGTCAATGCATCGAGGTGAACATCTGGCAAACACATATATACCGAGAATCTCTCCGCTGCTCGCCGAGGCCGTCCCATGCTTCCCCCAGCCCCCAGTCCTCAACCCGAATGTCCCCAATCGTTAAAAGCGTATATATCGGTATCAGTTCGAACAAAATTCAGTCTTGTTTGTGCTCCCTGAAGATGAGGTGAAAGCCTTGAAACCGGTAGGGTTATACCGTTACTAAAAGTGGAATAAACAGTGCTTGATAAAACATTTTACAATTTGGTATATCTTATTTATATTATAGTTAAGGCATTGACATTGTTGTACCGGATAGGTACAAAGACTGTAGATAGGCACGCTGGTTGCCGCGTAGCGCTCAGAGAATCGACGTCGCGAATTCCGTAGCGAAGATCCAGCAGAAGAAGAAGAAGAAGAGCAGGGAGAGATTCCTCTCAGGCAGTCGATGTCGGGTAGCTGGTCTCAAGTAAAAACACGGTAAAGTCGGTATTACTGAGGATATTATATTTCAAAAATCAGGGGGCCCTCTATATTAATGGACAGTCGGCCGTCACAAGCGCCCATTGCCCGCGAAATACAACAACTTTCGGGGTTTGGGCCCTACTTACGCCGACTGGGCCCCGACCTACTCCGATCGCCCCGCCTCGCAAATCACTTATTTCCAGTGCGGTCGCGAATGCGATCGGAGTCAAACATTTTACATATAAAATATAGCCAACATTTACATATACAAACATATACAATGATTATACAAATACAGGAACATATACAAATATTATAACATAGAAATATAAGTTTGATTAAACAGATCTACACACAATGTCCTTTTCATCATATCACATACACACACACACGGGTGACGGCACACGTACGATACAATTGTGAAGGTTTAAAGACATTGTAATTTGTTTAGTCCAACACTGTTTATTCCATTTTATGTAACGGTATAACCCTACCGGTTTCAAGGTTTTTGCCTCATCTTCTTTGTGCTCTTCTGACGATGAGGTGAAAACCTTGAAACCGGTAGGGTTATACAATTATATAAAGTGGAATAAACAGTGTTTAATAAAAAAAAAACAATTTGGTACATCTATCAGCTTGAAGCAGAAAACATACTCAAAGTACGCAAGGATTCTTTTTGTTTTTAGGTTACACCCGATTCTTAGATAAAAAAAACGTTGGTGAGCTTTGCAATCCATGAAAAACGCAGCATCCGTCTCAATCAGCCCATCTTGAAGGTTTCTATCATGTTTGTTTTCTTCTTTCCCATCGTCTTTGTTACCACACCGTACAGTACTATGGAGAATACTACTGCCTTAAATAGATTGATTTTGGCTCTTCTGAATACAGTTTAATTAATCCACATCTTTGTCACATTTGTCTGAAATTAAATTAAAATAATCAAACTAAACAATTATTCACATATTTCTGGATGGTGTCTGATGGGCCACCCTGTGAAAGTATACACATACATATGTGTGATTCGAAATTCAATTTAGCTTATTGAAATGTTATCTTTTATATAAAATCGAATTAAAAACAAAAGCTGTCTTTCTTATACTATATAATTTAACGACATATTAGGTCATCAATATGGTCATTGTATGGATTTTAATATGACTTTGAATACTAACAAGAAGGTGTTTTCTTATCGGGATGAATTGTATAGATTTGCTGTGTTATGTCGTTTGACTTATTTTTTTTTCTCTTGCATTCTATAACATTTCTATTACGTGTTAATGTGAAATATTATGAATTGTTGTTTTTTAAAACTTGTTTAGGAGCTAGTCCTTAAGAGAGAGATGATGATGATTTGTTGATAAATAAAACTCGTTAGATCGCAATGCGGAAAGAGAGTGATTCATTTGGTAGACGTAGGTATTTATATCATTTTAGAATGTGCGCGGGAATGCGCTCGCGATATGCCTACGTTTCGTTTCTGCGAATGCAAAAACGATTAATGTTGTATGTAGGTATCATTCAAATACGGAACTGGCGAGACAAGTGTGGTGCGTTCTCGCTCTAGTATGGAATGCGGTCCGCTCCCGGCTACGGGTTGAATGGCCGGCACGTGGACTTTGTAATTGTTTGTTTTGCATTGCTAAGGAATGCAAAGGTCACTTCATCGGTCATTGACCGTGTGTATGGACGCCCACAGTGTTCCGAGTGTGCGACCGCCACTTGTATAAAAAAAGGCCATTTGACAGGCGGAATAAAATAAATAAATAAATGAAAATAAAATAAGTTAACGATTCATATTCTACTGTGATTGATATATGCCACGTAAAAAGATTTGAAGTTGGTCAGCAGTTACATTATAAGCAGTGTTACCTCACAGCTTTGAGAGATTGCCACATGGCAATAAACTCGCCAGATTAAAAAAAAAAAAAAAGCTGTACAGTCGTGCAGTTCATAAAGGGTCTTTCAAATTGAGCGGTTTTTTTTATTTCTTGGATAAAACACAGATGGCGTCGCGAACTTGTCTGGGTCTTGTGACATTTGAGAAGTGTAATGTATAAAATTTATAAAAATGGAGTCGTATACAATACAACGACGCATTCAAATTGTTGAATTATTTTATGTATTGTAATCTCCCGAAACGGTGATGTTAATTGGCCACCAAGATCATGTGATCTGACACCGTTGGACTATTTTCTCTGAGGTTACGTGAAAAGTCAGGTGCATAAGAATGACCCCCGATCAATTCCTGAGCTGAAAGACGAAATTATTCGCGTTATTGGTGAGTTAGAACCGCAATTATGCCAAAATGTCATCGAAATTTTTGACAAAAGAGTGGACATCTGTGGAGGTGGACATTTGGCGGTTATTGTTTTTTTGTGTTTAAATGTCATTCATTATACTTCAATGACCAATAAAAAGTTTTTGGAAATCAAAGCAAATAATTTGTTTTATTCAAGAATAAAAAAAAATTTAATAAAAAAAAAAACGCTCAATTTGAAAGACCCTTTATAATGTTGCTGTGCACTGCACAGAATTCCCCGCACATTATTTTGATAAAATAAATAATCATTAACATATCTCCCTCGGTTTCTCCGAAATATTTATGAATTCGAAGAAAATAAACGAATTACACAAATAAACATCATCATGCCATTTTCTTGAAGGGATAAGCAGAAAAGACGAGCGACAGACTTCTCTATTTCGATAAATATCCTTCGCTTCTTCTATATTACATCCGTACACAGTCTTCTAAGATTTTTCCGACTTGTAACGTTTCCGTCTTTCAAAATAATATTCACTTAATCCCTTATGTTTTTCTTGATGTCTATCAAAGTAATATTCTCTTTGACCTTCTAAGATTTCTTTTCTCTACTGCCACTTCTATTAATATTTGCACTGTATCATTGTTTGTTTTAGTCTTTCTTTATTTATTTGTTCTACATTCCAAACCATCGCACAGTGCCATTCTTCCTAAATATCAACAAATTGACCTTTAATTCCTTCATTGCTTTCTAAGTCATCTGAATTCTACGCATTAACTTCTTATCGCATCGAATCCTTTATAATATACAACTGCTGGTTCTGTGGCGTGGAATGGTCTACCTCAGTGTTTCCTAACGTATTTTGTGCTATGCCCTACCTAAGTCTTTGTAAAATTCTTATGCCCCTCTACGTAACGGCGACGCGACAAAGCGATCAAAATACGACTAAACTCTGAACGAGTCAATTTTCGAATTGCCCCCCATAAAAATCAAATTGCCCCCCTGTGGGGCGTGGGCCCCACGTTGGGAAACACTGGTCTACCTGGTAGTGTTGGAGATATGGGTTGTGTATACAACTTAATGAAGCACTTGAGGACAACCCTTTTTACAATGTTTTATCAAAATTTATAATGGTATGTATATGAATACAACACATATAAACTACACTCACCTAAAGCAGAATATGTTGCTACCACATGTCGAAAGCTCTACAAAGAGGTTTTTGTAGTTCGTCTTTCCTTGATTAGTCTTCTGCAGTTTTCTTACCAAATATGTATTTTTGAACTTATAAACTTGTACAGGACACGTCAAATACCGATCGGAGCATCTGTTGAATAGTTATTTCCCCAAAATCTCCCCGCTCCTGGCCGAAATTATACCTAGCCTTCCTCATCCCCCCGCCTCCAACCGTTGAAGTGTCTATATCGGTGCCAGTTCGAACAGCATTTAGTCTTGTTTGCGCTCCCCTGAAGTTGAGGTGAAAGCCTTGAAACCGGTAGGGTTATACCGTCATAAAAAAGTGGAATAAACAGTGTTTGTTAAAAATAAATAACAATGTCTTTAAACCTCCAAAACGTTAATGCCTTAACTATAAACAACATATCAAATGTTTTCATCTGAAATAAACTTCTTTGCCAAGTTACACATGAATTAGCATTAATATTCTGGAACTAACCTGACAATTTCCCTCCACTCCTCCTGGTTATAAGCCATATAAGTGCAGCACTCAATAAAGAACAAGTTATTTATTTGATTTGGTCTACCCACCTTGCAAAAAAACTAGGTCTACATCTCTCCTTGTGACGCGTCCTAAGTATAGGAGTATTCTCCTCTTGCATTACAGCTTCTCTTTCCAACTAAATTGACGTTTTAATTTCGAGATGAATCTCAACTACGAGGTTCAGCAATGCCCAAGACGATGACCATTGTTTATAGTTAAAGCATTAACGTTGTGGAGGTTTAAAGACATTGTAATTGTTATGGCCTTTTGCAACGAAAACACTTTTAGAATTTCAACTCTGTAATTTTATTTGTATGATGGTTGAATTACGAGTACATTAAAGTATAATATTAACAGTATTTATAGAAGTAATAATAACGATGATGTTAACATCGTAGTGGCTTTAAGAATAATGTTTGCTGCCTCAGATATGACGTCCTATTTAAAGCAAAGATAACCATACGTGCGACCCTTCGATAGATTAAAAAGGAATGTTTCGGGTATGTTATCTTTGCCCTTAAGGTTAAATCGATATCAGGCGATTTATTTGAATGTATCGTTCGCTGCTTAGTTCCATTTAGTGATATGAAATCTTTATTGAATTTGGATTTATCGCAGCTCGTGATAATTCAGACAGATGATAAATTTAAACATAATACATTGAGTTAAGTTTGACATACATGTGATAACACTAAAATTTATAGGTTCTAGATAACATAGTACAGAGATATGGTTGACATTGGTTTGCATGATTTATTGTAAGTGGATAAGAGTATATGATAAGATAACATTGGTAGCGATACATTACAACATCGATAAGCTTAACAGTGGTTTGCATGATAACTTATAATAATTAATGGTAGTGGATAAGAGTATACGATATGATACGCATATTAACATTGGTAGGGAGACATAACATAATTTGTTTTATCAAACACTGTTTATTCCACTTTTTGTAACGGTTTCAAGGCTTTCACCTCATCTTCAGGGGAGCACAAACAAGACTCTTGTTTGTGCTCCCCTGAAGATGAGGTGAAAGCCTTGAAACCGGTAGGGTTATACCGTTACAAAAAAGTGGAGTAAAGAGTGTTTGATAAAACAAATTACGATGACCATTGTGTTGTGATAAAGTTTTCTTTTGTTTTTTTTAAATAATTTTTAATGAAATTATTTAAAATTCCTTTTAACATGTCCCGTTGATTTTTTAACACATTGAACACTTCATACTGTTTTTTATACATACACATACGCCGTACATACCATCACACCATTTCCATGTTGGGGTAGGCAGAAGACAGGGCGCCAGATTCGACACAAATATTTAGCCTCTTTTACATTCATACACCTTCTCATAAAACTTCTACGATTTCTTTGACTTTACTCTTCCTTCTTTCAGAATATCATACACTTGACCCAACAATCACTTCCTTGATCTTTGTCTCATACGCCTTCCACTTGCATCTGCACTTTATATCTATTTTGCTAGTCTTTTTATAGTCATTTTTCTACATGTCCAAACCATCTTAACGTACTCTTATTCATCTTATTTAACACATAAGTCTTAAGGTCAAATTCATCTTTTATCACTTAGTTCCGTATTCTGTCATACATTGTCATTCCACGTATTTTTCTCAATGCATGCATAACCACATAATTCAATCTTTTTCTGTGTTACTTTTACTCCCGTACCAAGTTGGCACCAGAATACTGTTGTGGACAATCATCTTAGCAGATTACTATTCTTTTATCATTGTTATTATTATGTTACAAGATTCATTGTACCATTTATTGATAAATAAATAAAAATGTTAAGAAATTTAATTTAAAATTAAACTTTTGTTATACACTGT
Source organism: Odontocerum albicorne (assembly GCA_949825065.1). NCBI lineage: Eukaryota > Metazoa > Arthropoda > Insecta > Trichoptera > Odontoceridae > Odontocerum > Odontocerum albicorne. Next base: position 1,784,982 of record OX463865.1, read on the forward strand.
ACAATTTGTTTACATTGTATACAATAATAGTATAATAAACACAGCGTTATATTAAAATTAGAGTTTCTATTTCCATTTCAGTACCACAGAATCCGGCTAGTGGATTAATCTGTTTTGACACATAAATTGCAATGAGATGAAAGGGATAGATTAATGTCGAACAATAAACCATTAAAGTGTCAGTGTTATGAACTTGCATAAGTATTAAGCGATGCTGTGTACATATAAGAGTACTCACTGAGTTGTTTAAAATTACTAAAGGTGTAAAAAAAGGATGTGTGATGTAACTTTCGTTGTTTAATGAATACATAGATTCATATATATATATATATATATATATATATATATATATATATATATATATATATATATATATATATATATATATATATATATATATATATATATATATATATATATATATATATATATATATATATATATATATATATATATATATATATATATATATATATATATATATATATATATATATATATATATGTTTATTTTAGGTTTTCAGTTACTTCGCGAACTGTAAATATTGGATTCTGACATCAGATCTACCTGGAGATCCATCAGCAGCTTCCTTACAGCATTTTTTGGCCTGGATGACTCTTTAGTAACATAGTTCTCTGTTTTGGATATACAGGAGACGGTATCTATTTTAATTGGTATTTTGTGGGCTTATGACCACCTTTGAAGGCTGAGTTAAGTGCTCACTTTATGCCTAGGCAACATTCCTCATTATACCATAGATTCATCTCTATACATCATTTGAATGTTTTTATTCTTAGTGCAGACAAGATGGTTTTTAGTCTTTATGCCATTTGTTGACGAACCATGGTAAGATTTTTTTTATTAACAGATGTTGAGGAAACCTCTTTATTCTGTCAATACCTCATCATTGTTTGTTATACAAGCCGGATATTTTTTGTTACTAAAGAGTCATCCAGGCCAAAAAATGCTGTAAGGAAGCTGCTGATGGATCTCCAGGTAGATCTGATGTCAGAATCCAATATTTACAGTTCGCGAAGTAACTGAAAACCTAAAATAAACATATATAACCCTTCGCTATAACCAAACCAAAAATCATATATATATATATATATATATATATATATATATATATATATATATATATATATATATATATATATATATATATATATATATATATATATATATATATATATATATATATATATATATATATATATATATATATATATATATATATATATATATATATATATATATATATATATATATATATATATATATATATATATATATATATATATATATATATATATATATACATAGTAATTTGTTTTATCAAACACTGTTTATGACGCTTTTTGTAACGGTATAACCCTACCGGTTTCAAGGCTTTTACCTCATCATCAGGGGAGCACAAACAAGATTGAATTATGTTCGGCCTGGTACCGAGATACACACTTTTAACGGTAAACATTCGTGTTGGGGACTGGGAGCTGAGGAAGCCATGGGACGGCCTCGGCGAACAGCGGAGAGATTCTTGGGATATTTGTGTTTGCCAGATGTTCACCTCGATGCACTGACTTAGAAATTTCTAGGGCCTCAAATCTGTCCCATTTATTTCCTTTAATACTGATATGTAAGAATTTGGCATCATCGATAGAAAATGTATGGTTTTCACGCTGGCAATGATTAGCCATTTCAGAATAAATTAAAGGATTTGTTAAGGCCGATTTGTGTTCACGGAATCGTTTTTCAAAAGATCTTCCTGTCTTTCCTATACAGAAATTATCAGTCAGCACATAAAAGTGTATACACACCACTGTTGCTAAGTATTTAATTTTTGCCTTTCCCGTTAAATAAGAGCTACTGCTCCCCTGATGAAAGCCTTGAAACCGGTAGGGTTATACCGTTACAAAAAGTAGAATAAACAGTGTTTGATAAAACAAATTACAATGTCTTTAAACCTCCACAATGTTAATTAATGCCTTTATCATAAATAATGAATGATTCATATTGTTATACATAAAATCCCACTGTTTCACTTTTGAGATTGCCAGAGTGCTAAGATTTCTTATCGTGACACACCTTTTCCGACGTTTTTACATTATTGCACCTTCTTATGCAACTGCTAGATTAATGTGAGAGTTATTAGAAAAATATGACAGTGGTGTAATGTGTAATGAAAGAAATTAATCTATCAGGACTTCTGTGTTTTGATTATATAATATATGATTATGTAAGAAATCAAATATCCAGTACAAATATGAGGAAAAGGCGCGATATACAGGTTTTTGATACTATCCGGTTCTAGTGTATATGTTTCAGTGCTCCATTGACTATATTTTCTAACGCTACACATCGTTCAATATCCTTCATAACTCTTCCATCACCTGAGGAAATATTACCTTAATAGGAAAGATATCTTATGGATGGTAAAAAATACGTATACACATACTCGTATTTATCATCACGCCGTTTCCCTTGCGGGATAGGCAGAAATAATAGGACTCTCAACTTTTCGTTTCTAGCCACATATTTCGTTTCCTCCACATTCATACATCTCGTCATACATAATCATAGTATAAACAGACCAAAACCTATACGATGGTTGTCGTCAAAGAAAGAATACGAGAATTGAATTTTGAATACAAGAGAGCGAGAGAGGAATACTTGGATTCTCTCCGAAAGTAATTCTAAATTTGAACATCACAGCCAGAATGTCACAATAATATTTAGAAATAGCTACTAGCTTTGTGCTCTTCTTTATTAATAAAAATAACGTAATATAAACAAAACATTAAGGACAATACTTTGCCTCTGGAGTTGAGTAACCCTGCATCAACATGTAGGAAGGTTTTAATTCTGCAAAGCAACTTGCCTCTCGTTCTACTAATGAGGCCATGTGTTTTCTATATCTCAATATCTATCCATAAAATTCCCACAAAATTCTCAAAGATTATTAAATAATTTTAAAACAATGACTGTAATTTATTATTACTACAGCTTTTTGTATCTTCATGTTAGTTGAAGATAAAGTTTTGTATTATTTGTCAATAATTTGAAGTACTTGTATAACCTGTCACATGTTCATTTGTATATAAAGACACTCTTGTGTCGTTAATAAAATAAATAAATAAATTAATTTCAGCTTATCTCTCTGTTCCTCTTTTTTCCCTTCCGAGAATATGTTAATTATTTCTATCGAGCCTTGAAAGGTTGTGGTTTAAGTAAGGAGTCAGGTATCTTTTATATAACTTTTTTTCAGATTTCAAGGAGGGGTGGCTAGATTTAATAATTCATTTTACAAGTTCATATGACATGCATACATTTTATACAATATTGATATATGACAATAAAGATTGTTCATTTAAATGGATTGATAGAATAATAATGTTTAAGAAATGCGCTCCTTGCATAGACTATCTGGTATTACAATGCTTTGTAGAGTAAGAAATGCGCTCTTTGCGTAGACTTTCTAGTATAACTATGTTTTATAGAGTAAGAAATGCGCTCCTTGCGTAGACTATCTGGTATTACAATGTTTTATAGAGTAAGAAATGCGCTCCTTGCGTAGACTATCTGGTATTACAATGTTTTATAGAGTAAGAAATGCACTCTTTGCGTAGACTATCTGGTATAACAATGTTTTATAGAGTTAGAAATGATCCAATACAAGATATACGAGTATGCTATGTAAACGATAAGTTTTATAAGTAGAATTAACAAATAAATCTTCAAATAGTTTGGTCATATTGAGAGAATAACTTGCAAAACACTTCAAGAATGAGTTGCGAAACTCAAAAAATTTCTGAATGATTGAAGAACGAGGAAGAGATAGATGGAAACAGAAAGTTAGAGTTATTTTAACTAAGAAAGAGGTAAAAATATGAGAAGTTGAACGTGTTATGAAGATATGTATTGATGTAGATAAGACGAGAGTCTCAAACCTTTGTGGGTTTTTCGAAGTGTAAAAGTAACCTTTGTAGATTTTTCGAAGTGTAAAAGTAACCTTTGTAGATCATCCGATATCGTAACAGTTTCAGCTTTAGGTGCAGGTAAGTGTATCTACAGCGCATATACAATACATTAAGCTCTATGGTTTAGTTAGTAAGAAGCTTGTATTTCAACCCGGGAGTTGAGTGTTTGATTCCCGTTGTAACCTAGATTGAAAAAAAAACATTTTAGTTTGATTATCACTCAAGACCTCTTTAACGTCTTTCTAGCTGGTCATGGGAGATTACTACATTACTACATTAAAATAAGCTAGCCAGATTGTTTAGAGTAAAAATATAATGCAATATAATCAAACTAGAAAGCAATGCATGCATTTCGAGCCCGGTTGGGGCGCAGATCTCACTCATGGTGGAGAAAGTACAAAAAAATCTCTACTATATATGAGTGAGTTTGGTGTCTATACGTGGCTTTATCCTACTCAGTTTATGCTGGGCATGCTCGGGTATAACTCCTTGAGCGTAAGAAGAGATCTGCGTCTCCTGGTATACGTTGTCAGACTCGTTCGAGGAGTTGTGAGCTGTTCAGCATTACTACAAAGATTAGCGTTAAATGTTCCTAACAATTACACTAGACTGCGCCGGCAAGAACTGCTGTCAATAACATACGCAAGAACGGGTCTCCCAGCCGCTATGCCTGTTGGGAGGGACTTAACTCTTTTGAACGGTACTGCTTCGGATACTGACATATTTCATATCACATTACCAAATGCAAAAGTAAATTTTCTTCTAAAATTGAGCGCGTTAAAAAGCACTCATCAACGTATTTAAGTGACTTTGAATATATGTGTAACACATCGATCAATAAGTCTCGGGACTAACTAAAAAAATATTTGTTTGCCAAAATTCTTCTTTATTCATCAACATAATCTCCTTCAAGAGCGATACATTCATTCCAACGCTTTCCTAACTTTTCTATGCCAGCCGTGTAGAACGATTTATCTTTGATTTCACATAGGCGTTAGTTTCAGCAATCACTTCTTCATTGGAGTCAAATCTCTTTCCCTGGAGCATCTCTTTGAGGTTTGCGAACAGCCAATAGTCGCTGGGGGCCAAATTTGGAGAATACGGTGGGTGCGGAAGCAATTCGAAGTTCAACTCATGCAATTTGGCCATCATTACCATCGACTTGTGACACGGTGTATTGTCCTGATGAAATAGAACTTTTTTCTTTTTCATACGGGGCTGATTTTTGCAATTTCTGCCTTCAAACGCTCCAATAACCCTATATTATATTTGCTATTGATAGTTTATCTCTTTTCAAGGTGATCGATGAATATTATACCATGCGCATCCCAAAATACGGAGGCCATAACCTTCCCGGCCGACTGTTGAGTTTTTGGTCGCTTCCGGACGACTTTCACCGGCTGCTCTCCACTCAGCTGACTGCTGATTTGATTCCGGAGTATAGTGGTGGATCCAAGATTTATTCATTGTCACATACCGACGCACAAACTTCTGTTTATTTCGCGTAAACAGTGCCAAACAGCGCTCTGAGCAGAGCCCGGATAACACTTTTCAAGCCATCGCTGAGTTTGAACGGTATTTTTTCCCATTAAAAAACAATGTTTTATCAACACACGAAATTCGGTTTTTTCCATTGTTTTGAAAATAGCAAAAGTATTGTCACTAAAACCACTGGAACTCAATGTCGGAATGTCATGAAAGTTTGACACGTAACTTCTAAAGGTTGGTACTAACTGAGAATGGTGTGGATTTGTTATCAGAGGCGCCATATGTTGGTTAGTCCCAGGACTTATTGATCGACCCATGTATGTTTGTGTGTATGTATGCATATACGTTATATTTTATTTTCTATAATTTTTTTTATTCTACATAATTTTTCTTTATTTTTAATGTTAACACTTCTTGTATTTTTCAAAGTAATTGGGCTAAGCCTGTTTTGAGAAAATAAATAAATGTTGATAAAATCTCCCAAAAAGGGCTGTCTTCAAGTGTTACCTAAAGCAACACACGCCACCCATATCTCTTTCATTAAAAGGTAAAACATTCCATCCCACAGGGTCAATATTGTAATAGGTTGTATTTGAAAGAGTTTATATAAAAAGTCAATAGACACGTCTTTGCCTAGTTGGTAAATAAATAAATAAAGATTTATTGATACTGTAGGAACTACTGTCGTCGCTGAAATATTGTCAACATACACGGTCAACGACCGACGAAACGACCTTTGGATATGTCCAAAGGTCGCATACCAAAACATTGAAATTGTTTACCCACAAATACTATTTACGATACATTCCACAGTAGAAAGAGAACGCATCACGCTGTCTCGCCGTTTTCGCCAACAAAATTGTCTACCCACAATATTATTTGCGATGTCTGCAATATTTCAATCGACCATCTCTGCACGCACAGGAGTGAGATAAAAATATATTGCGGGCGCACTCCCGCGCCCATTCTGAAATGTATAAATACCTACTTACCGATAAATAAAGCATCATTAATCATTAATTATTATTTATTATTCATTGATTCATTCACTCTCTCTTTCCGCATTGCTAATTGGCGTATTTTATTTAAATACCAAACAATCAAAATCATCATCGCGTCCTTCAAGGACGTTTGCAGGATATAAGTATACAACAAAGTATACTTATATCCTGCAATTGCAAACATGTTTTGAGATGATGGCAAGGAAAATATACTTAAAAGAGAAGCTTCAAAAGGTATGAGCTTATCACATAGCATCCCCCCAGTCGGCATTCACGCCCATCAATGGAGGCGAACCCGGCCGCGAGGACATCAGCTATTTTCAGCCCACACTAAATCTCTTGTCAACCACCAAATCAGGACTTTCAGGTTCAATTCCCGGTTGTGTTCAAAAGAGGTAAAAAGACCGTCCAATTATTTTTTAAAAACGCAATTGGTCTATAATCAAACCAAATAAAGTCTGTCTCCTACGAGTATTAACAGAAGTCGAGTTATGTCAACCATTTCTGTAACTTTACGGTTTAACTCTTAACAGATTTTTATCGAATTTTAATGGCACTTATCAAAGTTGGGGAAATGATAAAATTAAGGCTATCAAACCAATAAATCGGTTTATTTCAGAACGTATTCATTACTGTATAAATAGGAATATTTTAATTAATCAGGAAATTTTAAGTGAGGTTCTTTAGCTAAAATAATGGATTGTAATTTATTTTTATCAAACACTGTTTATTCCACTTTTTGTAACGGTATAACCCTACCGGTTTCAAGGCTTTCACCTCATCTTCAGGGGAGTACACACAATACTTAATTCTGTTCGAACTAGTACCGATATACACGCTTAAACGGTTGGGGACTGAGAGGTAAGGGAGGCATGGGACGATTTCGGCCAAGAGCGGAGATATTTTTGGGATATAACTGTTTACCAGATGTTCGGATCCAGGAGACATGGGACAACCTCGGCGAGTAGCAGAGAGATTCTTGGTATGTACTCGTATGTGTTTGCCAGATGTTCACCTCGATGCATTGACTTTTCTAAATCTGTCCAATTTTAATTTGTGCTCCCCTGAAGATGAGGTGAAAGCCTTGAAACCGTTAGGGTTATACCGTTACAAAAAGTGGAATAAACAGTGTTTGATAAAAATAAATTACAATGTCTTTAAACCTCCACAACATTAATGCCTTAACTATAAACAACATATAATAATGGATTTTTAACTTAAGCTGTACTTTAAATAAAGCTGTACTTTAACTAAAATTGCGATATATTAATTTAATCTGTATTTTTACTGAATAAAGAATTTTTAAATTAAGCTGTATTTTTACAAATATAATTGCATTTAAACTGCACTTTAACTAAAAATATAGTACTTCAATTTTAGCTGTACTTGAGCTCAAACGGTTTACTGATATACTCGTATTGCTTGCCGCCTCAAATTCCAAATCGCTACCGATATTTCCCGCCATCTCAATTTTTATTTTTTTGAAAATGGAATAATGAAGAAAAATGTAATAAATATACATTTATCATAAAGAGAGACGGTACAATATAACATACCAGATATTATTTTTTTGAAAATGGAATAATGAAGAAAAATGTAATAAATATACATTTATCATAAAGAGAGACCGTACAATAGAACATACCAGATATTATTTTTTTTGAAAATGGAATAATGAAGAAAAATGTAATAAATATACATTTATCATAAAGAGAGACGGTACAATAGAACATACCAGATATTATTTTTTTGAAAATGGAATAATGAAGAAAAATGTAATAAATATACATTTATCATAAAAAGAGACAGTTCAATAGAACATGCCAGATATAATTTTTTTTGAAAATAGAATAATGAAGAAAAATGTAATAAATATACATTTATCATAAAAAAAGACGGTACAATAGAACATACCAGATATAATTTTTTTGAAAATGGAATAATGAAGAAAAATGTAATAAATATACATTAATCATAAAAAGAGACGGTACAATAGAACATACCAGATATTATTTTTTTTGAAAATGGAATAATGAAGAAAAATGTAATAAATATACATTTATCATAAAAAGAGAAGGTACAATAGAACATACCAGATATTATTTTTTTGAAAATGGAATAATGAAGAAAAATGTAATAAATATACATTTTTCATAAAAAGAGAAGGTACAATAGAACATACCAGATATTATTTTTTTGAAAATGGAATAATGAAGAAAAATGTAATAAATATACATTTTTCATAAAAAGAGAAGGTACAATAGAACATACCAGATATTATTTTTTTTGAAAATGGAATAATGAAGAAAAATGTAATAAATATACATTTATCATAAAAAGAGACGGTACAATAGAACATACCAGAGATTATTTTTTAGAAAATGGAATAATAAAGAAAAATGTAATAAATATACATTTATCATAAAAAGAGACGGTACAATAGAACATATCAGATATTATTTTTTTGAAAATGGAATAATGAAGAAAAATGTAATAAATATACATTTATCATAAAGAGAGACCGTACAATAGAACATACCAGATATTATTTTTTTTGAAAATGGAATAATGAAGAAAAATGTAATAAATATACATTTATCATAAAGAGAGACGGTACAATAGAACATACCAGATATTATTTTTTTGAAAATGGAATAATGAAGAAAAATGTAATAAATATACATTTATCATAAAAAGAGACAGTTCAAAAGAACATACCAGATATTATTTTTTTTGAAAATGGAATAATGAAGAAAAATGTAATAAATATACATTTATCATAAAAAGAGAAGGTACAATAGAACATACCAGATATTATTTTTTTTGAAAATGGAATAATGAAGAAAAATGTAATAAATATACATTTATCATAAAAAGAGAAGGTACAATAGAACATACCAGATATTATTTTTTTGAAAATGGAATAATGAAGAAAAATGTAATAAATATACATTTTTCATAAAAAGAGAAGGTACAATAGAACATACCAGATATTATTTTTTTTGAAAATGGAATAATGAAGAAAAATGTAATAAATATACATTTATCATAAAAAGAGACGGTACAATAGAACATACCAGAGATTATTTTTTAGAAAATGGAATAATAAAGAAAAATGTAATAAATATACATTTATCATAAAAAGAGACGGTACAATAGAACATATCAGATATTATTTTTTTTGAAAATGGAATAATGAAGAAAAATGTAATAAATATAAATTTATCATAAAAAGAGACGTTACAATAGAACATACCAGATAAAAAAAAATAATAGTCAGAATTATAAAACTGGTGACGAATCCCCGAAACGGATGTATCGCGTTCCGGTCAAATAAGAACGAGTCATGCGCAGGTGTCTGACTACATCGACTTGACATCGATTTAATACACAAAATATTTATTTCTGTTGATATTTATATATTTTTTTTATTTCTTAATGACATTTTTCCAATCATTGAGGTTTTGATGAGGAATACATAAAGTATGAAGACCTTGCAATCAGTATATTTGGATAAATTAAATAAAATATAAGTCCTGGTCACTCGCTTTCCATCACAGGGTGGCAAGTGTTAACTTAATAGCTAATTTGAATAGCGTTAATTACAACGATTTTTTTAATAAAACAATTCATTTGTGTAAGTCACTTATAGTTTATTTAAAGTTATAAGAATGTTAATTTTAAGTCTAACAGCTTTTACTGATGATCAAGAAACATGTCTGAACCTAAAATAAGGCTCGCATGCCAGGGTAGGGTTAACCCTAGTTTTAGCATATAGTTTGTACATGCAAAGTTTTTAGCATACGCCAAGTGGGATGATATAAATTATAAGTGCAAAAACAGTACGGGCCAGATTTAAAACAATGCTCATCCCAAATAATCCTATTTTGGCGAGGGTCCTTTTTGAATTTATACCCTTCATTTACACCTACTCCCCAAAGGGTTGTCTGACCAGAGCATGTTGCCTCGTCTGAAATAATTATATGCGGCCTTTTGGGACGTAACTCTAGAATGAAACTCGTAAAGAACAGAGAGATGCTATATTTGCGGATTTTTTTATTGTAGAATGGAGGCACTAAAACCTGAAAACATCACATAAGATCGAGGCTTTTGTCGTAGAATGGACGCACTAAACCTTATAATATCAGCCAAGTTGTCAGATCTAAGTCATATAATGAGGGAGAGATAATATACTTTGAGTCAAATAGTTAGGTATTCATTTTAGCAGTAGACTCTCATTTGCGTCTTGTACGGGGAAGTGGTGAGCGAGCGAAGAGTTGGTGGGCAGACGAAGTGCTATAAAGAGAGTCTGCGAGAGTCGCTTACTTTGTGCGGGGCGCTCGCTGAGGATTGGGAGTGGGTGGCTCGGGACCGTGAGGGGTGGAGAGCCATATATTCTCTAGCTGATTGCATCTCAGCGGCTAGACGTATGAAAAACAGTCAGCGCGCTGCGAACATGCGTCAGCATGGCCAGGCGGCTCAGCAGTGTCCACATGGTTGTGGCATTTGCGGGAGGGAGTGCGCATTTAGGCTCGAGCTGTTTTCTCACAGAAGATCACACGATCAACGTGAGAGAACGGTTCAAGATTGACGTTGGAGTGGCGAAGGGATCCTCAACTGCGAGGCCCGGCAATGACGACGAGACTCTCATTTGATCTTCACGTGGAGAAACTTGTGGGAGTCTGTTTATAGATTATTTAGATTTATGATACGAGTATTGAAGTCATCTATGGAGGAAGAGGTTCTCAAACTCATCTATGGTACGTAGCATACTAAATGCAGAGTGATGGTGTGAAGCGGGCGAGAAATTCGTTAATCTCAAATGGTGGAGAGTTTAAACCATGTTGTTTATAGTTTAGCCATTAACGTTGTGGAGGTTTAAAGAAATTGTAATTTATTAAAATAAAATTTCTTGGACCTAACATTATCTCGGAAAAATGGCACATTTGACTTTGATATATTATATATAGGAAAAATACTTATTCAGACTCTATAATTCCAGCAACTTCCAACCATCCTAATAACCATAAATTCGCCACCTTTAACTGTATGCTTCATAGATTGCTCAGTGTCCCATTAACCGACGACAATTTTAAAAAGGAATTAATAACCATAAAAAAAATTGCTACAAATAATGGCTATCCTGGAAGCCTCATTGATTCACTTTTAAAAAACAAAACAAAAAATAAACTTATAAAAGATTATATATTTAACGACACCTATAAGCATACCTATAAACGGAGCAAAGTCCTATTTATAAAAAACATATATGAAATTACCAAAAATATTCCAAGTCACATAAAGCCAGCTTTTTACACTAATTTTAATCTCCGGAAACTCTTATTTAATGGGAAAGGCAAAAATGGAATACTTAGCAACAGTGGTGTGTATAAACTTTAATGTGCTGACTGTAATAATTTCTATATAGGAAAGACAGGAAGATCTTTTGAAAAGAGATTTCGTGAACACAAATCCGCCTTAACAAATCCTCTAATTTATTCTGAAATGGCTAATCATTGTCACCGTGAGAATCATACTTTTTCTATCGATGATGCCAAATTCTTACATATCAGTGGTAACGGAAATAAATTGGACAGATTAGAGGCCCTAGAAATTTCTAAGTCAGTACACCGATCGGAACATCTGTTGAACAGTTATTTCCCAAAAATCTCTCCGCTCTTGGTCGAAATTGTCCCGTGCGTCCCTCACCCCCAACCTCCAACCGTTGAAGCGTGTATATCGGTACCAGTTCGAACAGCATTTAGTCTTGTTTGCGCTCCCCTGAAGATGAGGTGAAAGCCTTGAAACCGGTAGGGTTATACTGTCACAAAAAAAGTGGAATAAACAGTGTTTAATAAAAATAAATTACAAAGTTTAAACCATTTTTTCGACATATCTCTACTAACGAGAGAACAGTTCCTACCTGTGGCTCTTTCCTACAAGGTTTCTTCTTGGTATGTTGGGATACTACTTTGTAAACGTGAGAAGGGATGTCAGGGTGTCTTTTTATAAATTTGAGTTGCTGATGGAAATAACATCTAATACTTAGTGTGCGTAGCGCTTGCAAGCCATGACGGAATACACAGTCGAATCAAGTGGCTTAAGATAAGCGATCGCCTGAACATAAGGAACGAAAAACGGAATAAATAAATTGTCATCTGCTGGAACGTCGACTGCCTTTTTTATTTTGATAAACTTCTACTTCCCAATGAGAAGTATCTCTTCACCGAAAACGTAAGAAGCAAACAGGAATCTCCGAGGATTGGGCGGCAGCCATCCATCCACCTATTTTGCAGTCTTAGTACTGGTGCTGTACAGTTATAATAATAAATGTAGCAGAAAACATTTTGTTTTTTCTTTCAATATCCCTGCTTTTGTTTATTATTTTTGAAATGGAAGGTGTAAACAATCGGTGGGCCGCAAACTTAATATGGAATAGCAGGTGTTTGCAACGAGCTTTTTAACTCGTTTCTGTTTTCTTTTGGGAAATTTACAAACAAATATATTTTTATGTAATGTCTCAAGATGAGAAAAGTTTGACAACGACGATATTGCTTTTGTCTGTATCGTAAATTATTGGATTGTTATCGGTGTATACAATTTTATAGTTAAATAAATAAAAACAACTAACAGGAAATCTTGAAACGACGCCCAAGTGTTTGTTAAGGCAGTTTTTCATTTATTCCAATGATTATTTATTTATTAATATTTAACACTTTTATTGCAAATACAATCTGTCCGGTTTATTGATAGGCGGCAATCTCTTGCAACAAACCAGACAAAAGTAAATGAAGCAAGTTACGTGGTCGCATAAATCATTCAAATGACTATCCATCCCCACGAAATCCATCAATACATACGTGAGCACATGCCCACGAACCCCACAAAAACGGACAATAACCCGAATATTCTTTTTCACATAAAGTTAGATATAATCAATCAAAAAGAAAGGAAGGGATGGTGGAGAGGAAAGGAAAAGAAAAATCGGGAATGAAACACGTTATTTTACTGACTAGAAATTAAGAGTTTTTTTCAGTCGTTTTTTAAAGCATGCCAAGGACGGAGCGAGTCTTATTTTAGTTTGTAACTGATTCCAGAGTCTCACTGTATGGATAGTAAAGGACGACGTAAAAAAATAGAAGCGGTGAACTGGAAAGTCCAAAAGACAATCTCTGTTTGAATGTAGCGCTAATCCATGATTGGAAAGGCGCTGAAATTTTTTGGCAAGATAAGAGGAGGCGGCGGGACAGTTAAGGATATTTTACAATAGAGACAGTATGCGAGTTTGGCGTCTTTTTCTAACATTCAACCAGTTCAATGTCTTCTGGTATGAAGTTATATGATCGTACTTTCGTAGGTTGAAAATAAATCTTAGATACACATTTTTAAGAAGTTTTATTATAGGTTGTCCTGAAAGTAGTTACATATTCTCGGGTATATATCGATAGAACAGAATTTTCATTCTAAACGTGCAAAATTTATATTATTTATATCTTTATGATAATAAAAGTGCTAGACGAAGTTTTTTAAGCATTTTTTATCCTGAATTGCAACTTTTTTTTCGAAGATGAAAGAAAATAAGCTGTTAAATAAGAAATATATGAGACGGTGTGTATAAAAATAATACAAAAATTAACAATGTGATAATGATCCTGTAGTGTAACTCATGACTTGAGTATCGTGACTCCCATGATATCCTCTGACGATTCCTCTCTATCCATACCTGCACTCCGGGGCTCGAAGGGCAGTTGTTAAGGGTAGTCCAGTTGCGTCTCTCACTTGGTCAGTCCAACGCATTGGGAATCTTCCTCTTGTGCATCGTCCTTCCACGTCTCCAGTAACCCCAAACCTTTTCAAAATATCTCTTTGGCCACCAGCAATGTGTTCGAAGAATCGAAGGACTCGTCGAAGGCATATTGTCGGCAGTATGTTGGCGATTCTTAGATCTTCGATGATGGAGGCGTTAGTTCATCTTACTGTCTATGGAATTAATGACACCCTTCTCCAGCACCACATTTCGAGTGCTTCTTTTCTACGTCTATTGCTTGCTCTCAGAGTCCAAGTCTCTGCGCCATACCTGAATATTGCGAAGACGAGAGACTAAACTTGGCGCATTTTCATCATGATAGTAATAGTTTTGCTCTTCCATATATTTCCAGCTTTAACAAAGCATTTTTTTTCGTTTCCTGTTCATATTTTTACGTCAGCTTCTCATCCTCCATTGTTGATAATACTGGAACCTAGGAAAATAATTAAACAATATACGCAGTTCATAACATGATACTGGGCCGTTCCAAATCAGCTGCCCGCACCTAACCATATCAATTTGATATAAATCTGAAAAGAATAGTACAGTACAAATTCAATACTCCATCAACTCTGAACTTCTGCTATCTCATCAAATTGATTTCTCAAAAGCTGCATTCTATTTGTAAGGAAATTTTGTTGGTAATTAGATGTTTATAATAGAAAAAAGCTCTAAAACAAGTATGCTCTGAAGCCATTCGAATACTGGAAAAGCTAAACAATTCAAGACAATTTACTTCGCAATTGATTATTTTATGGTAAAAAAAGTCTTACTCCATTTATTCATTCTATACCATATGCCCAAACCATCTAAGAGTGTTCTTTTCCATCTTACTTAATACCTTATGCCTTATCTTTATATTCATCCCTTAACACTTCATTCCATATTCTGTCATATATTGTCACCTCATGTATTTTTCTAACGATTTTTTCTATTAAACGAATTATATTAAACAAATAAATAATTAATGCTCTGTTCAAAATATATTCATCTTAAATTTATTATAACTCAAGTATCTGGTGTGTAGATGGACTTTAACAGTTCAATTTATTGTTTATCTTAGTTTTCTCCTTTCCTTTTGAATACATCTTCTAGTAAACTCTTCGACCTTCTTTCATCTTCTCCAAACTTTATTAATAGCTGTCTACTTGAGAATTTTCTCAATTCTTGTCAGACCGATTTTCAAAGAAAGATTTCTGTATAAAATATTCAGAGTTTTCATAAAATTTTGTGATAAAATTTCGTTTTCAGGAAAACAACTTTGATGCCAGGATTTATCTATTTTTATATACGGTGTTAACATAAGTTGTGTCCGTTTTTTTCAATTTAAAAATGAGCACCAAAAGTAAAACAAAATGGTTAATGTCATATCGTTATTCGAAAGAAAATTTTCTGCTCTACAAGATATTGTTTGAAGGGGATCTTCATGAATGGTTTAAGCGGTTTTCATCGAAGTCCACTGGTCGTCCGGAACGCTCCATGTCTTTCAGGTCGAATTTACCGTCTTTGAAACGCAAAAACCATCGACGAGCTGTCCTTTCATTCATAGCATTTGCACCGTATACTACGCAAATATCGCGAGCAGCTCTTTGGCAGCTTTATTTCCTCGATTGAACGCGAACAGAAGGAGGTGTCGAAAATGCTCACTTTCGTCTACTTGACATTCCATTTTGAAGGCTTGTAATCAAATAAAATAATATATGTAAGGTAAAAGCAAACACAATATCTTGTAGAGCAGAAAATTTTCTTGCGAATGACGTATAATATTTACCATTTTGTTTTACTTTTGGTACTCATATTTAAATTGAAAAAAAAATGGACACAACTTATGTTAACACTTAATATATAGAATATTTAACGATAAATTACTTAGTTATTCCTCTAATTACATTAATCCCAGTTACACGTGTTTCTACCTCCTATTTCGAGACTAGCTTAAGCCGGATTGTGCAGAACGGAACATTTTTTTGTTAAACTTTCTATTGAATATTCCAATTTAGAAATCTCTTCTCACCAACCAGAAAGAGTTCTTTAGTAAAAAACAGATTGAAACTATTTTTTTCTTTTAAATCTGGATTCCAGCGAGAATCAAACCCACACACTTCGTGTGGAGAGACATGTTTCTTACAAATTGAGCTACAGAGGTTTACTCATGTTCTCCTGTTAAGTTGCCCAGTTGTGGCGGTCGTCGCACACTCAGTCGCACACTCGGAACACTGTGGGCATCCATACACACGGTCAATGACCGATGAAGTGACCTTTGCATTCGTCGACAAATTTAAATAAACAAGTTCAAAGTTCACACGCCGGCCATTCAACCCGCAGCCCGGAGCGGACCGCATTTCACGCCAGAGCGAGAACGCACCACGGCTGTCTCGCCAGTTCCGTATTTGAATGATACCTACATACAACAATTAATCGTTTTTGCATTCGCAGGAACGAGACGTAGGCATATCGCGAGCGCATTCCCGCGCACATTCTAAAATGATATAAATACCTTCGTTTAGCAAATAAATCACTCTCTCTTTCCGCATTGCCATCTAACGAGTTTTATTTAACAACAAATCATCATCATCTCTTCCCTTAAGGACATATCCCTAAACAGTTAAACATGCAAAATTTATTGAGGAGTTATTGATTTTGGAAAATTTATTCACTACAGTTGGATTGCACTACCGCCTACGCTGTTATGGGGGACAAAATAAATCCACAATAAGTGCGATCTACACTAGAAGATAGAAATCTTATTTCTATATGAGCGCGACGTCACATAATGACGAAGAAGCAACTCCCTAGAGGAACTCTTTCGGTAGCGACACGCATACTCGTAAATGTGAAAAGAATAGTAACGACGGTGCACTTCAGCATCACATGAGATGGAAAATTACTCTCAGCGCAATAAATATATTTATAAACCTGCTTAAAACCTGGGTTTTTAAGAGTCTACCAACTTGCCAGTAATTTCACGGAAAATTTGGAATCCAGAAACTATCAAAAACAAAGAAAACGGTTAGTCAAATGCTACGTTTGGTCAGTATTATTGCATGGAGTGGAATCATGGACCCTCAAAGTTGGTAGTATGAACTGACTGGAAGCATTCGAAATGTGGATACACCGGAGAATGTTACGGATACCCTGGACGGATATGGTCAGCAACACAAGGGTTCTTCAAAGAGCCAAAGTTGATAGAGAGTTGCTGACTTGTATTAAAATCCAAAAGGTGTCCTATTTGGGTCATGTATTTAAGAGGAGCAAAGTATAAATTACTGCACCTAATCATCCAAGGCAAAATAGAAGGCTGAAGAGGTGTTGGCAGGAGGCAAATCTCCTGGCTCCGCCATATACGTGATTGGACTGGCAAAAGGAGCGTTGGAGATCTTTTTCGGGCTGCTGGGGACAAAGATGTCTACTCTCAAGTGATATTCAACGTTGGAGGGACCTGACATGACACTGAGAAGAAGAAGAAGAAACTATCCTTTGACGCCACTAGATTGGAGTTGTCAGCCTGGCCGAAGGTGAATCGATGTAAGGCTGAGTGGAGATCTATTCAGAAATTATTGACTCGATTTTCATCGCAGTATCATAAATGTGATCAGCTGTTCGATTGAGATGGTCGCAAAAATTACAACAGGGAAATGGACAAGTTATTCCATGTGTTAGTAGTGATGCTCTCAATAGCTCAGTTTATTAATAAATAAATTATCTGGTGCATTTCAGAAAAGTTTGTCAATCCACAAATGACAGTATTTTTCCTATTCGCTATTTGTTTATACAGGTGTCCTGTAACTCGATGTCAAGACAGTATCGAGGAAAAGGCCAGCTTATGACGGTTCAGAGTTAAAAAAAAATCTCGCAAAAGCCTTATTAAAATAATTTCCGTATAATGATAAAACTTTTTAATAATCAAAGATCAAATTTAATAAATTTGAGCGAGACAAACGATACAGCGCATGAACGAGTTCGAGTAAAAAAGCTAGTGTCACAATTTTTGACATGAACTACAATAGAGTGACACAGATAGTCATCATTCGATGTAAGTTAATATGTGACAAGCAGTGACGCTACATTGAAAAGTGTCATAATTAAATACAGTAATTTATTTTTTAAATTAATTTTAAAGGAGTACTAGTTATGTATTGTACTATTTTGAAATTCTGACTAAACAGGCCATCTTTTGATGTAACTTTACAGGTTAACGTAGTACAATATTTTTACAGTATGATGAGTTAAAGCTAGCTGATAAAAAATAAAAAAAAATATGATCGGACAAAAACAATTTTGTTTCTGAACGTGAAGGTTTTTTTTTGTTTTATATCAGACTCCGACTAATAGCAGGGTTATCTAGAATTACGATACAACCATGAAAATAATAAAATATGGCAATTTGTTGTCACAGCATATAAATATTTGACGCAGGGTAGCTACTTTCACAATTTTCAAAAAAATGCCGATAACTCGAAAAGTATAAGACAGCTCTGAACCGTCATGAGGTGGCTTTTTTCTCGATACCAGCTTGACATCTTGGAACGTACTTCCTTCCGCAGCCGTCATAGGCATGGATTCCTGTGAGTCGCATGATGACGCTGATGCATGTTCGCAACGCGTTGACTATCTCTCACACATCTAGCTGTGAAAATGACATCAGCTTGATAATTGATGGCTTTCCACTACCCACGATCTCGAGCCACCTGCTTCCAATCTTCAGCGACTCCCACAGACGGACTTCCCAGTACATACGTACATTATACGCTGTTTAAGCAGATAGAAGAGAGCGTCAGACTTTCCTATCGTGACACACCTATTTCGCCTCTTCTACATTCATACACCTTCTTAATCAACTCCTACGATTAATTTGACTTATTACTTTCCTTCTTTCAAAATATATTTCATTTGATCCTACCAAACTTTCCTTGGTCTTTCTCTACCACGCATTCTACTCACATTTGGACTTAATATTTGTTTTGTTAAACTTTCTTCATTCATACGTTCTACATGCCCAAACAATCTCAAAATGCTCTTTTTCACCCCATATGTTCTTCATAGTGTACGCATTTCTTTAACATTTATTTGTTTCACATTCATACATCAAAGTTGGTACTAGAATACTGTTGTAGACTATCTTGGCAGATTTTTAACTTTCCTATAAAGAACGCGTTTTGGGAGTCTGCGATCACCCTGTATATACATAACAAGGTGCGTAGATTTCTAACGCTTAAAGAATCACATATTCTCTAAGCGTTTTTCATTCAAATTTAGTTAATTATTTGAGTAACTCATTCAAAGAAATTATTTGCTCAATCAAAGCCAAGTTATTACAATTGATGTCAAAGAATATAGATGTTTCTCTAGCTTGAATTCCTTCACATATTGGTATCACTGGTAATGAATGTTTCTCTAGCTTGAATTCCTTCACATATTGGTATCACTGGTAATGAATGTTTCTCTAGCTTGAATTCCTTCACATATTGGTATCACTGGTAATGAATGTTTCTCGAGCTTGAATTCCTTCACATATTGGTATCACTGGTAATGAATGTTTCTCTAGCTTGAATTCCTTCACATATTGGTATCACTGGTGATGAATGTTTCTCTAGCTTGAATTCCTTCATATATTGGTATCACTGGTAATGAATGTTTCTCTAGCTTGGATTCCTTCACACATTGGTATCACTGGTAATGAATGTTTCTCTAGCTTGAATTCCTTCACATATTGGTATCACTGGTAATGAATGTTTCTCTAGCTTGAATTCCTTCACATGTTGGTATCACAGGTAATGAATGTTTCTCTAGCTTGGATTCCTTCACACATTGGTATCACTGGTAATGAATGTTTCTCTAGCTTGAATTCCTTCACATATTGGTATCACTGGTAATTAATGTTTCTCTAGCTTGAATTCCTTCATATATTGGTATCACTGGTAATGAATGTTTCTCTAGCTTGAATTCCTTCACATATTGGTATCACTGGTAATGAATGTTTCTCTAGCTTGAATTCCTTCACATATTGGTATCACTGGTGATGAATGTTTCTCTAGCTTAAATTCCTTCACATATTGGTATCACTGGTAATGAATGTTTCTCTAGCTTGAATTCCTTCACATATTGGTATCACTGGTAATGAATGTTTCTCTAGCTTGAATTCTTAACATATTGGTATCACTGGTAATGAATGTTTCTCTAGCTTGAATTCCTTCACATATTGGTATCACTGGTAATGAATGTTTCTCTAGCTTGAATTCCTTCACATATTGGTATCACTGGTAATGAATGTTTCTCTAGCTTGAATTCCTTCACATATTGGTATCACTGGTAATGAATGTTTCTCTAGCTTGAATTCCTTCACATATTGGTATCACTGGTAATGAATGTTTCTCTAGCTTGAATTTCTTAACATATTGGTATCACTGGAAATGAATGTTTCTCTAGCTTGAATTCCTTCACATATTGGTATCACTGGTAATGAATGTTTCTCTAGCTTGAATTCCTTCACATATTGGTATCACTGGTGATGAATGTTTCTCTAGCTTAAATTCCTTCACATATTGGTATCACTGGTAATGAATGTTTCTCTAGCTTGAATTCCTTCACATATTGGTATCACTGGTAATGAATGTTTCTCTAGCTTGAATTTCTTAACATATTGGTATCACTGGTAATGAATGTTTCTCTAGCTTGAATTCCTTCACATATTGGTATCACTGGTAATGAATGTTTCTCTAGCTTGAATTCCTTCACATATTGGTATCACTGGTAATGAATGTTTCTCTAGCTTGAATTCCTTCACATATTGGTATCACTGGTAATGAATGTTTCTCTAGCTTGAATTCCTTCACATATTGGTATCACTGGTAATGAATGTTTCTCTAGCTTGAATTTCTTAACATATTGGTATCACTGGTAATGAATGTTTCTCTAGCTTGAATTCCTTCACATATTGGTATCACTGGTAATGAATGTTTCTCTAGCTTGAATTCCTTCACATATTGGTATCACTGGTAATGAATGTTTCTCTAGCTTGAATTCCTTCACATATTGGTATCACTGGTAATGAATGTTTCTCTAGCTTGAATTCCTTCACATATTGGTATCACTGGTAATGAATGTCTCTCTAGCTTGAATTCCTTCACATATTGGTATCACTGGTAATGAATGTTTCTCTAGCTTGAATTTCTTAACATATTGGTATCACTGGTAATGAATGTTTCTCTAGCTTGAATTCCTTCACATATTGGTATCACTGGTAATGAATGTTTCTCTAGCTTGAATTTCTTAACATATTGGTATCACTGGTAATGAATGTTTCTCTAGCTTGAATTCCTTCACATATTGGTATCACTGGTAATGAATGTTTCTCTAGCTTGAATTCCTTCACATATTGGTATCACTGGTAATGAATGTTTCTCTAGCTTGAATTCCTTCACATATTGGTATCACTGGTAATGAATGTTTCTCTAGCTTGAATTCCTTCACATATTGGTATCACTGGTAATGAATGTCTCTCTAGCTTGAATTCCTTCAAATATTGGTATCACTGGTAATGAATGTTTCTCTAGCTTGAATTCCTTCACATGTTGGTATCACTGGTAATGAATGTGTTGATTCCTTGGCACAAAGGAAGCATGTTCTACCGGTTGTCCTCTATCTGATTTTTCACACCCAGAAACTGATCTTTTAAATAAAATTAAGCATGATACTTGACACTGAAGGCCGTTGGGTTGGGATATAACTGGTATAAATAAGGACTTTATATATATATAGGTAAATAAATCCAACAATCTATCCCTTTGAAATCACGGTTTAATATTTTAAGAATTAATAAGATGGAAGTCTATAATTTGTCGTTTGTGGACGGGCCACTGCGTGGTGGCTAGTCATCTTTACAGAATGGGTATTGTGGAAAATCCCGGCAGCGGGTGTGGACTGGATGATAAAACTATAGACCTTGTATTTTTCGGTTGTCCTTTGCGAGATAGATTTGATTTTATATAAGTCACGTCTTTACCGCGTCTAATGAATCGCGTTTCTTCTTTCTTCGTGGAACTTTTCCATTTATAGATCGATTGTTACATTTTTGAAGTTGAACCAGTTGAGACTTTGAATTATCTAGAATTGTTATTTAAAAAAATTGGTTTTACTATATTGAATCATATAATTTCATGATTTTTTTAATTTGATGGTACACACTATCTTAGTTATGGGTGGAAGGCTTATTTAAAAAAAAAAAGGAATCACATCCAAGGTATTGTGATAAGTCCTAATGAATAAAAAAATTAAAGTTTTTTGTCGAACGTTTAAAAACTTAAAAAACGAAAGATTAAAAAATGTTTTTTTACCGTTTTTCTACATTGGTAAAAGTTAATAATTTCTAAGTATCTTGGAACATAACACATCGATCAATAAGTCCCGGAACTTACCAACAGATAGCACCTCTAATAACAAATCCATACCATTCTCAGTTAGTATCAATCTTTAGAAGTTACGTGTCAAACTTTCATGACATTCCGACATTGTGTCATTGAGTTACAGTGGTTTTAATGACGCTACTTTCAAAACAATGGAAAAAAACCGAATTTCGTGTTTTGATAAAACATTGCTTTTTAATGGGAAAAAATACCGTTGAATAAGTTGAACTTCAAATTTCTTCCGCACCCACCGTATTCTCCATATTTGGCCCCCAGCGATTATTGGCTGTTCGCAGACCTCAAAAAGATGCTCCTGGCAAAGAGATTTGGCTCCAATGATAAAGTGATTGCCGAAACTAACGCCTATTTTGAAACCAAAGATAAATCGTTCTACACGGTTGGCATAGAAAAGTTAGGAAAGCGTTAGAATGAATGTATCGCTCTTGAATGTTGATGAATAAAGAAGAGTTTTGGCAAATAAATGTTGTTTTAGTAGTTGGTCCCTGGATTTATTGATCGATGTGTTATCATCACTCATACCTTCTCAACACATAGTAAAGATAAAAAATCAAGGATGTGGTAAGTAACATTATTATAACATTAAAATATACGTTCAATTTATTTATTGTAATTTGTTTTATCAAACACTGTTTATTCCACTTTACGTAACATTATAAACGATATTAGAATGTTAGAAATAGACGCCAAATTCACATACTGTCTCTATTATATAATATCCTTAACTGTTTCGCCACCCCCTCTTATCTCGCCGAGAATTTTCAGCGTCTTTCCAATCATGGATTAGCGCTACGCTCAAACAGAGATTGTTTATTGGCCTTTCCAGTTCACCGTTCCTCTTTCTTTACAACGTCCTTTACTGTCCATGCAGTGAGACTCTGGAATCAGTTACAAACCAATATAAGACTCGCTCCGTCCTTGGCTTGCTTTAAGAAGCGATTGAAAAAACTCTTAATTTCTAGTCAGTAAAATAACGTGTTTCATTCCTGATTTATCTTTTCCTTTCCTCTCCGCCATCCCTTCCTTTCCTTTTGATTGATGATATCTCACTTTATATGAAAAATAATGTTCGGGTGATTGTCCGTCTTTGTGGGGTTCGTGGGCATGTGCTCACGTATATGTTTATGGATTTCTTGGGGATAGATAGTAATTTGAATGATTTATGCGACCACGTAACTTGCTTCATTTATTTCTACTTCATATTTTAGGCCTGTTGCCCTGTTATGATCCTACATCATTGTTTGCCTCTTGTGACGGTGACTGCCAGCTGTCTTCCATCTTTTGGGAGGTCGTCCTGGAGGTCTGCTCGCTTGAAGGATACTGTCCGTGGCCATTCTTACGGTTCTTGGTTCCACCATTCTGGATACATGTTCGTTCCAGAACCTTCTTCTCTGTCGTCCCCATCTGACAATATCTTCAACTTCGCACGTCCTTCGGATTTCTGTGTTTCGTACTTTATCACGAAGGGTTTTGCCAGCGATACTCCTGAGTACCTTCATTTCGCTGGTTCGTAGGAGATTTTTGGTTCTGACAGTATCGGCTCTGGACTCTATGCTGTATGTCATTATCGCGCGGACACAGGTCTTGTATATCCTCACCTTGCTTTGGATGTTCATATGCTTGTTTTTCCAAATAGTGTTCTTTAAACATCCGGAAAAATTATTGAAAAAAATGTATTGACATGAACATACTATTTTGCTGTCAATAAATCTATATTTATTATTTATTTTTAATTATTTATTATTTATAATGTATTATTTATTATTTGTTATTTATTATTTATTGTTAATTATTTATTATTTATAATCAAACCGTCTTAAAGTGCTCTCCTTGGTCCTTATTAATACATCACAGCCTTACGTTCACATTTATCCGTAATGAACAGCTGTTGCTTTAGTAGAAAATATCGCTATTGAATATTTTTAAATGAATCCCCTCCCTGCTTACGAGTACGACCACAGTGTATATAAGCTGGGAATCTGCCAATCGGTACTCAGTCATCATTCACTCACCCGAGAGCTATAAACCTATCATCGATTTCTCTCCTGATGCCGTCATTCAACAACAGCGGCTTATGGCGAAATGCTTTAGTCTCGCCATCAGATTAGTATCGGTATCTCGAGATCTTTTTATTTCTCTTATTTATCAACAGTACAATGTGCCTTTAAACATTATAATAAATATTTATTTTATTTTATTGAGTCAATAAATTCGCGGTGTGAAGGGGAAAAACAATTTTTTATTTTTGCTTTTTCAATTTATGTATTTACCATTAACAATAATACATGTAATACGCCTTTTTATACCCAGAAATGGTATCTCCAAATACCTACTAGAGTGCAGAATTACGTGACGAGCCAATGGAACAAGCAATCCAGTTCAGATATCTTGGCAGTGAACTGCTCAGTTCTCATGACCTCTCCAGAGAAGAAAGGCCTCAGGTAGATAAAGTTGCAGTTGTGGCGGGCTGCCTGAGAGATGTCATATGGAGGAATAAAGATATGAGAACGGATAGCCAGGTACGCATTTATAAAACCTGTGCGCAACCTATCCTCACATATGGCATCGAAGCGAGGGCGGACACTGTCAGGACAAAAAGTATGCTAAGGACAACGGAAATGAGAACTCTACGTCCTATTGCTGGGAAGACTTTGCGTGATCGTGTAAGGAACACCACAATCCGATAGGTCTGTGAGGTCCAAGATGTGGTCAGATGGGGACGACAGCGTCGACGATACTGGTACCAACATGTGAATGAATTCCACAAGAATTCCATACATAGCTCTGCATGGGGTGCCGGATGGACGGCGTTCGCCAGGGAGACCCCCGAAATGATGGAGAGATAGCTGGAGCTCAGCATCAAAGGACGACAATGCTGCAGTAACAGACTCTTGAGTCTGTAGAAAGCTTAAGAAGAAAAAAAAGTGCTTTTGCCCTTCAAATAAGCCGAAATTGCACTATTAACTTCTTCACTGCCCATACATTTCTTTCCTCAAAGTTCTTTTTTCATAATTGGAAACAAATAATAGTCAGACGGAGCCAGGTCTGGGCTGTAGAGAGGGTGATTTAATATTTGGAAGCCCCAGTTCTGAAGAGAAGCCATTGCAGAATTGCTTTTGTACACGGGTGCATTGTCATGCAAAATCAGCACCCCTTTTGTCTATTTTCCTCTCCTTCACAGCTTCTTTTAACTGCATTAGCAGACCAGAGTAGTAATTTCCAGTTATTGTAATGCATTTACATTCGTAATTTATCAGCAGTTTGCCTTCCGCATCCCAATAAAAATAAAGCCATACTTTTTCAAGCCGATTACAACAGTTTAGTGTTGTAGCTCTTAGAGCGTTGCGTGTCCTTTTTATACCACTGCATGGACTCCTGCTTTGACTCAGGCTCATCGTTATGGGACTGAGTCGAAACTGGAGTTCATAATTCATCGTTATGAACCCAAGTTATATCTTCAGTAACGATTCGGCTAAAAATCTCATCTTTGTTGGTTCTGCAGAGATCCAAAAACTGTTCAACACGTTGTTGTTTTTGAAAAGGAGTGGGCATTCTGGGTATCCACCTTGCGCTGTTTTTTGACATCCCTAGATACTGATGAATATTATTCAAAATGGTTGTAGAAGGTACTCCATCCATATCTGCAAGCTGTTGTTTCTTTAGGCGGGCATCTTTTGGTACAAGCTTTTTTACTTTTTGGACGATGTTTGAAGAAGTGGCCGTCGTGGTCGCAGGAGGTCTTCAATCGATTCTCTCCCTTGCTTAAAAAGACTGTGCCACTTGTAAATCACTGTTTTTTTCCAGGGCAACAGTCTCCGTAAGCCGCTAACATTTCTTCCAAAATGATTTGAGGTGTTTCCCTTGTTTTGTAAGAAAGTTAATGACGGCACGATACTTAATTTTTTCCATACTTGGAATGTTATTGACGTTTAACACGATATCGACGATATCTTAAACAGTCCTGTCAAAATTAGGTAACTTAAACTTGATATACTAATAATGAGTCATATTATCGGAACATACACACTATCGCCCTTAACTCCTTCATTCCGCGAATTTGTTGACCTCCCTTCGTTTATTCTACTTAACCTAATAATACAGCGAGTGTGGCCATTACATACATACAAGCTATGACCTATATTAAGTCGTTTTTTTTTTTAACCTGGCGAGTTTATTGCCATGTGGCAATCTCTTCCAACCAACCAGAAAGATGTTTTTATAGGCCCTAAATGAAAACCAGACTAGAATCCCATTAAAAAAAATAGACAAGTGTCTTACCACCAGTCCATGGAGGTCATCTGTTTGTGTTTGTGGTATATATAGTACAGATAATTCTTCGCCACAGCGTAAGATTGTTAGTCCATCATATGGATGGATGACGTATATGCATATGGTAACCCATTGTATTGCACGCACATTTTTTGGCACAGTGCCCCAGTAGTTATGGTGTTTGTTTAGTTTTCACGGATCTTCTTTACGTGTCTCGTTTTAGGTTTGAGTAAGACGGCACGAATCTGCTTTTTTTAAATGCAGGATCTCTTCTGCAACAAGGATTTTAATCTGAAACAGCGTATACGTATTTTGCGTTGTTGCATATTATCTATACTTCTCTTATAGCATTATAATTAAAGGTTCTTTCAAATAAAGCGCTTTTTTTAATTTTTTAGATAAAACACAGATGGCGTCGCCAGCTTGCCTGGGTCTTGTGACATTTGAGAAGTGTAATGTATGACATCTATAAAAATGGAGACGTATACAGTACAACAACGCGTTCAAATTGTTGAATTATTTTATGTATTGTAATCTCCCGATGTTAATTGACCACCAAGATCATGTGATCTGATACCGTTGGACTATTTTCTCTGGGGTTATGTGAAAAACTAGGTCCATAAGAATGACCCACGATTAATTTTTAAGCTAAAGGACGAAATTATTCGTGGTATTGGTGAATTATAAATCGAAAATTTTGACAAAAAAGTGGACATCTGTGGAGCTGCAAGAGGTGGACATTCGGTGGATATTGTTTTTTTGGTGTTTAAATGTTATTAATTACCTATACATAACGAACTTTTTAATCAAGAATTAAAACTAAACGGTCAATTTGAAAGACCCTTTATGAAAACTTACTCAGGTTGCCACAAAGAAATTAAAAACTTTTAAAATGTGGTGGTATGCTATCGAAGAATTCTGAGAGTTTCATGGATTTACAAAGTCCATTATGATGACATCAGTTGAATATTTTGTAGTAAGGAGAAAAACGTGAGGTCCTATAATTTAATAGGTTAGTCAAAAAGTTTTGAAAGCGACATCATGGAGCAGTAGAAAAACCAAAATTTCTACGCCATTTTAATATTTCATCTTTCATAAGAACGTAATCAAAATTTCATTTCGATCTGTCAATTTATTCTTTGTTTAAATGCCATTTGAAGTTGACGTGTCAGTGTATTTTTTAACAATGGAAAAATCCGAATATCGTGCAGTGATTAAATTCTTTGTTTTGGAAAGTTTATCGGCTACTGAGATCCATGCAAAGATGGTGAAAGTATTAAAGAAGTCTTCTCCTTCATTTCCAACCGTTCATCGATGGGTTTTGGAGTTTAAGCGTGGCCGTACAAGCGTTGAAGACGATCCACGCTCAGGACGTCCAAAAAGTGCATCAACACCAGAAATCATAGCAAAAAAACAGGATATGGTTTTGGAAGATCATCGATCGACTGTGGATGTGATAGCTGACACCATAGGCATCTCACATGGAACAACATGACATATTTTGGCTGAAGTTTTGGGTTTCAAAAAACTGTGTGCACAATGGGTGCCGCATTTGCTAACAATGCAACAAAAACACGTTCGAATGCGACTTTCTGACAACATTTGGAGCAATTTCGAAAGGATAAAAAGGATTTTCTGCGTCGATTCATCACTATGGATGAGGCTTGAGTCTACCACCATGATCCTGAATCAAAACAAGAGGCTAACAAGTGGTGTGAACCAGGCACTTTGGCTCCGAAGCGAGTTCGTGTCCAGAAATCGGCCAAGAAGGTGTTAGCGTCAGTTTTTTGAATGCAAAAGGAATTTTATTGATAGATTATCTCCAAACTAGTAAGACAATCAACTTTGATTATTATTGTGACCTTTTGGACCAGTTGGATGAAAAAAATTGTGAAAAAAGACCCGGTTTGCAGAAGAAAAAATCATTTTTCATCAAGACAATGAACCTACTCACATAGCTCAAAAAACCATCGCAAAAATCAGTGAGTTGGGGTACGAATTGTTGCAGCATCCACCCTATTCGCCAGATTTAGCTCCCTGTGACTTCTGGCTGTTCTCACACCTCAAAAAATTCCTTCGTGGAAAGCATTTTTCATCAAACGAAGAGGTTATATCCGTCGTAGAGGAGTATTTTGCAGGCCTTCCAGAAAGTCACTTCCGTGATGGAACAAAAAAGTTGGAAGATCGTTGGACCAAGTGTATTGATCTTATGGGAGACTATACTGAGCAATAAAAGTGATTTCCCCCCAAAAAAAATGTATTTTCATTTCCGCTTTCAAAACTTATTGACTAACTAGTATGTTGCAAGAGAAAATTTAATGCTGAAGAAGACGTCACACCTGGATGAAAAATATACAATATGTAATCACGATGATAGCGAATTTCGCATATTCTCCGCACTTTTAAGTAGTGTTGAAGCATGCACACTTATTTAGGCTACCACAAAGAAAATAAAAGCTTTTTAAATGTGGTGCAATCGAATAATGCTGAAGGTTTAACGGGTTAGTTAAATCCGAAACGATGACGTTTGGAAACTAATGAGTGTAGAGAGAGTGTTAACCAGCATTAAAGGGAGAAAGTTATAGTACTTTGGTCGTAAAATGTTAAAAGAAATTATGAGAACTCTTGACTGATTTGGGACCAAAAACACGAAAACACGTAAAAAAAATTATATTTCTGTCCTCATTTTGTACATATATTCGTAAACTTGGTCGTCAATGGAAGATTTTCGAGTGAAAAGTATGAAATTTCCGCCCATTACTGAGAAATGATCACACACATTTAGCAGGTTTGGTCATTTTATATTATATTTAACGCAAATGTGTCTCAATCATACATTGGTTTTTGATAGACAAAATCCATTCCACAGAAAAATCTTAACGCAAAAGATTGGAATATTGCAAATTTAGAGGGTTTGGACCAAAAATTCGAAAACACGTAGAACAAATAATATTTATGTCGTCATTTTGAACATATATTTGTAAACTTGGTCGTCAATAGAAGATTTTCGAGTGAAAAGTATGAAATTTCCGTCCATTACTAACAAATGTTCATCAATATTTTGCAGGTTTTGATATTTTATATCATATTTAACGCAGATGTGTTACAATCACACAGTTGTATTGGTTCATTGATATTTCTAGCATTTTTGTGCGAAAAATTTGTTTTTGATAGACAAAATCCATTAAAACTGAAAAATCTTGGCGCAAAAGATTAAAATATCGCAAATTTAGAGGGTTGGGACCAAAAATACGAAAACACGTAGAACAAATAATATTTCTGTCGTCATTCTGTACATATATTCCTAAAGTTGGTCGTCAATGACATTTTCTTTCATATTTAACGCAAACGCAGTTCAATCGCACAGTTGTCTTGATTAATTGATATTTCAAGCATTTTTGTACGAAAAATTTATTTTGATATACAAAATCCATTCAAAGTGAAAAATCTTGACGCAAAAGATTGAAATATCGCAAATTTAGAGGGTTGGGACCAAAAATACGAAAACACGTAGAACAAATATTATTTCTGTCGTCTTTTTGTACATATATTTGTAAACTTGGTCGTCAATGGCAGATTTTCGAGTGAAAAGTATGAAATTTCCGTCCATTACTGAGAAACGGTTATACACATTTAGCAAGTTTTGACATTTTATATCATATTTAACGCAAATGCATTTCAATCACACAGTTGTCTTTATTCGTTGATATTTCTAGCATTTTTGTACGAAAAAATTGTTTTTAATAGACAAAATCAATTCAATCTGAAAAATCTTGACGCAAAAGATTGAAATTTCGCAAATGTAGAGGGTTGGGACCAAAAATACGAAAACACGTAGAACAAATAATATTTCCGTCGTCATTTTGTACATATATTCGTAAACTTGGTTGGCAATGGCAGATTTTCGAGTGAAAGTATGTAAGTTCCGCCCATTTTTAAAAAATGGTCCTACACATTTAGCAGGTTTTGACATTTTCTTTCATATTTAACGCAAATGCAATTCAATCGCACAGTTGTCTTTATTCATTGATATTTCTTGCATTTTTGTACGAAAAAATTTTTTTTAATAGACAAAATCAATTCTATCTGAAAAATCTTGGCGCAAAGGATTGAAATTTCGCAAATTTAGAGGGTTGGGACCAAAAATACGAAAACACGTAGAACAAATAATATTTCTGTCGTCATTTTGTACATATATTCGTAAACTTGGTCGGCAATGGCAGATTTTTGGGTGAAAAGTATGAAATTTCCGGCCATTACTAACAAATGTTCATCAATATTTTGCAGGTTTTGATATTTTGTATCATACTTAACGCAGATGTGTTACAATCACACAGTTGTCTTGATTCATTGATATTTCTAGCATTTTTGTACGAAAAATTTGTTTTTGATAGACAAAATCCATTAAAACTGAAAAATCTTGGCGCAAAAGATTGAAATATCGCAAATTTAGAGGGTTGGGACCAAAAATACAAAAAGACGTAGAACAAATAATATTTCTGTCGTCATTTTGTACATATATTCCTAAAGTTGGTCGTCAATGGCAGATTTTGGGGTGAAAAGTATGAAATTTCCGTCCATTACTGAGAAATGGTCACACACATTTAGCAGGTTTTGACATTTTTATCATCATATTTAATGCAAATGCAATTCAATCACACAGTTGTCTTGATTCATTGATATTCCAAGCATTTTTGTACGAAAAATTTATTTTGATATACAAAATCCATTCAAAGTGAAAAATATTGACGCAAAAGATTGAAATTTCGCAAATGTAGAGGGTCGGGACCAAAAATACGAAAACACGTAGAACAAATAATATTTCTGTCGTCATTTTGTACATATATTTGTAAACTTGATCGTCAATGGCAGATTTTCGAGTGAAAAGTATGAAATTTCCGTCCATTACTGAGAAATGGTCACACACATTTAGCAGGTTTTGACATTTTTTTCTTCATATTTAATGCAAATGCAATTCAATCACACAGTTGTCTTGATTCATTGATATTCCAATCATTTTTGTACGAAAAATTTATTTTGATATACAAAATCCATTCAAAGTGAAAAATCTTGACGCAAAAGATTGAAATTTCGCAAATTTAGAGGGTTGGGACCAAAAATACGAAAACACGTAGAACAAATAATATTTCTGTCGTCATTTTGTACATATATTCGTAAACTTGGTCGGCAATGGCAGATTTTTGGGTGAAAAGTATGAAATTTCCGCCCATTTCTGAGAAATGGTCACACACATTCAGCAGGTTTTGACATTTTATTTCATATTTAACGCAAATTTAATTCAATCGCACAGTTGTCTTGATTCATTGATATTTCAAGCATTTTTGTACGAAAAATTTATTTTGATATACAAAATCCATTCAAAGTGAAAAATCTTGACGCAAAAGATTGAAATTTCGCCAATTTAGAGGGTTGGGACCAAAAATACGAAAACACCTAAAACAAATAATATTTTTGTCGTCTTTTTGTACACATATTTGTAAACTTGGTCGTCAATGGCAGATTTTCGAGTGAAAAGTATGAAATTTCCGTCCATTACTGAGAAATTGTTACACACATTTATCAGGTTTTGACATTTTATATCGTATTTAACGCAAATGCGTTTTAATCATACAGTTGTCTTGATTCATTGATATTTCTAGCATTTTTGTACGAAAAAATTGCTTTTGAAGAAAGACAGAAAACAGAAAATTTATTCGATCTGAAAAATCTTGACGCTAAATATTGAATTATCGCAAATTTAGAGGTTTGGGACAAAAACATGAAAACACGTAGAACAAATAATATTTCTGTCATAATTTTGTACATATATTCGTAAACTTGGGCGTCTATGGCAGATTTTCGAGTAAAAAATATATAAATTTCCGTATATTACTAAGTGTATTACTACTTATCACACACATTTAGCAGGTTTTGACATTTTATATCATATTTAACGCAAATGCATTTCAATCATACGGTTGTCTTGATTCATTGATATTTCTAGCATTTTTGTACAAAAAATTTGTTTTTGGTAGAGGAAGTTCATTCAATCTGAAAAATCTGGACGTAAAAATTGAAATATCGCAAAATTATATGTTTGGGACCAAAACACGAAAATACGTAGAATAATTAATATTTCTGTCGTCATTTAGTGCTTACTCGTAAACTTAAAGGATTTATCAAGGCTGAATAAGTGTGAGAAGACGATGTATCTCCTGGGTGAAGAACTTACGGGAAGGGTTTGATTGTGATACCATGTCTTTGTTCAGAGCTGCTGCTTTGAGAGATAATATATTCATGGTGATGGCCAGCCTCCGAAGAGGAGAGGAATTATAGTTAATTGATAATTTTTACAGCGTCGTTATGGAACATACCCTGTTTAATGGCGCTCTAACTCTATGATGCTTCGGAAGCTGTTGTTTATAGCAGAAATGCAAGTCGGACTTTCCGTCGTAAGTACCCCGGGCAACGATCAGAGGATTGCTGATGCCCCTAAAAACTAACATAAAACTAGATAACAATTCTTCCAACTAAATATTTTCCAAGTACATGCCCATTCATTCCATCATATTCACTCAGACCGTGGTCCTCCTAGCAAATATTACAAATAATAAATCAATATTTGAAGTAGTGTATTCCTTTGAAGCTTTAAATGTGGAACTCGATGGATATTGTTTAGCTTTGACTACTCTACAAAGTCTATCTTCAGAACTACAGGAGAGCTTATTATAAATTGTTTATTAATTGACTTCAACGCTTCCACGTACCAGAACTAGGTCAGCGATATTGTTATTTAGTAGATCGCTCGAGACAATTTATCTTATATTATGTGACTTCCAAGAATCCACTTTATTAATTGGCGTTATCATACATTTTCTTGGTAGATATTATATTTTACATCGTTCTTGTAGATAATTGAAAAATTTCACAAGAAATTGTTAAAGTATTGTAATTTATTTTATCAAACACTGTTTTATGTCATAACATAAAGTGGAATAAACAGTGTTTGATAAAACAAATTACAATGTCTTTAAACTTTAACAATGTTAATGCCTTAACTATAAATAATATAACAAACCACTGAGTCAAAGTACCGTTCAATCTTCCAAAGTTGTTTTCTTGTAATTCTAATTGATATCCTTTAGAATTATATATATGCTCTTAAATCTTATTTCTAAGCACAAAAAAATCAATCTACGAGTATATTAAGGTATACAACAGTTAGTCAAATGCTACGTTTGGTCAGTGTTATTGTATGGAGTGGAATCATGGACCCTCAAAGTTGGTAGTATGAACCGACTGGAGGCATTTGAAATGCGCATGAACAGGAGAATGCTACGGATACCCTGGACAGATATGGTCAGCAACACAAGGGTTCTTCAAAGAGCCAAAGTTGATGGAGAGTTGCTGACTAATATTAAAATCCAAAAGGTGTCCTATTTGGGTCATGTACTTAGAGGAGCAAAGTACAAATTACTGCACCTGATCATCCAAGGCAAAATAGAGGGTCAAAGAGATGTTGGCAGAAGGCAAATCTCCTGGCTCCGCAATATACGTGATTGGACTGGTATAAGGAGAGTTGGGATCTTTTTTGGGCTGCCGGGAACAAAGATGTCTACTCTCAGGTGATATTCAACGTTGGGGGGATCTGAGATGACACTGGAAAGAAGAAGAAGAAGATATTAATGTTTCACTTCCATACATTCAGGTTGTTGCTGATTACAATGTTGATCTCTCTGAAATGTTTGCTATTGTTTCCATAGTTATGACAAACACCAAGAATAAGGCACCCAGAAAGCTGAATTTAAATAATTCATGCAATCGCGACCCCTTTTTGAAGCAAAAAGCTATCGGCCGCATTTATTGAGAAACCTTTTTATACGCCAGGAGGAAGAATGCCCCGCTGATAATTTTTCACTTGGATACTAATTATTTTTTAAATGTTAATTTTTATGGCAACATAGACGGTCGCCCTCTCTCAGGGGAAAACATATATTTAAATTTATCCTTACACCAGGGCGTGCCTCGGCTCCCAGTGGGTGTTACTAAGCTTTTTGAGTATTTAATTTCTCTATGGCTATGGGATCTTGGATGGCAAACTTTTCAGTTTCAATTTGGTTCTATCGTAATTTTTACGGCCATTTAGATTAATCCACAAGTCACATTCCGTGGTACAACTATGATAATCGAGCCAATAAGTCACATTCCGTGGTACAACTATGATAATCGAGCCAATAAGTCACATTCCGTGGTACAACTATGATAATCGAGGCAATAAGTCACATTCCGTGGTACAACTATGATAATCGAGCCAATAAGTCACATTCCGTGGTACAACTATGATAATCGAGCCAATAAGTCACATTCCGTGGTACAACTATGATAATCGAGCCAATAAGTCACATTCCGTGGTACAACTATGATAATCGAGCCAATAATTTACGAAGGTATCTCCATTCAGCCTAACGTTGATTTATTTTTGGACCGATTGGCTTTTCTTTTTTTTTTTTTTACTGAACAAAGTAATAAATTGTACAAATATTTGTCAAGGTTTTAGAGAATGTCCTTGTTGGACGTGCTGATGATTATGATTGTTGTTTGGTATTTAAATAAAATACCTCGATTAGCAATGCGGAAAGTGAGAGTGAATAATCAATGAATAGTAAACAGCGATGAATGGTCAAGTGATTAATAATAAGTGATTCTTTATTTATCGATAAGTAGGTATATATACATATTCAGAACGGGGCGCGTGAGTGCATCCGCAATATATTTTTATCTCACTCCTGTGCGTGCAGAGGTGGTCGCAGACGTTGCGAATACTATAGTGGGTAGAATATTTGTTGACGAAACGGCGAGACGGCGTGATGTGTTCTCTTTCTACTGTGGAATGTGTTGTAAATAGTATTTTCGGGTAAACAATATTAATGTTCTGGTATGTGACCTTTGGGCATGTCCGAAGGTCGTTTCGTCGGTCGTTGACCGTGCGTGTTGACAATATTCAGGGACGACGGTATTCCCTACAAGGTTATACCTATATACACATTTATTATAATACTTAACTAATCTTATTTATATATTATAGTTTATGCACTTACTTAATCTTATTTTCCTACATGTCATTTTATTCCTATTTTTCATAATCTTAATATATGATTTCTTAGAAATAATTAACACCTACATACTACTTACAACTAGATAACAATTCTTACAACTAATTATTAAGCAAGAACAAGTCCACTCAAGTATTCCATCACATTCACTCAGACCTTGGTCGTCCCAGCTAATACTGTAGTTGGACTAGTCAGGTAACAGATGATGCTTCGGGAGCTTGTGCTTATAACGGAAGGGTAGGTCGGATTTACTCTCGTAAGCCCCCAGGGCAGCGACTAAGGGATTGCTGTGATTTTGTTGGCTTTTATAGAACTTCACGGGGTCCCTTTGTCC
Source organism: Odontocerum albicorne (assembly GCA_949825065.1). NCBI lineage: Eukaryota > Metazoa > Arthropoda > Insecta > Trichoptera > Odontoceridae > Odontocerum > Odontocerum albicorne. Next base: position 1,821,394 of record OX463865.1, read on the forward strand.
TGTTGTAATTTTAGCGGCCATCTGGACCAATACGCAGATCACATTTTGTAGTACCGCGATTATTATCAAGTCAATAATATTTTAATTCAACCTTACGTCGATTCATCTTTGGACCTATTTTCTACTTCAATCTAATGGTACCAAAAGATAGTTTTTCTACAGTCTAAATTTTCTGTAAAAATACTGGCAACTTGCTTGTTGAATTCCAAGCTTGAAGCCGTATTATACTCGTACATATATTTACTGCGCTGCAAGTAATTTTGATTCTTCCGTCACGTCGGACCTAATTAAATTCGTCGTTGCTACTTTTTTTTTCACTTTCAGATATGTCGTCATTGAAGGAGAAGTCCCGTTTCTCCCGTAAATCCCGTGTCACGTCTTGTAGACGCTTCTACGTCACTACGTAACGGCACACTTAAAAAAAACAGGTGCATGACACTCTCGCGCGGTAGAAGTGAAACTTCTTAGCTCCTAGGAAAAGTTAATTTTATGCATTGCTTTTTTTCCATTTGTTAACGATTTTTTTTTGGATTAGGAAATTGTTATGTGGAATTAAATTCAAGAAAATCTCTCTTAATTAAATAATAAATAGTTATGCGGAATTTAATTTAAGAAAATCTCTCTTAATTAAGTAAAAAGATAATTTTTTTAAATTTTTTAACTATAAGTAATAATAATTTTTATTTTTTAATGTTAAATATATTCATATTTTTATGCTATAATTAATTATTAAATAAATTATGTTTAAATAATTATTTAATATTTTTTTATTATATTATAAATATTATATTAATATTATTATATTATACTATTAATTAAATATATTATAATTAATTACAATATAATATAATAATAATTATATAATTATTATTATTGTAATAACATACATATATACATTATTATAATTATGTAGTATATTAAATATAAATTATATATCTAATAAATATTAAAATAAATATTAAATAACATAATTTAATATAATATAAAATCAATAATTATTAAATATACTAGTATTAATATAAAAATAATATTGGAAAAAAAATGTTATTATTTTTATTTTTATTAATAGTTTTAATAATATAATACACTTATTAATATTAAAATCATATTATGTACTTATTATTAATAATAAATAATTATTAACATTAAAATAATAAATAATAATTCATTAATAAATTAAATATTTTATTATAATAAATAATAATTTAATAATAATAATATACTCGTAATATACCGTTTCACTTTTCGTGACGTTCAGGCCAATTTGCCCTACCGCGCCTATAGAAGTTTCACTTCAATAAAGATAATTTGAATCTTATTTTGTCCATGGTGGCGATAGGATCCAACTGAACTGTTATTTGAATATTTAACGTTAAATAACTATGTTATTCCAATATTTACACTTATCCTCACTACACGTGTTTCTATCTGAAATACCGAAGTTTTCTTCAAGGGAAATAATCGATGAGGATTATATCTGTGGACTTATGGCAGAAGTTGGTATGTTCGTTTTACCTTAGTTTACAGGAGAAGCAATATTAACTTTGATAAGCTGTTAAAATCAGTACAAATAAGCATTTTTTAAGTTTTTCCAAACAATATATCTTTTGTTTGGATAATGACTGACACACCAAGTTTTGCCACAACACGCAGAGAAATATTCTCTATAAATTGAGAGAATAAACACAAAATGACAAAAAACGGACATATCAACTTCTGCCATAACGACACAGATATCGTCTCAATAAAGCTTCGGAATAGAATATAGATACACGTGTAGCTGTGACTAATTTAAGTAGTGGAATAATAAAGTATTTTAATGTCAAATAGTTCTGGGTGCCACTTTGGTAAGGAAAATTTAAGCTTTTAATTGGAGCGTGGTTATTATTGCGACAGGAGTTTGAATACTTGGGCTTGCAGAAGAAATGACTTGTAGCAAAGATTTGTGTGAACTCTTGAGTGTGTTGTGTTTTCGGTTATGTGTGGCACATTATGGGATATATTTTTTGGTCTGTCTGGAGTGATGAAGTATGAGGGGTTTGATTCGCGTGATATGTACGAGAACATATGCAATTGAGTGTCACTGTTTATCGAGTTGAAATGAAATGAAATGATGAAAGTATGCAACGGGGTATTGTAAAATCAACAATCGGAAAGAAATATCAACGAATTTTTCCATGTTAGTAAGACAAGGCGAAAACCAAGTTTAGTAGTAATACAACACATGAAAGGCAATAAACCTAGAGCCATACAAATTGTTTGTCCACGTTAAATTTCTTGTTGTTTTTTTCACAAATTATGTACGTGTATTTATATAATTTATTGTCATATATAGGATACCGCAACGAGAACTGCAACTTTAAATTAAAATTATGTTCTGTAATCGTGTACTACTGCATGATTAATTTAAAAATTATGTAGATGATATGTCCATTATTAAAATTATACGTTTGATCGCTGAAAAATGAATGCCAATTTAAAATTGCACTAACCCTATGAAATAATACATTCGTTCAATGAAAATCGATATCGTGACATGATTCAAACTTTTTTTTGGAATCAATCAAACGATTTGAAATGGGAAAACATGTGGTTACAGCATGATGGGGCTACTTGTCATACTGCTGATGAAACAATGTCTTTATTGCAGGAAAAGTTTTCCGACCGTGTCATATCTCGTCGTGGAAATGTGAATTGGCCGCTATGATCGTGTGATTTAACCGCTTTGGATTTTTTTCTCTGGGGTTATGTCAAATTTTGAGTGTACTCTAAGAATCTAAAAACCATCGATGACCTTAAATCCAACATCACTCGTGTCATTGCAGATATATGTACGTATCCATTTATGGGAATCCGTTGTTGAAAATTTGGCTCAAAGAGTCGTCATCTGTAACAGGAGCTGAAGTTACCATTTGGCCTATATAATTTTCCACACATAATTCCCATGTGCATTAATTACATTGATACCAATAAACATGAATATTAAAAAAACGGTTCTTTGCCTGTTATGGTCCTGCATCATGGTTTCCCTCTTATGAGCTTGCCAGCTGTCTTTCCATCTTTTGGAAGGTCGTCCTGGAGGTTTGCTTGTTTGCGGGATACTTTCCCTGGACATTCTTACGTCTCTTGGTTCCGCCATTCTGGATACATGTTCGTTCCAGAACCTTCTTCTCTGTCGTCCCCATCTGACAATAACTTCGCACATCCTTCGGATTTCTGTGTTTCGTAGTTCTTTTCTTCCTTAATTTAAAATTGAAGTTTACGTTGCGCCACCTTATATTATATACGAGTATGTATAAATAAATATTTAAAAAAAATACAATTTCATAAATGAAAAACTGACCTACGATATAATAGTATTTAAAAAGTAGGGTTAGACTTCCTCCTTCTGTTATATAACATGAACTGCTTTACTCTGTTGTCTCGCTTTCTGAAGGCACAATGTCCAGATAAATCATAGAGAGTCATATTTCATCCCCAGGATCAGGATGTAGGTCGCCTTCCCACTCCATGGAGAGGCCATAAACTATCTATTTTTCCATCGGAGATTCCTGTTCTCTCTCTATAACTATGGTATTAGCTGGTCACCTATTTCCACTTGTTGTAAAGTCGAGTGTACCACAGCGCCGCCAGCTTCAACCCCTCTACCTCAGGGAAACCGAATACTCTACACTCACACCCCTTTCGATATGGGAAACGAAGCGGAACCTTATAAAAACAACGATTTAGTAAATAAATGAATAAGTTAACATAAGTTTATTAAAATCAACATAATATGTACATATATAAGTATATAAACATTCTGAAACTACACATACATTTATCCTTAACTGTCCCACCGCTCCCTCTTATCTATCCGAAAATTTTCAGCGTCTTTCCAATCATGGATTAGCGCTACGCTCAAACAGAGATTGTTTATTGGCCTTTCCAGTTCACCGCTCCTCTTTCTTTACGTTCTCCTTTACTGTCCATGCAGTGAGACTCTGGAATCAGTTTCAAACTAAAATAAGACTCGCTCCGTCCTTGGCATGCTTTAAAAAACGACTGAAAAAACTCTTAATTTCTAGTCAGTAAAATAACGTGTTTCATTCCTGATTCCTCTTTTCCTTTCCTCTCCACCATCCCTTCCTTTCCTTTTGATTGATGATATCTCACTTTATATGAAAAATAATGTTCGGGTGATTGTCCGTCTTTGTGGGGTTCGTGGGCATGTGCTCACGTTTGTGTTTATGAATTTCGTGGGGATGGATAGTCATTTGAATGATTTATGCGTCCACATACACGTGCTACATTTACTTTTGTCTGGTTCGTTGGAAGAGATTGCCGCCTGGCAACAAGCCCGCCAGATTGTGTATGCAATAAAAGTGTTAAATAAATAAATGAATAAATTTTCAGGTGATGGAAAATAAAATTCATTCAAAAGAGAGTACCTATCTAATATGTTTTGAGGCTCTCGCACTCCTTCTTTTCAGTCGCATAAGGTTTTTTTTGAGTGTTGTAACGCGTGAATAAAAAATACTCGGGAAACCAAAGTCACTAAGCCCGATTACTCAAAGACGCAATAGAAATACATTAATAACCAAAAAATATTAACAGAGATGACGGATTCAATATCAAAATAGTACTCCTTAATTAAATCGAAGCGACAACTAAATGATAATTAACAATTACTTACCTTTGTGGAAGTCTCGTGTTTGTTCTCCCGTAAAGGGACACAACAATACACTCACGTTACGGTCGCGAACAGGGACATATTCAAACGCTCACGTTGCGGTTAAGATTCGTCTGCAAGTCAAGACGTACCCGACGCGCATTCACTTATGAAATCCGTGGCCTAATTGGTATGACTTATGTCTCTCAATCTGGAGGTTGCGGGTTCAAATCCCGCTGATTTTTTTAAAAAGGAATCCTGCCCGGTTTTCTGTAAAGGTCTCTTCAACCTCTTTCTGGTTAGCTGGAAGAAATTGCCAATATGGCAACGAGCCCGCCAGGTTTCATGGTATTCAACGAAGGTGTAATTATATAACAATAGTTGTGACAAAGTTGACTACGAACGATCCCTGAAGATGAAAACTGCTACGTTTTCGAAACAATTTGCTTTGATTTCAAAAAACCTGTTATTGGCCATTGAAGTATAATGTATGACATTTAAACACAAAAAACGCTATCCGCCAAATGTCCACCTCTTGCAGTTCCATAAATGTCCACTCTTTTGCCAAAATTTTCGATGACATTTTGGCATAATTGCGCTTCTAACTCACCAATAACGCGAATAATTTCATCCTTGAGCTCTGGAATTTATTGTTGGTCATTATTATATACCTGGCTTTTCACGTAGCCCCAGAGAAAATAGTCTAACGGTGTCAGATCACATGATCTTAGTGGCCAATTAACATTACGGTTTCCGGAGACTACAATACATAAAACAATTCAACAATTTGAACACGTTGTTGTATTATATACGACTCTATTTTTATAAATGTCATACATTACACTTCTCAAATGTCACAAGACCCAGACAGGTTCGCGACGCCATCTGTGTTTTATCCAAGAATTAAAAAAACCGCTCAATTTGAAAGACCCTATACTATGTTGGTGTCAAAAAACCTATATAAAGTTATTTATATTTAAACGAATATTTTTTTAATTATATCTGAATCAATAAATGAACCGTTACGTATGCTGAAAAGGTTTTTCTTTCAGCGCCCATATTTCGAACGTCACTTGAAAAAATTCTGTTCCGCTGAAGAAGATAGGCTCACCTGCGAGCTTCTTCGAAAGGATGTATTGTGTTCCGTGCCTCAGCTAAGATAAGACATTTCGAACACCTTCGACTGAACTATAATACTTCAAAAGCTTCAGGAAGGCTTTTATAAAGAAAGCTATTTTGAGAAAAAGATCCCACGTTAAATTTATTTTTAAAAACTTGTCAAAACATTTATTTTGGATTTATTATCCTAGACATATTTTTTTAATTTAATGTCGTTTTAATATATCATACATAACTTTAATTTTACGTCGTTTTAATATATCATACAATTTTACGTCGTTTTAATATACCATACATAACTTTAATTTTAGTGTCAATGTTAAATTCTGTTGTTTTTTTAATATTCATGTTGTTTATAGTTAAGGCATTCACGTCGTGGAGGTTTAAAGACATTGTAATTTTTTTTTCTCCCCTGAAGATGAGGTGAAAACCTTGAAACCGGTAGGGTTATACCGTCACAAAAAAATGGAATAAACAGTGTTTGATAAAAATAAATTACAATTTTTTAATATTTATATCCAAAAGGTTATTTGACCGTTGAAATAATTAAATAAATATTAAATAATTGCGTTTACTAGAATTAAACTAAAAGTTTAAAATTATTCTTTGTAGAAAATTTCTCCCCTCCTATCAAGGTAATAAAGCGGCCAATCGATAGCGATTCGAATATCCAACCCCCACGATTGTCGTCTTTCTTTATGCTGTTACTGGACTAAGGTATCCGATTTAGTGACGTAACTCAAGTAAAGTAGTGCACCTCTCCTCTCTGCATACCCTCCTTAAGTACATCTCTTTAGAAATTGGATATGGAAACTTGTTTTCAAACACTTGTTCCAACATTCCATTCTCACGGTTTTGTGTTATTAAAAATAGTTTAAAAAAATATTACATATTATTGTAATTTATTTTTATCAAACACTGTTTATTCCACTTTTTTGTGACGGTATAACCCTACCGGTTTCAAGGCTTTCACCTCATCTTCAGGGGAGCACAAACAAGACTAAATGCTGTTCGAACTGGTACCGATATACACGCTTCAACGGTTGGGGGCAGAGGGGTGAGGGAGGCATGGAACGATTTCGGCCAAGAGCCGATAGATTTTTGGGATATAACTGTTCAACAGATGTTCGGATCGATGTACTGACTTAGAAATTTCTATGGCCTCTTATCTGTCCAATGTATTTCCGTTACTACTGATATGTAAGAATTTGGCATCATCGATAGAAAAAGTATGATTTTCACGGTGACAATGATTAGCCATTTCAGAATAAATTGGAGGATTTGTTAAGGTGAATTTGTGTTCACGAAACACAAATCCGCCTTAACAGTGTTTGATAAAAATAAATTACAATGTCTTTAAACCTCCACAACGTTAATACCTTAACTATAAACAACATATTACATATTATTGCAACAAAAACAGTTTTAAAGTTCATTTACATCATACGAAAAAAAAAAATATTTATCGTATGATTGCTGACCGTTTAGGTAACAAACTTTCATCAAAAGCATTTTAACTAGAGACCCAGTTTTATTGACAGGTAAACAATATTACAAAATATTTATTTTGAGATATACGAGTATGTGCGATTTCGGAATGAATTAACATATGGTATATACACATTATGTCGCTTTTAAGGAACTTATAGTTATTTATTTGAGTTAATCTGAGTTGGTATTTGTGGATTAACTTTTTTATATTTTTATAATCAAATACAATATAAGTCCTGGTCACTCGATATCCATCACAGAGTGGCAAGTGTTAATCTACATGTGCAAGGGTATGGACTGAAAAACATTTGGTGTTCTTGCAGCTGGGATCACTCTTTATTGGTGGGTTGTATCTTGGCTGAGGGGGATGTTATGATATAAGTCCAGACATTTTATGATAGCTTCCCTCTTAAATGTATTTTCTGCTGTTTATGTGTTTTTGGAATGTATTTAAATATTTTATGTGTGTATTATGTTGCTATCAATAAATCTATATTTATTTATATGTTTTTATTTAATTATCAAATATATTAAAGAGGCCTTAAGTGTAAACCCAACTGAAACCATTTTTAAAAAGTACCTGTGTTCAAACGGAAATTGAAATTGCAATCTGTGATAGTCTGGTGAAATTGCAATCTGTGATAGTATGGTGAAATTGCAATCTGTGATAGTCTGGTGAAATTGCAATCTGTGATAGTCTGGTGAAATTGCAATCTGTGATAGTCTGGTGAAATTGCAATCTGTGATAGTCTGGTGAAATTGCAATCTGTGATAGTCTGGTTAAAAAACGCGTAAAGCAGATCTTAAACCTCGAAGAACACGGGTATTGCATATCTCTTGTGCGCGTTAATGACTTGGCGGCGCACATTGTTCTTTTAGCTCCAGCCCTGCTTCTACATAGCACCTCCCTCTAGTACCTTCTCGCTTTAGTTACATAGTACCTCCCTCTAGTACCTTCTCGTTTTCGCTTCACGACTACCGGTGCTCGGATCTCGGGAATTTATCAAAGGCTGGACTATTTAGACAAAAGGTGCCTTTTTCATTATAAAAAAAATCTGACTTTTAGAGCTTATTTCGTTTTGGACCTATTCATGTAGTTTTTTTATACTTTTTTGTAATAATTTTCATCTTTTGGCGTTATTATTTTTAGTGTACACGTTGTTTTATAGCCCAATTCACTTATTGATGCATGAACCCAGATTTTTTTTACAAAGGATTCCATTCTGGTTTTCACTTAAGTCCGCTAACATCTTTATTTATTTATTTAACACTTTTATTGCAAATATAATCTGGCTAGCTTATTGCTAGGCGGCAATCTCTTTCAACCAACCACACAAAAGTAAAAGAAGCAAGTTACGTAGTCGCATAAATTATTCAAATGACTATATATCCCCACGAAATCCATAAACACATGCGTGAGCATTCCCACGAACCCCACAAAGACGGACAATCACCCGAACATTATTTTTCATATAAAGTGCGATATCATCAATCAAAAGGAAAGAAAGGGATGGTGGAGAGGAAAGGAAAAGAAAAATCAGGAATGAAACACATTATTTTAATGACTAGAAATTAAGAGTTTTTTCAGTCGCTTCTTAAAGCGTACCAAGGACGGAGAGAGTATTATATTGGTTTGTAACTGATTCCAGAGTCTCACTGCATGGACAGTAAAGAACGACGTAAAAAAGCGGTGAACTGGAAAGGTCAATAGACAATCTCTGTTTGAGCAGAGCGCTTATTCATAATTGGAAGGACGCTGAAAATTTTCGGCGAGATAAGCGGGGTGGCGGACAGTTAAGGATATATACAATAGATACAGCATGTAAATTTGGCGTCTTTTTCTAACATTCAACCAGTTCAATGCCTTCTGGTATGAAGTTATATGATCGTACTTACGTAAGTTGAAAATAAATCTTAGACACACATTTTGAAGACGCTGTAATTTGTCCAGCTGTTCCCCTGTAACATCCAAGTAACAGACGTCTACATAGTCCAGAATCAGAAAGCGCAGATATTGTGCGAGTAAAATTTTGGTTTTAGTAGGTAGGAATCTTTCTGATTGGCTGGAATACATTGCTACTAGCCAATAAGTCCGCCAGGTTAGACAATGAAAATGTAGTACATTACATTAAAACCAGTAGACGCATGACCTAGTTGTTACATTAATGTATGGTTTTCACTAAATGTCACTTTAACATCTTTCTAATTCATTGGAAGAGATTGCCATTTAGAAATAAGCCTGCCAGGTTGTTCTACATAACAATGGAAGTGTAATACAATACGATACAACGTTAAACTAAGGTATTATTGTACAACGTTATGTACATAATACTACCTTGATCAAAAAGTTTTAGAACTTTATACATAAAATCGAAAATACAATTTTATTTATCAAAATCAATATGGTCCCCTTCAAAGTAATCCCCATCGACTGCAACGCACTTACGTCAGCGCATGATTCAATCCTCAAAACACCGCTGGTACTCAATTTTCGGTATGTCCATCAGAGCCATCTTCGATTTTTTCATGACATCCTCTCGGGTGCTATAACGCGTTCCGCGAAGTGGTTTTTTAAGTCGGTTGAACAGGAAAAAGTCGCAGAGAGCCAGATCAGGTGAATTCGAAGGCTGTTGGATAGTATTCGTGTTGTTTTTGGTCAAAAACTCATGGAAATCATGTCTCTCGCGATTTCAACGCGGTCTTTTTTTTTGCATGAAATTGAGTTCTTTCGGCACCAGTTTTGCAGCGACACGTCTGAGGCCCAAATCACTAGCCAAAATGTCTTGAGCGAATCCATAAGCGATGTGTAAGTCTTTTGCCAGCTCTCTGATGGTAAATTTGCGGTTTTCGGCCAACATTTCTTTGATTTTATCGATGTTTTCATCGATTTTCGACTGCCACTGCGTTTGTCATCCTCGATCGACTCACGACTATATTATATTCGTATACTATACATAGTAAAAGTGACATATAAATCAATAATAATACAAAACTTCTGAAGCATTCGTGCCACCGAAAAACGTTTGATGTCGAAAGAGTATCGTTGCCGAAACACTTCTCCAACATATCCAAGGTCTGCGGACCGTTAAATTCGTTTTTCACACAATATTAAATACAAACTCGTTGATGCACAGTTGATGCCATTTTAAAACTTGTAAAAAATCGAAAACACGCACAAAGATAGATGTACGCAGTACAGCGTTACTTGTACAAATGTCAAGCTATGGCGCTGAAATTTAAAGGGAAGTATCAATGATAGATGTGGTAACCTAACAAAAATAATTTCAATCGGGTGACTGACAGCGCCACACGGTGGCCGGTCCTAAAACTTTATGATCAAGGTAGTACTTTCGTTGTGTACAGTACAACATGGCAGATTTCTTATCATGTGCCATTTTTTTCCATCCAACCTAAAATGTATTGAAAGAAGCTTTGAGTAAAACCTTGAAAACAACGCTTTAAAAAATTGGTATCAATGAAAATAGAATCCACAATCTCTAGGTTGAAATACAGGCTTCTTATCATCAATAACTAGGCCACAGAGGGGATGAAATCGCGTGACTCTTATTTAAGGAAAGCTTCAACAAATTTGTATGAATTTTAAATTTGAATACTTATTTCTTCAGTAAAGTAAATAATATTGTTAAGTATTTCGTGTTTAGTTAAATATTACGTGTTAAGTTAAAATTAAGAATTCAGACATTAAAAATACGAGTATATTGGTTGTCTGGAAAATAATTTTATGTTTTAAGCTAAAATGAGTAAGCAAAATATTCGATATTTTTACTATCTGAGCAATAATCTCTGGTATCGTAGAACACTAGTTCTCTATGAAAGCCTTAATTTGATCGTCATCAGTGATAACCGAACTTATAAGATGGGCACCTCCTTTGAGTGCAATATCATTATTTCGTTTTTTAAAACCACATTTGACAAACACGACCAGTTTCTGAATCGTAATTTATACACTATTCATATTTTTTAAGAAGCATCAACCACCGAAAATATATCATAATTTATTTGTTTTCATCTTCAAAATGACGTTCGAAACCATTCAAGCAATTCGGATAAATAATTTATTTATTTATTTATTTAATTAACGACACAACAGTGTCTTTATATACAAATGAACATGTGACAGGTTATACAGGTACTTGAAATTATTGACAAATAAAACAAAACTTTATCTTAAACTAACATGAAGATACAAAAAGCAGTAGTAATAATAAATTACAGTAATCGTTTTAAAATTATTTAATGATCTTTGAGAATTTTATGGATAGATATTGAGATATAGAAAACACATGGCCTCATTAGTAGAACGAGATGCAAGTTGCTTTGCAGAATTAAAACCTTCATACATGTTGATGCAGGGTTACTCAACTCCAGAGGCAAAGTATTGTCCTTAATAGTCGATAAAATGTGCTAATCGTTTACCTTTCATAGTAATATTCATTCAGCATGTTCGAAATGAAGTAAGTAACGAAAGTTTTGCCCTAACGATATATTTTCAAGAAATACGATACTATAATACTTTCCATAGAGTATATTATATATTTATACTGTGCGCATATCGATAATAACTTTACTTAAAAATAATGTAAAAAAGTTGTTAAAAATATTTAAATTATAGGCTAAAAGAAAATCACGTTCTAGAGTGAACAGTGTCTTGATTAAATGTTTTAATATTTTCTAAGGGATAATGCAAGAAGGCGTTATGTCACTCAATTGTGTAATATTTACATTGATTCTTTTGTGAAAGAGCTACAGAGGTAAATGGGTAGCATGTAAATGTCAAATACGAATGTATATGAATTGCTATATGCTGATTATATAGTAATATTAGCGAAGAATGAGATATGCGATATATTCGTATACATAGTAAAAGGGACATGTAAATCAATTAAAGGAAAAGGAAAGGATGATAGAGAGGAAAAAAAACAGATGCGTTAGACTCTCGCGCGGTAGAAGTGAAACTTCTTAGTTCCTAGGAAAAGTTGATTTTATGCATTGCTTTTTTCCATTTGTTAACGATTTTTTTTAGCATTCGGAAAGGGTAATGTGGAGTTTAATTCAAGAAAATCTCTCTTAATTAAAAAAAAACTTAAACTTTCTGTAGACTCTCAAGAGTCTGTTACTGCAGGATTGCCCTGTGATGCTGAGCTCCAGCTATCTCTCCATCGTTTCGGGGGTCTCCTTGGCGGACGCCGTCCATCCGGCACCCCATGCAGAGCTATGTATGGAATTCTTGTGGAATTCATTCTCTGTACATGTTGGTACCAGTATCGTCGACGCTGTCGTCCCCATCTGACCACATCTTGGACCTCACAGACCTCTCGGATTGTGGTTTTCCTTACACGATCACGCAAAGTCTTCCCAGCAATGGCGCGCAGAGTTCTCATTTCCGTTGTCCTTAGCATACTTTTTGTCCTGACAGTGTCCGCCCTTGGTTCGATGCCATATGTGAGGATAGGTCGCACACAGGTCTTATAAATAATAATATTAATAATAAATAATAATATAATACACTAAATAATATTAAATTCATATTTTTTAATATTAAATACATTAATATTTTTATGTTTTAGGTAATTAATTATTTTTAAATAATCATTAAATTTTTTTATATATCATTATATTATTTTAATTTTATTATTAATAATATTATTGTATTATATTTTTAATTAATTATAATATAATAATAAAATTATTATTAATATTATAAAAACATATGTACTCGTATAAACAATATATTATTATAACTATATATTAAATATAAATTATATATAAAAGGCATAAAGAGGCTCAGAAGAAGACCAACGGTACGTTGGATAGATTAAATCATGAAGTAAGGCAGCATATCATGGCTTTAACGAGCAAAAAACCGAACTATTTGGAGTCAACTTGGGGAGACCTTCATCCTGCAGTGGATCGACCCTGGTTGACAATGATGATGATGATTATATATAAAATAAATACTAAATAAAATACAATAATTTAATATAAAATAAAATTAATAATTATTAAATATATTAATATAAAAATAATATAGAAAAAAACCATATTATTTTTAAATTTTCAATTATAAATATAAATAATTTTAACAATAAATAACATTTTCAATAATAATAATAATATAAAACACTTATTATTAATATTATTAAAATAATATTAATTATTATTAATAATAAATAATTATTTATATTAAAATAATTTATTAATAAATAAATTATTTAATAATAATAATTTAATAATAATATAATACACCGTTTCACTTTTCGTGACGTTCAGGCCAATTTGCCCTACCTCGCCTATAGAAGTTTCCCTTCAATATATTAAATTAACAGTGAAGTGTTCGGTCAAATTGGAAAATCTAAAATAACATTTGTGTTACATTTGAAATTTTGGCACAACGTAACATACTCGTATTTCCTTTGTCTTGAAATATTTTACCGTTTTCTATATTTTCAAATATTCTGTTTCCAGCACATGTCGCCTCTAAAATAGCAGGCACATGTCACGCCATGATACCTTAAAAATAATAAACTACGACCTGTCACCCCTTCAACCCCTCGAGGCACAAGGGAGAGATCCTCCCTACTCCTCGCTTTCCCTTGTGACAACCCGTTCTGATTGTTGGGTTGTTTGTGAAGATACATTTTCCTTTAGCTGCAGCCAAGCCTAAGCATTCCAAAGTAAACAAGAGACCCGTTATATACTAAGTAATTAAAAAAAAGCAGATTATAAGAAAGGTGGTAAATCCGCCAGCTTATTAATACTTCATACAGTAAAAATATGATCTTAACTTTTCCCTTCCTGTGCTAAAAAAAAACGTGCGTTCCGGTGCTGTGTATTCAATACACATGTAAAAATGAGCGATTTAAAATCAGAAAAATAAGAATATTCATAGCTAATCGCTTAAATTAATTCAATTTGAAGTCAAAAGTGATAATAATTGAAATTTAAATGCTGAAAACATGAAAAAAAACATTTCACAAAACGGGCGATGCGACCACCTCGAATGAAAGCTCGCTGGCTACTAAGCGAAAGAAGCAAACGATTTGAGATTATATTTCTTGCGTTCCCATATACTGAAGTAGAGTGAGATTGAGACGTGAATAGCGTCGTTTCTCACCCACAGCGGTTTTTTAGAATGAATATACCTACGTCACACACTGGCACACGTTTGACTGTATTGGTGAATTTATTCGCGATTTTCACAAAATATCTCTGATGTGGCCGATAAGTGCTAATTATTATTAATATTATTTTTTCATTCAATGCGTAAATGTATTACGGAGGAATACCTAAAATCTGAACCCAGTATTTATTATATTTATCGAGATGTTACAGTTTTTAGAAGCAATGTGTACTAGTTACACCTCATATGACAGAAAGGGTTAATATAAACTGGTGGTAACATTATTTCTCTTTTTTATTTTGTCAATAAAAAAAAGTAAAACAATCTGTTGGGCTTAATGTCACGTAACAATATCTTCCCACTAACCAGACGAAAGTAAATCGAGGTAGTTACGTGGTCGCAAAAATATTTAAACAATTATTCACCCTTACGAAATTTACAATATACGTAAAAAATTAATTGTGACATATCATCAATCAAAGAAAAAGGAAGGGATGGTGGAGTGGAAAGAAAAATCAGGAATGAAACACGTTATATTACTGACTAAAAATTGAGAGATTTTTCAGTCGCTTCTAAATGCATGCCGATGACGAAGTGAGTCTTAAATTGGTTTGTAACAGGTTCCAAAATCTCACCGTATGGACAGTAAAGGATGACGTCTAGGCCACTAAACAATCTCTGTTTGAGCGTAGCGCATGATCATGACGTTCATGATCGGAAATACGCTGAACATTTTCGGCGAGATTAGAGGGGGTGGTGGGACAGTTTAGGATATTATACAAAAGTAACGGCATGGAAATTTTAGTATATCTCTCATGTTCAACCAGTTCAGCTCCTTCTGATATGACGTGATGTAATCGTACTTTCTCAGGTTAAAAATAAATTGTGGACATTTTAATGATGATTTTATTTGTCCAGCTGTTACTCTGTAATATCCAAATGACATACCTCAACAATACAAAATTGGAAAGAGCAGAGATTACAGAAGTAAAATTTATTTGCTCAGACTTACATTTCTGTTAGCTAAGTATACTGTGTAAAGTGTAATTACATTTGAATTTTCTTTCCGCGACAGTCTTATCGTTGTGGGATTGTGTTCAAATATTATGCTTGCTTCAAATATTTAGATTAGCACGGAGTCATCTTATTTTTAGATTTAAGATTTGCAATCTGGTTAAATTATCGTTCACAATAGTGTCTAAGTACAAAAATGAATATACCGTAGTTAAAAACGGATGTAGGAAATGATTTTAAAAAATCAGAATCATAATATAAAAAGGCAAAAATCCTTACGACGGCTGTCGTCAAAGAAAGATACGAGAATTGAATTTTGAATACAAAAGAGCGAGAGAGGAATACTTGGATTCTCTCCGAAAGTAATTCGAAATTTGAATCTCGGTGGGTCCGTGATACTGAACGAATTTTAAATACCTAGCTAACAACTTTTGAACCGGTGTAAAAAGGGACGATGTATAAATGATATATATATAAACAAATTTTACATTTATGAATATATATTTTCATGAATGTAGAATTTGTTTTACTTCCGTGAATATTTCACGGGCTGCAACTAGTAAATATTAATAATAAAAATACCAATTATAAAACGCTGTTAATAGAGCAGACTTCTTTAAGGTGACCTAACTCGGGATTCGAACCCACTATTATTGACAGATTAAAAGTATTAAAGAAATAAAAAGTTATGTGTGAGGATAGGAAGTGGAGAATGTGGCCATTAAATAAGGGCTGTCCTCGCATCAACATATGTTAAGAAAAACATATTTGGTAACAAAGTCGCAGAAAACTTACCAAAGAAATACGGACTACAAATAAAGCTTGAAAGATCATTCGATATGTGATAGTAAGCTATTCGGTTTTAGGTGTAGTGATCAAATATTTAATTTAATTACGATTTAATCCAGTTCACCGTTCCTCTTTTTTTACGTCGTCATTTACTGTTCATGCAGTGAGACTCTGGAATCAGTTATAAACCGAATCAGAGTCGCTCCGTCCTTGGCATGCTTTAAGAAGCGACTGAAAAAACTCTTAATTTCTAGTCAGTAAAATAACGTGTTTCATTTCTGATTTTTCTTTTCCTTTCCTCTCCACCATCCCTTCCTTTCCTTTTGATTAGTGATATCTCACTTTATATGAAAAATAATGTTCGGGTGATTGTCCGTCTTTGTGGGGCCCGTGGGCATATGCTCACGTATGTGTGTATGGATTTCGTGGAGATGGATAGTCATTTGAATGATTTATGCAACCATGTAACTTGCTTCATTAACTTTTTATGGTTGGGTGGAAGAGATTGCCATCTGGTAATAAGCCCGCCAGATTGTTTTTGCAATAAAAGTGTTACATAAATAAATATATAAAACCCTACCGGTTTCAAGGCTTTCATCAGGGGAGCATAAACAATGTGCGCTCCCCTGATGCTGAATGGAAGCCTTGAAACCGGTAGGGTTATACCGTTACAAAAAGTGGAATAAACAGTGTTTGATAAAACAAATTACAATGTCTTCAAACCTCCACAACGTTAATGCCTTAACTATAGACAATATATAAATACAATAGTACTTAGCCCTAGTATTTGTTTCTGTACCAATTGATATGTAACATCGATAGACTCTGCAATCTATAATTTACAATTCACTTATATATTTTTCTTCTTTTTTTGCAGGTAAGCTTGTCTTCAATACACACGTAAGTTATTTCAAAGTAACTACACAATTAAATTTCAATTAATTATTTAAGATTGGGTCGATTAGGAACAATCACTTTATTATGTGAGGCCAAAATCGACATCACAGTTTTACTCTTCTCCGAAAGAACATCGTTACTTCTGAATCACATAATTAAAAAAAATATATATAGATTACAATTTTCTTCTCTACAGTGGATTTTAACCGATTCTTGGAAATTGCATGTTCGTAAATGCGAGATATTATTTTTATTTTCAACTCTTAGTTACAAGGGTGGTTTTCTTTGAGACTCTGAAAGAGGAAATACACTCCTGAAACAATTTGAGACACTGAAAGAGAAAATACACTCCTGAAACAATTTGACATCCTTTACAAAAGTGTACAAACAGGTACAATATACTCTTAGAATGAATCGCTGTCATTATAAATAAAAAAATAAAAGAAACATCAGATTGTGCATTTTATAGAAAAATGTCGTAACTAAACTACATACATATATACCATAACGTCAATTTTCCTGTGATTAATCGACTTTTTTTTCCTGAGAAAAATCGTCGAGAAGATTAAGGCTCTACAGCAGTTGTACGACAACCTCCACAGCCTTCTGATTGAAGAAAAGTACTATAAAATGCATGAAACTTGTGTGTGGAGAAAAACGAGAAAATTATAAATAGGGTGGATTCATTGAATAAAATTTTGAAAGAGTTATAGATATAATAAGTCAAAAAAATGAATAATTAAAGAAGAATTATAGAAACTTAATCAGTTGACGACCTACGTAGCTAAGTAGTAACATTTTTGACTTCCATTAGGAGGTTTGGGGTTCGATTACCGATTGTTCAAAAAAAAATGTAAGCCAGAATGATAAGAGAGTTCGTCTCATAACAATAATAGTACGCGCCAAATAGAAGCATTGTCAACACGTTCAATAACGGCTTCTCCAGAGGTACTTAACACGTTGACTGCGGTATGTATTTATAGAATAGTGTAGAGGTACTGAAAAAAATCATATTTTCGAAACCTTAATATTTACGGTATTTTCGAAACCTTAAAATCTTACGGAAACCTTAAAATCTTAAAATATTCGGTGCCATACAAACAAAGAGAATCGAATGACGCGCAACGGGCGTCATCAGCGTCTCTACAAAACAAAACTGTGATGACGCCCATGGGCGTCTTTAGCAGCGAACGTGTTAACCCGAAATATTGCTTTCTGAGACCCAGGACAATATTGTCTCCCGTCCACGCTCTTCGATATGTCAGAAAAAATAACTATGTAAAAAAATTGTTTGACTATTTGACGCAGGTATTAAGGTTATAAAAATATTTAAATTACAGTTGTGACTTCGATTACATTATAGGTCGAAAGAAAATCATGTTTTAAAGTGAACATTGTCTTAATTAAATGGTTTAATATTTTCTAAGGGATAAGGCAAGGATACGTTATGTCATTCGATTGTTTAATGTTTACATTGATTCTTTCGTGAAGGAGCTACAGAGGTAAATGGGTGGCATGTAAATGTTAAATATGGATGTGTATGAATTGCTGTATGCTGATGACATGGTAATATTAGCGAAGAACGAAGATGAATATATATGTAATATGTTCGTATATATATTAAAAGTGACATATAATCAATTAAAGGAAAAGGAAAGGATGATGGAAAGGAAAAAAACAGCGGGAGACTCTCGCGCGGTAGAAGTGAAACTTCTTAGCTCCTAGGAAAAGTTTATTTTATGCATTGCTTTTTTTCCATTCGTTAACGATTTTTTTTACGATTAGGAAATGGCTATATGGAATTTAATTTAAGAAAATCTCTCTTAATGAAATGAAAAATGGTTACGAGGAATTTAATTCTAGAAAATCTCTCGTAATTAAACAAACGAGTATTATATTTTTTATTTTTAATAATAAATAATTATAATATAATACACTTGATAATATTAATATTTTAATGTTATTATTAATTATTTAATTATTATTTTTATTAAATTATTTATAATATATTTTTAATAATATTCTTATATTATATTATTAATTAATTATATTGTATTATAATTAATAATAATATAATAATAATATAGTTATTAATATTATTATTCACATACATTATTATAATTATATATTAAATATAAATTACGAGTATGTATTAAATAAATATGAAATTAAATAAATTTTATATCTTACAATAAAAATTGTTTTATATAAAACTCATCAAAACAGTTTTTTTTTTCACTATTTTCGACGCAAACGAGCACTTACTGAATTTTATCTTCGACAAAACTGCTAAATTAACCTGTTAAAATATGCAATATGTAAAGAAGCTCTTGACTTCTTAAAAGTAGGAATTAGTGACTTGACATAATGGGATCCTTTGCCTCTCTGCATTATTAATGGATAATTATTGAAGTGGAATTATTGAAAGAATTTCAGCTTGAGGTGGAATAATCTATAGAATTTCAACGTAGAGGTAATATTTAATTGGGAAAATATGAACGATATACAGAAAAAAATACAAGTCCTTTAACATACTATATATAAAGATGTCTGGTTGATATGGTCTCGACTTTAACATATATAAAGATGCCTGGTTGATATGGTCTCGACTTTTACATACTATATATAAAGATGTCTGGTTGATATGGTCTCGACTTTATCATACTATATATAAAGATGCCTGGTTGATATGGTCTCGACTTTAACATACTATATATAAAGATGCCTGGTTGATATGGTCTCGACTTTAATATACTATATATAAAGATGCCTGGTTGATATGGTCCCGACTTTAACATACTATATATAAAGATGCCTGGTTGATATGGTCTCGACTTTAATATACTATATATAAAGATGCCTGGTTGATATGGTCTCGACTTTAATATACTATATGTAGAGATGCCTGGTTGATATGGTCTCGACTTTAACATACTATATATAAAGATGCCTGGTTGATAAAGTCTCGACTTTAACATACTATATGTAAAGATGCCTGGTTGATATGGTCTCGACTTTAACATACTATATATAAAGATGCCTGATTGATATGGTCTCGACTTTAACATACTATATATAAAGATGCCTGGTTGATATGGTCTCGACTTTAACATATTGTACTATATGTAAAGATGCCTGGTTGATATGGTCTCGACTTGAACATACTATATATAAAGATGCCTGGTTGATATGGTCTCGACTTTAACATACTATATATAAAGATGCCTGGTTGATATGGTCTCGACTTTAACATACTATATGTAAAGATGCCTGGTTGATATGGTCTCGACTTTAACATACTATATATAAAGATGCCTGATTGATATGGTCTCGACTTTAACATACTATATATAAAGATGCCTGGTTGATATGGTCTGGACTTTAACATATTGTACTATATGTAAAGATGCCTGGTTGATATGGTCTCGACTTGAACATACTATATATAAAGATGCCTGGTTGATATGGTCTCGACTTTAACATACTATATATAAAGATGCCTGGTTGATATGGTCTCGACTTTAACATACTATATATAAAGATGCCTTGTTGATATGGTCTCGACTTTAACATACTATATATAAACAAGCCTGGTTGATATGGTCTCGACTTTAACATACTATATATAAAGATGCCTGGTTGATATGGTCTCGACTTTAACATACTATATATAAAGATGTCTGGTTGATATGGTCTCGACTTTTAACTGAAGTAATTTACATATTATTTTTAGTCAAGACATTAACTTTGTGGAGGTTTAAAGACATTATAATTTGTTTCGTCAAATACTGTTTATTCCACTTTATGTAACGGTATACCCCTACCGGTTTCAAGGTTTTCATTTTATCATCTGGGGAAGGGAAGGTTTTTACCTCATCATCAAGTCTAGTTTGTGCTCCCCTTGAACCTGGAAACTGATAGGGGTATACCGTTATATAACATGGAATAAACAATGTTGGACATAACAAATTACAATGTCTTTAAACCTGAAAATGAAACCACAATGTCTTCAACATTCGCACACATTTTCAGGAACGCACATAATTGGTTCCTGAAAATGTGTGCGAATATTGAATGTTCGAAAGTAGAGGGATGTAAAAAAACATCGCAAATTGTATTTTTCAATATTTATTTATCAATAATAATATTTATTTATCAATAATATATAAAAAAATATGTAATTATTATTATACATAATTAAGTTAACGAGGCGTGTTTAAGTGCTTTCAGGTGTTTTCTTTATAAACTTGTCAAGAGTTAGTTCAACACCAGCCTTTTTTTTCCTTTTCTTGATAAAGAGTTCTATGACATGCTGTGTCTTTCTCAATCGCCCTACGTACTTGAGATATACGTTCTCCATTAGGATCACATTCTTCCATGATAGTCACAAATTTGTCAAGATGCATGAAGGTTTCATTTATATTTTTGATTGTCAAAGTCTTGACGGTTTTATCAGCTTCTTTTTCGTCACTTTCATTGTGTATTTCATTTAACTCTTGTTGCTCAATTAAATATTCATTTGACAGAGGTACTGAGTGAGATTCAATCAACTCATTAACATCTTCGTTGTTGACGTCCAAGTTTAGTTCATTTATTAGGCTAACTATTTCATCTGTGACGTTTTCCGGAGTTTCTTCAAAATTTATAAAAGCACTCATCATTTGTGGGCATAATTGTTTCCAGCAACCTTCCATTGTTGACTATTTTATTTCAGCCCACGAGTCTCCAGTATTGTTTATTGCGTTTTATATATTATAGTTCTTCCAAAAAAGTGGGAGTGAAAGCGTGGAAGCGAACAATTTTTGCATTATCGACAATTTAAAAAATTTTTTTTTTTAAATATGCGATAGTAGAATGTGCGAAAGTTGAGGGCCGCCAGTATTGCGAATTATTTTGCTATCGAAAAGTATCAAGATTTACTGTATTATAATTATTCTTCTATCGAGCAAACTTTTATATGGAGTTCAAGAAATCTTCAGAAGTTAATTAGGCGTTCCATCCTATAAAAATGATAAATTGTGTCGATCACAATTTGAAGGAAAGGACGCAGTGTGGGATTGTATAAGAAACTACTGTAGTATTAAATATTTAAGAAGTTTTAGACTGTAAATTCAGATATGTCACAATTAATTAAAAGATAATTAAGTGCGAGTAGGTAGGACATGTTGAACGAATAGGGGACATTTACAGTTAAGTAAAGATTCTATGCGGTGTGCAAAGGATATTCAAATAAATATGGAAAATGTTTACCCTCACCCATTCCACACACGTGTATCACATGTAGTGCTTTTTCCAGGTTTCTTTTATAAAATCAAGGTTTAGTGTGTATTTTAATCTGAATATTCCTATAGGCGATGCCCTTATTTCCACTAGAGATCCTTTACATTTATAGTAAAAGTTGGAAAACATGTAAAAAGAAGGGTTTTACAAAGGATTGGTCCACTTAAAAATGCCAGATCAATTCGAGAAGCTGTTATAGTCTAAAGCTTAGATCACTGATGCGATGGGGCAGCAAGTGAACACGCCTTCTGCTTCACACATCCTCGTGGAGGATTGAATGAAGACTGATGTCGGACCTTTAGTCTGCCATCGTTACTTTTCTTTTCACACTCTGGTGTGTCATTACTGGAAAAGGAGTTCCTTCGCGCAGTTCCTTCTTCGTCATTGCGTGACGTTATCTTCTAATAAAGATCATGTTTGATGGGGATATATTTACCCCCCCATAACACTGTGGGTTGTAATGGAGTCAAACTGAACTGTTTTTACAGTTCGAACTCTTTCATATACTATTGTTGACTTTGAAAATATTGCAATTTCAATTTAAAGGACAACTAAATGTAGTGCCATTCAGAGAGTAAATCGAGATTCAAACCCACATTATTAAATAAATTACGTCCGATAGCTATACTAGCGCCCTAGCTAATTATGTACAGTAGAGCGTCGATTATCCGTGGTAATTGGGGGACACTCGAGATCGGATAATTAAAAAAACACTGTAAATCTACATTAAGTTTTTATTGAGTTAAATATTTTTAAAGTTGAAATGCTAGATAAATTTTGCTACGCAAGATGAGTACACAAACAAGCTTTGTCAATGTTTGACAGACAAGACCACTTAACGCCAGTGTTATACCGCGGTAATTACATTAGAAAGCCCTGGATCCACATATTTTCGTGTCGGTGTAGATGAGGGGAAATACCGACAACCTAATAGCGTAAGTCAATTGGTATAATGTACACCATAGGTTTATATAACAGTTTAGGTCCTTGCTTTGTAATTTTCAAAACGTGAACGTTCGTTAAAAAATTGGAAAAATGATTTTTGGGATAACTTTAAAAACATTGTACTGCAGGGGACTATGATAAATCCAACTTAAGAATTATTGGACCCCGAATAATCAGCGCTCTAATGTCTAACACCAGCTATGCGTACATTACATCTATGTGGGATTATTTATATGTGGCAATATCCTTCAACCAACTAGAAAGGTGGTTATGAGACCATAAGTGAAAACCAGACTGAAAACTTTATTTTATGCTTAGTCTCCAACGGGAATCGAACCCGCAACTTTCGGGTCTGAATACAGACGTCTTACCAACTAGGCCGTGAAGAAAATTTAATTTATTGAATGTAAATCACTGATCTAATGTATTTGGCGTCACTTTGTGGAACTCCATAATTCATTTTAATTTAAAACACTGCTACTTTGTTTATTTTTAATATACACATATGTACTCGTATATACACTTGTTCCTTTAGACATTTGTACACATGTTACACTAGTTCTTTTACACATTTGTACATATGTTACACTTGTTCTTTTACATATTTGTACATATGTTACACTTGTTCTTTTACACATTTGTACATATGTTATACTTGTTCTTTTACACATTTATACATATGTAACACTTGTTCTTTTACACTTTTGCACATATGTTACACTTGTTCTTTTACACATTTGTACATATGTTACACTTGTTCTTTTACACATTTGTACATATGTTATACTTGTTCTTTTACACATTTGTACATATGTTACACTTGTTCTTTTACATATTTGTACATATGTTACACTTGTTCTTTTACACATTTGTACATATGTTACACTTGTTCTTTTACGCATTTGCACATATGTTACACTTGTTATTTTACACATTTGAACATATGTTACACTTGTTCTTTTACACATTTGAACATATGTTACACTGGTTTTTTTACAGATTTGCACATATGTTACACTTGTTCTTTTCAATTCACTTGCTGACACTGCAAGTGTTTTTTAAGTTATTTAGTAAAGTAATCTATAATGCAAACATTAACCTAAGACTATACCTACATACCAATGCATTTCTTAAGAACTAATCTAATTTCATTATAACTATAAACTAACTTAATTTTAATTTGCTACGTGTAATTTTTTTATAATCTTATATAATTTCTTAGAAATAGTTAACGTCTACATATCAACTTATAACTAGATAACAAATATTACAACTAGTTATTTTAATACTAATTATTTAGCACGTACATGCCCACTCGTTCAGTCTACTTCAATTTCATCACATTCACTCAGACCTTGGTCTTCCTAGATAATACTGTAGTAGGTGGATGCTGTAGGAAGTTCATAATACTACAATCACTTTTTTTAATATCTTCTTAATTACTAAAGTGATCCATAAGACAAACTTTTGTCTAAGGCCATACCTTTATACAAATTTATATCTTATCTTAGTTACATATTATAACTATGAACTTACTTAATTTTAATTTCAATCACGTACTTTTTATTTTTAATAATCTTAATATTTAAATTCTTAGAAAAAGTTGACACCTCCGTACTAACTTATAACTAGATAACAATTCGACATAGCAAGTGTTTAAATACGTTGTACGAGTATATGCAAAAAATTAAATGAAATAAAACGAAGTGACAGTGTGTTAATTTTATATTAATGTATAAAATATTTAGTTTGCTACGAAATGAATCAAGTAAAGTCAAGTATCAAATCTATTGTATAAGTAATTCAACGAAAGAGATAAAAGTTTAATATATCTGATAAATCGTTAGTTAAATCAACTCAAGTGCCTGATAAGGGTATAATGAAATCTTTTCCCTTCCTTTCCCATTACAATCCTATCGAATAGCAAACAGTTAGAGGGAACTATAATATCTAATATTTAATATCTAATACCTACGATCTATCGAAATACAATTCGGTGGGCTAAAGCGAATATTTCATTAATTTCATATTTGGAAAAACAACCAGGAAATAAATGAACCTGATAAAATAAGTATATACTCGTATGTTTATGCTTCAGTCAATTGATTGATAAATTTAATATTATCTTGACTATATTAAAACATACAAACAAGGGGGTTTGTCTGTCTGCATACGTACATACATATTATTTTTATATATTGTTTATAGTTAAGGCATTAATGTTGTGGAGGTTTGTATTAATAAGTGAAAAACATGAAGACCTGCAAAATAGTCTGGAAAGGTGGAGAAGAATCTTGGTGGACAATGGATTGAGACTGAATAAAAAGAAAACAGAGTATCTGTACCTACCATTCGAGAACACAAATGCTGTCACTCCCGTAATGCAAATGGATGGAAAAACATTACCAAATTGTGACTCCTTTAAGTATCTTGGACCACTCATCCATAGCGATGGAGGATGTGCAGCAGATGTAACACATAGAATTAGTGTGGGATGGATGAAGTTTAGATCAATGACGGGAGTTCTATGTGATCCGAAAATGCCAGTAAAGTTAAAAGGAAAAGTATACTGAACGATTGTCAGACCCGCACTCCTCTATGGCTCCGAATGCTGGACGATGTATAACTCTTACTCTACGCAACTAGAAACTGCTGAAATGCGTATGCTAAGATGGTCAGCTGGTGTGTCCCTAAGAGATAGAATAAAAAGCTCACGCATTCGTGGAAGCCTAGGTGTTACAGACATCAACAGCAAGATGGAGGACAGGCGATTGAGATGGTATGGACACGTTGGACGCAGAACACCCGATCACATTGTGAAACAGGCAATCTCCACGGATCTTCTTCGAATAAAAACCAGAGGAAGACCAAAGAATTCATGGGTGGTGCAAAAAGATAACCTGATGCAGAGGCACGGCCTGGGGGACGTAGTCCGGGACAGAAGAGCATACAACCTGAGGACAAGGAGAGCTGACCTCAACAGTCTTCGCAGACAAGGGATGGAGCTAGAGAGAAGAAGTTGTGGAGGTTTAAAGACATTGTAATTTGTTTTATCAAACATTGTTTATTCCACAAATTTGAAACCGGTAGGGTTATACCGTTACAAAAAGTGGAATAAACAGTGTTTGATAAAACAAATTACAACATTATTTCTAATTATTATTCATCGCGAACTTTGGTTTTGTTTTATGATTGAGCAATTATTAATTTGATTTTTTTTTTACATTATGAGTACATATATTAGATAAAAAAGGCAACGGTTTTAATGCCATATACAGAATTATCCGTAATATTAACCCATTTAAGGGGGTGTTCTACTCTAGAGGCGTTTTTTTCAGACTAAATAAACAAAACTTAAAATACTGGACATTTTTTTACAGTTTGTTTATTGGTGATTTGAGAATGTGTTAAAAAAATTGAAAAAAATATTTAAAATTTAAGATTCTATCAGCTGTAATACCTTGTCGTAAAAAAAGGGGTGAGCTAAAAGCTTGAAACTAAAATTATACAGTTTCTTGGTAAGAAATAATGTCGTTATAGTTGGTACCAAAGAGAAAAAGAATAAAAAACATAAAATGGCGGCGGTCTGGAAAAATGTTCAATTTTTTTACCCTTTTTTTCAAATTAAAAAAAAATTGTAGTTTTGAATTTTTCAAGGTAAGGACGATATAAAAATATTTAATAAAGATTTATATCAAATTTGAACGTAATCGGTTGGATATAACTTGAGATTTTATGTCGACCAGGTCGAAAAAAGTAGTTTCGAGAAAAACGCATTTAAAGTTTTGAGATTATTGTCTGACTCATTCCGGTGCGGCGTAATTGCTGCCTCATTTATAGCTATAACTTCGTAAATAATGAGAATTTTAAAATTACTTTTTGAGAACATATTTTGAAACTTCTAAACTATAAGAATATGCAAAAATAAAAAAGATTTTTTCAAATTTATAGAGTAGAATACTCCCTTTAGAAATTTTATTCTTTGAAATGTATCAAATATTCAACATTTAACATATATTGTTTTAAGGTCTGTTGATGGGAGGTGCACAGCCACGCAGTAACACACTAGACTTCCATACGGAAAGTCGCCCGTTCGAGTCTCGTACTCAAACTACTCCCGTCGAATGACAGTCATTATTTTCACCTTTTATTCAAGGATATAAGGATGCGCTTGACTTCGGTCATATTTAATATTAAAAAAAGGAGGAAAATTTGCCGGTGTTCTCCAATAGTCTCACTTCGGTGTGCCATCGAATCCTTAATGCGAGTTTGCTGGTGTGCAACGTTTCACTTACTTAAATATGAGAAAAATAAAGAAAGAAACAATAAACTCCACGGCAAGCTTCGATTTCCAACTGAATTGACGTTGAAATGGCGAGGAGATCCTAGACTACGAGGTCCATTAATGAAATAAACAAAAAAATAAACAGCGCTATATAAATTGTCATTTTATATTATTACTATCACAATATTGTCTCGTATGCTAGTATCAATCGTTTTAAGGTATTCACTTTGATTAAATTACTATGCGTAAATTCTAATACCCTTGGGTTTAAATTGGTCATAAACCAATTTTCACATTTGCGACACCCGGGAGAAGTTGGGTTCGATCGTTGGTTAATATTAATTGGGTTTGGTATATGAGATTATTCTCAAGAGCACGTTTGATATAATTTTTGTATTGCTCCCTAGAAAAAAGATAAAGAAACTGATGTTTTGAGTTATTTTGTGTTTTAATTTATTTGTATACATATTGTACATACAAACTATTAAAGAATATCTCTTTTGAGAAGGACCAATCTCCACGTCTACCTATTCACATAAATAGCTTTTGCCATGTCTATGATATATCCATACTTGCCATGCCTATGATATATCCATACTCTTTAAAAACTTTTGCCATGTCTATGATATATCCATACTTGCCATGCCTATGATATATCCATACTCTTTAAAAACTTTTGCCATGTCTATGATATATCCATACTTGCCATGTCTATGATATATTCATACTCTTTAAAAACTTTTGCCATGTCTATGATATATCCATACTCTTTTAAAATTGTGATATTTATTATCTTGCTAGGAATCATTTATAATATTTTCTATAATATAAGCACCAGAAGTGGTTACGTACTGTTTTATGCTAGAGAGAGTTCAGAAAAGATTTATTGGTTATCACTACATGAGAGAGTATGAATACTATTCCAGGCTTATTTTCACTGTCTATTGTTTTATGCTAGAGAGAGTTCAGAAAAGATTTATTCGTTATCACTGCATGAGAGAGTATGAATACTATTCCAGGCTTATTTTAACTGTCTCTTGTTTTATGCTAGAGAGAGTTCAGAAAAGATTTATTCGTTATCACTACATGAGAGAGTATCAATACTATTCCAGGCTTATTTTTACTGTCTTGTTTTATGCTAGAGAGAGTTCAGAAAAGATTTATTCGTTATCACTACATGAGAGAGTATGAATACTATTTCAGGCTTATTTTTACTGTTTATTGTTTTATGCTAGTGAGAGTTCAGAAAAGATTTATTCGTTATCACTACATGAGAGAGTATGAATACTATTCCAGGCTTATTTTTACTGTCTATTGTTTTATGCTAGAGAGAGTTCAGAAAATATTTATTCGTTATCACTACATGAGAGAGTATGAATACTATTCCAGCCTTATTTTTACTGTCTATTGTTTTATGCTAGAGAGAGTTCAGAAAAGATTTATTCGTTATCACTACATGAGAGAGTATGAATATTATTCCAGGCTTATTTTTACTCACTATTGTTTTATGCTAGAGAGTTCAAAAAAGATTTATTCGTTATCACTGCATGAGAGAGTATGAATACTTTTTAATGTTAACCTAGGTTTTGTTTCACTATCTGCAATGTTGACCTAGGTTTTATTTCACTTATCACCTTTAATGTTAACCTAGGGATTGTTTCACTTATCACCTGTAATGTTAACCTAGGTTTTGTTTCATTTATCACCTGTAATGTTAACCTAGGTTTTGTTTTACTTATCACCTTTAATATTAACCTAGGTTTTGTTTCACTTATCACCTGTAATGTTAACCTAGGTTTTGTTTCACTTATCACCTGTAATATTAAATAAGGGTTTAATTTTATTTTATTTACGATTGAAAAATATTTTTTATTTTATTTTTGTTAATTTTTTTTTTGTAGAGCGGATTAAAACCTTCTTCCCATGATAATTTTGTTTTTATTTCAAAATTACAATTTTGAAAATAGTCGAGTATATATAATACGTGGGTGATTTAATTTTTAAAAACCACGGTGTTGAGTGGCAGCCTATGCAGTACCATTAGTTTGCACAGGCGCCTTGTCGTGCAATAATCTAACGCTTCCGTGATAGCTTTTTCAGACATGTTGATTTCATGGCAACCTTTGACTTATACATTAATGATGCATAATATTTGCTATAGTTCGGAAAATGTAGGATGAGTCCTGTGACAGCTCACAAATTTGCCTCAATACAACCTCATGTAATGTATTGACCTAAATAACTTGCTATTTATTAGAATTGAGGCTTATATTAAAGTTGATAAAATAATTAAAATTATTGAAAATCGTTACAAGGTCGTATTGGGGCAAATTTGTGAGCTGTCACAGGACTCATCCTACATTTTCTAAACTATAGTAACCGTATTGTTTGTCTCTATAAAGTCAATTAGAAAAAATCTGAGACAACTCCAAAAAGCTGTTTGTTGGGCCATGGGGATCCTGGACGGCACCACTCCACCAATCTCCTTTGGACAGAGGATTATCCGACGTATTATTCTCGGGAGACGCATTTATTCGGCTCTTTTAAGGAATTATCACTTCGGTGCATCAAAAATGGTATTTAAATATTGTTGTAGACAATCACCTTAGTAGACTTTAACACTAGGATTTGAGTACACATATTCAAGTGCCCTATTGACTTTGTTTCTTATTGTTTCACACCGTTTGATGTCCCTCTCAACTCTTACATTTTCTGAGAAAGTACTACCCAAATAGCACATGCACAGGAGTCTATATTTATTTTTTTGCATGGTGACATTATACGTCCTTGCTTCACCCCTTTTGTTACGTTAAACTTCTTTGTCATCTTATACAATATAATTTATATCTTTCTGTCAAGAAAAATGAAGAAAATAAATGTCCATCCCTTGATATCGGCAATTTTCTTTATATCAAACTTCTGTTATATATCATTTTGCAGATCTTTGAACCTATAAACCAAAAATAACATTCTCCCTTAAGTAATGTATAACACAATGCAGATATTTTATAGTCCTAACATCCCTTCATCATTTGGTTATATTTCTGCAGAGATATAACCCGTAGCGATATATATCTCAAGAGATATAGGGCCAATAGTTGGAGATATCTCCCTGGATACGTCTCTTGAGGGCTGTCGCTTCAGTCCCGAATTTCTGCGCTCTAATCTCGCATATGATATCTGTTTCTGAAGAGGTACTGCCTCTCATTATATTCAACAGTGGTTCTAAACTTCACATCAATGATATTAACAACATTTTAAGCTTCAAATTAAAGACATTACAGAGAAATAGTCTGACTTTTTATATTAGATTGGACGCCATTCATGATCGTGTTTTCCCACGTATAGGCATTTCACTGCGTTAAAAAATAAACAAGTACAGTTAAACATTTGGTCACGAACGCCTCTAGTCACGAACAAATCGGCTTACGAATACGATTTCCGAACAAATGTTGACTCGACCTGTGTACAATGCCTCGGCTCACGAATTAGTTGTAACGGCGCATTACGTAATTACGCATTAGTTGTTCTCAGGTGCGCGCGTTGTGAACATTGTTTGTCGTTGCGTTCGTTGTTTTTGATACATTTTTTTTACTTTTTATATATTATATATAATATACAGTAACTATAAAATATATTTTTCATTAAATTTACCCTCATTATGACTCCCAAGAAAATGAATTTCGGTTTGCGAACATTTCGGCTCGCGAACGGAATCAAAAAACGAATTAAGTTCGTAACCCGAGGTACCACTGTGTATTTAAACAATTAAATTGTTATCACATAATGCACTATCGTTTAAAAGATTTCTTCACGTTTTATTGATATGCAACAGTTTATTCATTTCGAGTTACAGTGGATACCTTCTGCTTCAGTTAGGGGTTCTCAATAATAAATAGATCCACACCTAACAGATCCAGATCAAATCTCGAAGCACATCATATTCCTCTGCTGATCCTGTGGCGTGTAATGCTCTGCTTTCTAGTGCCAGAGATATATGTGGTGTGTGCAGCTTTAGGAAACACTTAAAGACAACCATTTTAGGGAGGTTAATTTTGAAAAAAAAATGGTTCCAGCATGGTGTCATTTTAGGCCTTCTTGACACTTTTCATGTTGGTTTTATTGTATACAACAAAACAGTATTAATATATTGGGTGTTAACATAAGTTGTGTCCGTTTTTTCCAAATTTAAAAATAAGCAACAAAAGTAAAACAAAATGGTAGAGGTTATACGTCATTCGAAAGAAAATTTTCTGCTCTACAAGATATTGTGTTTGCTTTTACGTTACATAGGGAATACAGCTGCCAAATCTGCTCGCGATATTTGTTTCAATGTTTCAAAGGGATTTTCATGAATAATATGGTTTAAGCGGTCCTCATCGAGATCCACTGGTCGTTCGGAACGCTCCATGTCTTTCAGGTCGAAATTACCGTCTTTGAAACGCAAAAACCATCGACGAGCTGTCCTTTCATTCATAGCATCTTCACTGTAAACTTCGCAAATATCGCGAGCAGCTTTAGCAGCTTTATTCCCTTGATTGAACGCGAACAGAAGGAAGTGTCGAGAATGCTCACTTTCGTCTACTTGACGTTCCATTTTGAAGGCTTGTAATCAAATAAAATAATACATGTAACGTAAAAACAAGAAAATTTTCTTTAGCATGACGTACTAATAACCTTTACCATTTTATATTATTTTTGGTGCTCATTTTTAAATTGAAAAAAAAAAACGGACACAACTTATGTTAACACCTAATACTATATAGTACGCTTGACTGTCCCAGCTCATCCTGTTATCTCGTCGAAAATATTCAGCGCGTTTCCGATCATGAATTTGCACTATACTCGAATATAAATGGTTAATTGGCATTCCTAGTTCACCGATCTTCTTTTTTTTCTTCGTCGTTATTTACTGTCCATGCAGTGAGACTCTGGAACTAGTAACAAACCAATGTTGGACTCGATCTTGGTGCTCATTTTTGAAATGAAAAAAAAAAAACGTAAACAACTTATGTTAGCACCCAATAGATAAAGTGTTAGAAATTTGCGTCTATCTCTCACATTCAACTAGTTCAACTCTTTCTGGTATAAAGTGATGTGATCGTACTTTATCAACTCTTTCTGGTATAAAGTGATGTGATCGTACTTTATCAACTCTTTCTGGTATAAAGTGACATGATCGTACTTTATCAACTCTTTCTGGTATAAAGTGATGTGATCGTACTTTATCAACTCTTTCTGGTATAAAGTGATGTGATCGTACTTTATCAACTCTTTCTGGTATAAAGTGATGTGATCGTACTTTATCAACTCTTTCTGGTATAAAGTGATGTGATCGTACTTTATCAACTCTTTCTGGTATAAAGTGATATGATCGTACTTTATCAACTCTTTCTGGTATAAAGTGATGTGATCGTACTTTATCAACTCTTTCTGGTATAAAGTGATGTGATCGTACTTTATCAACTCTTTCTGGTATAAAGTGATATGATCGTACTTTATCAACTCTTTCTGGTATAAAGTGATGTGATCGTACTTTATCAATTCTTTCTGGTATAAAGTGATGTGATCGTACTTTATCAACTCTTTCTGGTATAAAGTGATGTGATCGTACTTTATCAACTCTTTCTAGTATAAAGTGATGTGATCGTACTTTATCAACTCTTTCTGGTATAAAGAGATGTGATCGTACTTTATCAACTCTTTCTGGCATAAAGTGATGTGATCGTACTTTATCAACTCTTTCTGGTATAAAGTGATGTGATCGTACTTTATCAACTCTTTCTGGTATAAAGTGATGTGATCGTACTTTATCAACTCTTTCTGGTATAAAGTGATGTGATCGTACTTTATAAACTCTTTCTGGTATAAAGTGATATGATCGTACTTTATCAACTCTTTCTGGTATAAAGTGATGTGATCGTACTTTATCGAGTTAAAAATAAGTTTTAGACGTAAATTTTGAAGACGCTGTTATTTATCCAGCTGTTCCTCCGTAATATGCAAATAACAGACGTCCGCATAGTTCAAAATTGGAAAGAGTTAAGATTGCACGAGTTAAATTATTTGGTAAGAAATCTTATCAAGAAAAACACCGTATTCTTCTTCCCAGTGTCATGTCAGATCCCCCCCAACGTTGAATATCACCTGAGAGTAGGCATCTTTGTCCCCGGCAGTCCGAAAAAGATCCTCAGCGCTCCTCATACCAGTCCAATCACGTATATTGTGGAGCCAGGAGATTTGCCGCCTGCCAACACCTCTTCGGCCCTCCTTTTGTCTTGGATGATCAGGTGCAGTAGTTTGTACTTTGCTCCTCTAAGTACATGCCCTAAGTAGGACACCTTTTGGATTTAAATATTAGTCAGCAACTCTCCATCAACTTTGGCTCTTTGAAGAACCCTAGTGTTGCTGACCATATCCGTCCAGGGTATCCGTAGCATTATCCGGTACATCCACATTTCGAATGCTTCCAGTCGGTTCATACTACCATCTTTGAGGGTCCATGATTCCACTCTATGCAATAACACTGACCAAACGTAGCATTTGACTAACCGTTGTTGAAGTTTCAAGTTTAGATTATCATCGCAGAATACCCTCTTTATTTTATTAAAAGCCGCACGAGATGATTCAATTCTGCACTTGACTTCGGTTTCTGGGTCGAGGTCTTCCACTAGGATACTTCCGAGGTATTTAAATATTTCCATTATCTCTTTATCAGCACCGCTCAATGTAAGACGTGCTCCTGCATGATCCTGCCAGCCAAACACCATGAACTTAGTTTTACTCACGTTCATGTTCAGCCCCAGCCTCACACCGGCTCCATTAATTCTATCTATAAGCGTTTGAAGGTCGTCAATACTGTCTGTCAGAACAAAGATTTTTCTAGATGTTGCCATATATTGTTTGTGCATATCTAGATTAATTTGCTTGAAGTATTCTTTTCAATTAAATTAAATAAAAATGTAATGTTTGAGAAACCATTTATTTGTATATAACATACGTGTATGTCATCTTTGATTTTACAATATTTGCATAACGGTGCCAAATAAATTTTAATATTCCCTTTCAGTCATATTCCAGCCATACACGAATATGTCTGCGTGCGCCTGTACCGAATGGCCCCGGTCATCATTCCAGAATAGGAGATGTCATAACTCGTCGGAATGTGACGATAAGATATCAGACCGTCATAAAGTCTACTATTTTTTGGACGTCTTTTATATGACAGTTTATTTTATTTCCCTTTTTGATGAACAACAATGGGAAGGCCGTAAGTTGAATGTTCGTCTTTTGATAGCTAAGGGAGAATTCAAATTTATGTCTTCCTTTAACTTAATGCCGTGAATGTGCTCAGATAAAAATTGGAAATCAAATGATAATAAAAAGGGGAAAAACTTTTCTTTTCGTTTGATTCGCAAATTTCGTAATTATCGAATATATTGATTGTTCAGAATCGATTCAATTCGCACCCGTATGTCACTACTGTCCTTATTTTGCTCTTGTATAGGGTGGTTTTTGTTTTTCTGTAGACACTTCTTGATTTAAGCACTGGGAGAATACAGAAGAATGCTCTGTTTCCTGTCGCAATCCTCCGTTTGATATCTACCATATGTGTTCTTCATTTCCCTTAGTTATGGTGGATCCCAGGTAAGTAAAGTCATCAACTACCTCAAAGTTATATCTACCTTCATTGTGATTAGGTATTTGCAACTGTTACTTCTGTGGCATTGTACGACTGGCTTCAAAGTATGAGAGATATGGATGGCGTATGCAGATTTACGAAATTCTTCAAGACAAACGTTTTTGGGAGGTTTTATCATCATTTATGATTAATAATAATAAAATGACATTTTTATACCACCGTTTAGAAAACAGGTACTGTTTTATAGCACCTTTTAGACAACAGGTACAGTTTTATAGCACCGTTTAGACAACAGGTACAGTTTTATAACACCGTTTAGACAACAGGTACAGTTTTATAGTACCGTTGAGACAACAGGTACAGTTTTATACCACCGTTTAGACAACAAGTACAGTTTTATAGTACCGTTTAGACAACAGGTACTGTTTTATAGTACCGTTTAGACAACATGTACAGTTTTATAGCACCGTTTAGTGCAAAATCCTGGAAAATAGTCCTTACATCGAACGTTCTATTTTTTCAATCTTGTAATAACATCAAACTAGTAAAGAAACATGTTCTTTAATTCATTTATTGTATCGGACGTATGCGTCACCTTAAATATGATTTATGTGTACTGTATGTATGTGTATGTGTATTGTATGTACATTGCATGTATTGAAAAATTCCTTATGCGTGGCCTTCGCAAGAGCAACTATCAAAAGTCAATGTCCATGCATGCAAAAACGTGTGAAATACGTAATATTTCGCAAGCTATGACGGCATGCACGGGCCAAAGTAGGCGTTTATGATGAGCGATTGGCCGCACACAGGGAACGCAAAACACCAAAAGTATATTCTCAGTTTCTCGAACATCAAATGTATTTTACTGACGACCAACTTCTACCTGCTAAAGAGGAATCTCTTCACCCTGCTACTTTCACCGGAAAGCATCAAGTGAGCTTAAATCTCCGAGTATGGAGCGGCAGCCATCCACCTATTCTACAGTTCTTTGTACCAGTGCTATACATTTATTATATATTTTTCTTTATATTTGAGGCCGCAGTTTCGTCAGCTCAGATCTTCAATTATCTTGATTTTTGGCCAACTTTTCCACCTATACTTAGTCTAGTTCCAAACTCTCTTTTCACAACTGTTCCATCTGCTTCGTTTAAACGATTCCCTAACCTTTTTTGACTGCGTGGCAAAATTATCATTGGGTCAAGGTTCGCAGATCGCACTGCAAAGTGCTCCAAACTGTGCCATCGCTCACTGCCTAACGTGGAATGGCAGTCATTGGATTTTTAGGCAAACTTCACGAGCTTCGCAAATACTTGCAGAAAAAAAGGGGATGCCAGAGGTATAAATGCGGATTTCAAACATCCTTTAATACTCCTCCGGCTCTCGTTCAACGTCACATCGATATGTCTGGCATGTACATATTTATGTCACATAAGGCATGCATACTCTTTGTTCGATTCGTAAAGAGGCATAGCTGATACCCTCTCAATATGAGGGCTCGCTGGTGCGGAAAAAGGACCTGCTACTAGTTAGTTTATTTGCAAGTTTAGGAACGGGACCGCGCGGCGACCTTTGCTCAGCGCCGTCTCACATTCTTTGCAGACCGAGTTATATTTTTTGACCAAGCGGCCAAAGGTCGCCTCATTGGGTTCAGTGACCGCACGCACGGTCGCTACACAAGGAAAAATATCAGCCAGAACTCTTGTCATACTAGGTGCTAGGTGGTGCCGAGAATATACGCACATTGTCACTCAGTTGGTTCAATATCTCTATACCACGCGTGATTGAGTGTTAAGTCATAATATTGCTTATGTAACTTGGTATATACATGGTAGAACAAAGGGTAATTTTTTGCCCGGCTATATTTATTGCGAATATATAGACTAAGTGCTTCTAGTATCGCTGGACAGTCAACACTATCTTGAAAAACCTTCAGTAGGAATATCGTATTCTTGCCCTCTACTTTCGAGTTTTCTATAGTTCGTGAGAAATTCGACATGTTGCACATATTTTGTTTTTTGGAAAGTTTTTTCATAGGAAAATTAAAATTTAAAGGATAGACAAACTTATTATAATAGACAAACAATATAAAATGGAAGAAGGAAAAAACAACTGCAGATGCTGCTGAAAGGAAGAGACGATCGCGTCAATTACAACGAGCAAGAAAGACTCGGGAGAATCAGCAATACGACGAAAGCACGTGTACATAATTACAATCCTCGTTGATTTGGTTTAAACATGTGTAGAAAATGCTTGTTCCTGTTAAATTGGTTCAAACAAGTGTATTATACGCGAACTCCTGTTAAATTGGTTGAAACATATTTCCATCCTGTCATGTAGCTCATGACTGAGCATCGTGACTTCCATGATAACTTCCCACGACTCATCTCCAACCAACCCTGATTTCCACATTTCGAAGGGCACTTGTTAAGAATAGTCCAGTTGCATCTTTCATTTAGCCAGTCCAATGCGTTGGGATTCTTCCTCTTGTGGGTCGTCTTTTCACGCCTCCAGTAAACCAAAAACCTCTCCACACTGTCTCCTTGGTCACAAGTAATGTACCTAAAGAATCGAAGGACTCGCCGAATGCATGTGGAAACATGTTTAGACAATTCTAATCCCTGTTGATTTGATTAACGCATATGCTTCTTCTTCAGTTTCAATCCTGGGGATTGGTTAGCAGCAAAGCTCTGCATCTCCTCCTCCACTCTGCTCGGTCTTCAGCGATCCTATTGAGCTCTGTATAGGAGGTGCAGCCCATATCATGGCATATTTGCTCCAGATACTCTTGGCGAGAACGCCCTCTGCCAATCGATCCCTACAGTATATTGTGCAGGAGATTTTCATGTCGCAGCATATGAACCATCCATTCTGCACGCCTTTCCGATGTGGTGTTTGAAAGGTGCCTGGTTAACACATATAGATAATGCTAATCCTTCATGAATTGATTCAAACTTGTATATCATATACAATGTCAATCCGCGTTGACTTGATTTAAACATGTGTATGGAATGTCAATCCATATTGGTTTAGATTAAATATTTATGGAGAATTCAAATCTCTATTAAATTCCTTGAAATATGTGTAGAGAATGTCAGATGGTCGTATCCTGAATAGAGATCTCGGAGTAACATCAATTATAAATAAATTATACCATAGACTGAATTTATCTAGTAATATTAACAATATAACGAATTAATCCTACATATTTAACGGATGCGGGTATTTCTGAATACGCGCCATTCCTTAAGAAAAATAAAATGTTGACTTACGTCATATGGAACAATGGACAGCATCCAACATTGATCCGAATAGGTCTCTGTCTCTCACCAGCCGGAACAGCCTTTCAACCCTTCTAATTCCACATATTTTTCAGCCAGAAGAGCTTTTCCTACGCAGCCTTCGCTTCCCTTCATAAGAAGCCTGTATTTTGACTCGTTTATCATGAAAAAACATTAAATATCACAAAAATCACAGAAATACTCGAAAACATCTCCACCCTTTTCCAATAAAATATAACTCTTCAGGTGTACTGACACAGAAAATGTATCTTCAAGTATTTCGCCATATTTCACACATCTTTGGTGTAAACGAGTGGAAATCAAACTAAGCCACATCCATTTTAGCTGGAAAAAAAATCATTTTAATGCCGTTTGAAAGAATTTTTTTGCTGTATTTTATTGTGATGGATTTTTACATTTTGATACGATTTGAAACAGATTTGTGTTGTGATATTTTATTCAAGTAAATACGAGTATATACAGAAAAGTCATTCTAAATATTTAAAAATATTCATATAAATTCATATCAAAGAAATTTTTTTTTCGTGATTTATTCATATTCTCTAAAATATACTCCAATGGTTTTCAAACCCTGATTTATTTTTTTCCATAATATAATAAAACACTTTTCTTTCACACAGTATAACTTGGTGGCTCATTGCCATGTGGTAATCTCATTCAACCAACCAGAAATTTGTTCAAGAGGCCTTAAGGGAATAGCAAACTGGATTCCTTTTTTTTTTAAATCTGCGTTCAACGGAGATCGAACTTATAACCCCTAGATTGGGACAAGCGTCTTAACAATTAAGTCGTAGAGATATTCCTACTAATTACATATTAAAATACGAGGGTAGTCCCAAAAGTACCCGACCTAACAAAGAAAACACAAAAAATTTGGGAAAAAATATTTTTATTTCTCAACATAGTCTCCTTTCAGCTCGACACACTTTTCCCAGCAATGTTCAATAGCTTCGATACCCTGTTTATAGTGAAAACCGTCGAGCGCCTCAAAATAGCCATCAACCGCAGATTCCACCTCTTCATTGTTGGCAAATCTTTTACCACCGAGCCATTTTTTCAAGTTTGGAAAAAGAAAATAATCCGAGGGGTCAAAATCTGGCGAATATAGTGCGTGAGGAAGCAATTCGAACTTTAATTCATTGATTTTGGCCACCGCGATAACGGATGTGTGAACTGGTGCATTGTCTTGATGAAACAACACTTTCTTTTTCGCCAAATGCGGCCGTTTTTTTCTTGATTTCATCACTCAAACGCTGCAATAAGTTTGCATAATACTCGCCGTTGATTGTTTTTCCTTTTTGAAGATAACCAATGGAAATTATCCCACGCGCATCCCAAAAAACTGACGCCATGACCTTGCCTGCAGATGGAACTGTCTTCGTCTTTTTTGGAGCCGATTCTCCCCTTTCAGTCCATTGTTTTGACTGTTCCTTCGTCTCAGGTGTGAAGTGATGGACCCATGTTTCATCCATGGTTATGAATCGACGCAAAAACTCGGCTTTATTGCTAAGAAACATTGCCAAACACTCGATTGAAACATCCTCACGACGCTGTTTTTGTTCCATTGTGAGCAAACGCGGCACCCATTTCTCATGTCCAAATTTTCAGTCAATATGCGATGTACAGCACTTTTTGAAATGCCTACTATGTCTGCTAGCTCGCGCATTTTCAACCGACGGTCATCCAATACCATTTTGTGGATTTTCTTTACCATTTCTGGCGTGGTCACCTCATTTGGTCGATCACTGCGATGTTCGTCTTGGCAGCTCGTACGGTCTCGTTTAAACTCTGCCACCCAATATTTTACTGTTGTAAACGAAGGAGCAGACTCCCCCAGAGTAGAATCTAGCTCGGCTTTGATATTGGTTGGACTTAGACCTTTCAAATGAAAGTATTGTATCACATAACGATGACCCATTTTTTCCATGTTTACAAATTCACTGAGACCGTTCACTATTGATGGCTGCCAAACAAATACTAAACAACGTAGCGTCTTAAAACTTGAAACTTAAGCTTTATAAGTTTAGTACTTTCTACCATAGTACAATAATTTTTTAAAGCAACAACCGCCATCTATACGTCAGGTCGGTTACTTCTGGGACCACCCTCGTAGCAGTGAGAAACAATTCTTAGTTTCGCTGTTATACGAAACATAATTCAAAATATTATTTATTAAAATCATCCCCCTTTTTCTGAGATCGGTACTTAATGTCCACGTTAAAGCCTTATTTAATTAATTCTACTTATTAAATTAATGTTACACCTACATAAAAATCTTGAATTATATTGAATATAATAAAGGCTCTTCCAATTTTTTAAATTAAAAATATGTTTTTTTTTTGTTATTTAATAAAGTTATAAACCGAACAAACATTTGCCAAAGGTTTTATCTATAGTATATACGAATTTATATCTCAAGAACTAATCTAATTTAAATATTATAATTATGAACTTACTTAATTTGAATTTCCTACATGTCATTTAATTTTTAATTATCTTAATATTTAATTTCTTAGAAATAGTTAACACCTCCATACTACTTACAACTAGATAACAATTCTTACAACTAATTATTAAACACGTACATTTTCACTCGTTCAGGCTACTTGCATTCCACCACAATCATTCAGACCTTGGTCCTCCCAGATAAAACTGTAGGTGGACTAGTCAGGCAACAGATGATGCTTCGGGACTAGTCAAGCAACATATGGCGCTTATAACGGAAAGGTAGGTCAGAATTAGTCTCGTAAGCCCTCATAATATCTGCATGGGCATCAAAATATCGTTTATTTTCTGACTGGATTTTTCCTTCTTTTGAAAGAAAATTGATAACCCATAATATTCCATTTTTAACCTTTCAGAATACCACAATAAGAATCAAATTACTATTTAAATAGTGGCGTTGAGTAAATGAACTCTCCTCAAGGGCGCTAGTTTGGTGTTAGCCAAAACTGGAAAGAAAGGAGAAAAGGAATGGTACTCACGGTTGTCTTGTTCGATGAAAGGGTGTTGATGACGGGATTCGGAGATCTCGGCTGATGGTCCAGAATTCCTGGAGCGTCGCCGCGGTTGGTAAATTTGTTCGTCTGAGGTTCTGGTGATGAAGCGTATTGTTCGCTAGCCGAGAACCCATTCGCACTGGTTCGTCGTTGATGAGCCTGGCCCGGTTCGAGTTGTCCTCCGGCTCGTGGTCTATACGCAAGTGAACGAGATGGAGACCGAAGACCGGAATATCGTCGTCGAGTTAATAAAACCGTCATACGCGACAATACTATAAACTTCGGATAGGTGCGAATAATATTCGATCGCGCGGCAGGGCTGGCGACGACAACAGGGCGGCCCGCGCGCGTCAAGGCCAGGCGGCAAGCAGCCCACGAGCGGAAAAGCAATCTGCGTCACGCTATGGCGTGAACAGGCGCTTTAACTCGATATTCGAACCCACTAATATTGACAGCCAAAAATATAACATAATATGAAAGTTGAGTGTAGTAAAAGAAGATAATAGTTGCGGCCGTTAGATTACGTAGTTCCTCGTATCTGCATATGTCACGAAAAATATATTTGGTAAGAAAACCGTTGAAAACGAACTATAAAAACCTTTGTAGATCTTTGGATATACGAAAGTAACCCATTTAGGTAAAGTGTAGTGTATATGTGCAGTGATCATATATAACATAATGAACGTAACACATTTAGGTAAAGTGTAACATATGTGTGTAGTGATCATATGACATTATGAAAGTAACACATTTAAGTAAAGTGTAACGTATGCATGTAGTGATCATACAACATATTGAAAGTAATTTCTTCTTTTTCTCAGTGTCATGTCAGGTCCCCCCAACGTTGAATATCACCTGAGAGTAAGTATATTTGTCCCCGGCAGCCTGAAAAAAATCCCCAACGCTCCTTATACCAATCCAATCACGTATATTGCGGATCCAGGAGATTTGCATCCTGCCAACACCTCTTCGACCGTCTATTTTGCTTTGGATGATCAGGTGCAGTAATTTGTACTTTGCTCCTCTAAGTACATGCCCCAAGTAGGACACCTTTCGGATTTTTAATATTAGTCAGCAACTCTCTGTCAACTTTGGCTCTTTGAAGAACCCAATGAAAGTAACACATTTATGTAAAGTGTAGCGTATGTATGTAATGATCATATAACATAATGAAAGTAACATTTAGATAAAGTGTAGCGTATTTGTATAGTGATCATGTAAAATTATGCATTTTGATAAGAACTTCCAATAAGGACTGTCTGCAATTGCTTCCTGATGCTGTACATGCCATCCATATCTCTAGCACTATAACGAAATAACATATATTCAATCGGCACACTTTAATTTTAACACTTTTATTGCAAAAACAATCTGGCGGGCTTATTGTCAGGCGGCAATCTCTTCCAACCAACCAGACAAAAGTAAATGAAGCAAGTTACGTTGTCGCATAAATCATTCAAATGACTATCCATCCCCACGAAATCCATAAACATATACGTGAGCACATGCCCACGAACCCCACAAAGACGGACAATTACCCGAACATTATTTTTCATCAAAGTGAGATATCATCAATCAAAAGGAAAGGAAGGGACGGTGTAGAGGAAAGGAAAAGAAAAATCAGTAATGAAAGACGTTATTTTACTGACTAGAAATTAAGAGGTTTTTCAGTCGCTTCTTAATGCATGCCAAGGACGGAACGAGTCTTATATTGGTTTGTAACTGATTCCAGAGTCTCACTGCATGGACAGTAAAGGACTACGTAAAGAAAGAGGAGCGGTGAACTGGAAAAAGGCCAATAAACAATCTCTGTTTGAGCTTAGCGCTAATCCATGATTGGAAAGACGCTGAAAGTTGGATTAGCTTAAAATGGTATGTTAAGAGTTGGATTAGCTTTAAAGATGGCCAATACTTCGATAGCGTTGCATCTTTCATCCTAAGAGCGATGTCAAAAATATAATTTTATATTTTATAACATTACCACTAAAGATGAAGGTCTTAACGTCTTCGAAACGTCGATCATCACTTAAGCCAAGTCAATGCGATAACAACTCTATTAAATATTTTAAACGAATCATATTTTAAATAAGTAAAACTAGCAAAGTTGCCAATTCACCATACTCGTAATGTGATAGCAAACTACTCGTATATAATTTTGCTACCCCAAGGGAAAAATTCCTAGGGAAAATTTTAACTCGAATATAATAAAATTATTAACTGTAATGTAATGAAAACTGTAAATTACGTAAGGTTTATTTTATAAGGTTATAAAATTAACGATTCCCCAAATAATAATTATGTCTGTATTATTTGCTAAATTAACAGTTAATTAAAACAAAAAGACTTATGTCATTTTTTTTATTGAAACAGCATCCGTATAAAATCCCTTGTTTTGTTGTTTATAGTTAAGGTATTAACGTTGTGCAGGTTTAAAGACATTGTAATTTATTTTTATCAAACACTGTTTATTCCACTTTCTTGTAACGGTATAACCCTACCGGTTTCAAGGCTTTCACCTCATCTTCAGGGGAGCACAAACAAGACCGGTAGGGTTATACCGTTACAAAAAAGTGGAATAAACAGTGTTTGATAAAAATAAATTTCAATTCCTTGTTTTAATAAATTCACCAAAATGTAAAAAAATGTACACTTTTAAATACACACCATCGTGCCGCGTCCCTTATGGGGTAGGCAGAGATAACAAATCTCCAAACATTTCTGTTCAAGCACACAACTTTCGTCTCCTCCACGTTCTCGTCACTCACAATATTCTATTCAAATATAATTAAAAATTTAAACGCTTGTATTATTTCTTGAATCTTAGAAAATACGTGTATTTTAATTTTTGGTGTGACGTTTATATTTTTTTAATAAAATACTCATTTTTAATTTTGTATTTACCACTTTTTTATTTAAATTCCTCCGTCTTCTTCGTCAGGTGAATATGAACTTCACCTGACGTGGTTCATTTTCACCTGACGAAGAAAACGGAGGTCTCTGAAACCGGTAGTGAACTGAAATAAAACAGTGGGGAATACAAAAAAAAAAAATTGTTCGGTTTGTTTTATTGAAAATTTATACTGTTCAATTCATTTGAAAATATATATTTTATCAACTAGTTTCAAGTCATCTACAATTTATCTTCAGGGATCTTCGAACAGTCGAATCGGAATAT
The DNA here is from genome assembly GCA_949825065.1 of Odontocerum albicorne. Taxonomy (NCBI): domain Eukaryota; kingdom Metazoa; phylum Arthropoda; class Insecta; order Trichoptera; family Odontoceridae; genus Odontocerum; species Odontocerum albicorne. Next base: position 1,866,124 of record OX463865.1, read on the forward strand.
CCCTGAAGATGAGTCGTTTATGACTTGAAACTAGTTGGATTAAATATATATTTATAGGTTTTAAATAAACATGAATTTCTACAGCGTTGAAACTAAAACTCTACAAATATAACAATCTTATATTATATGTTATATTGTTTATAGTTAAGACATTAACGTTGTGGAGGTTTAAATACATTGTAATTTATTTTATCAAACACTGCTTATTCCACTTTTTTGTAACGGTATAACCCTACCGGAGATGGGTTGGGCACGTTAAACGAATGAATAAAGTTAGACAAATAAAACAAATATACAGTGCAAATATGAGTTGAAGACGTGGTAAAAGAAGATCAAGAAAAATATGGTTGGATCAAGTGAATTATATTTAAAAAAAAAAAGAAAAGTAAGAGAACCGTAAGTGTTGTACGATAACGTGTATGGATGTGGAAGAGGCAAATTATGTGTCAAAATAGGAAAGTCTGGAAATCTGCCATCTCTGCCTACCTCAACAGGGAAGTGCCGTGATGGTATGTATGTAAGTACACTCTACTAAATATAATTAAAAACCTTATTGAGGTTATCTTAACAGTATTTTTCAACCTACCCGTTGTCCTTAATAGAGATTATTTTTTCCTACTTAAACATTGTACGAGTACGTACTCGTGTTATTTATTTAATGTATTGTAATTTATTTTTATCAAACACTGTTTATTCCCCTTTTTTGTGATGGTATAACCCTACCGGTTTCAAGGCTTTCACCTCGTCTTCAGGGGAGCGCAAACAAGACTCGTTTGCGCTCCCCTGAAGATGAGGTGTGCACCTTGAAACCGGTAGGGTTATGCCGTTACATAAAGTGGAATAAACAGTGTTTGATAAAATTAAATTATAAAATCTTCTTTTATTAATACTTCTCCTTTTACCTGCTTTTACAATCTGATTCATTTGATCCAACCACGTTTTCCTTTGTTTTATTATATTTATAAAACAATAATTGGATTTACACACGTTTGACTCCTTTCACTTCACATATCTGCAAATATTTCATGTGCTAGAAATAAGAAAAAGAAAACACAGTGACGTCTGAAATGGCTAATCTTCAGACATATTTCAGGTTGCGCTGCTGAAAAACAAACTGGGAATTATTATCAGTTTTCTAAGGGTGATTCTTCCTGAAAGGTCATATTTTCCTTTTGTTATGTAGCTTTTCATGTTCGTGGTTGTATTAACTTATTTCTGATCAAAAAGTGTGTTTGTTGTTAACAAGAAGATAAGATTATGAAAGACTTACGAAAAATATATGTCGGTGAATATATATTGACCATCTCTGCAACTTAGTTGATAAGGCTTTTTTTTTTACTCGGGTGCTGAAGGTTTGATTCCGGTCGAAATTCAGATTTCTTTCAAAAGTATTTCAATCTTTATTTCACTCAAGGCCTTTTAATCATTTTTATTAATTATTTAGAAGACCCATTGGTGCTCAAAACGTTGTTTAATTCATTGATCCGTAGCAAACTAGAAAACAATGCTTGCATTTGGAGCCCGGTGGGGGCGCAGAAATCACTTATGGTGGGGAAGGTACAAAACAATATGTACGATATCTCTATATGAGTGAGTTTGAAGTCTATCCATGGCTTTATCCTACTCAGTTTCTGCTGGGCATGCTCGGGTATAACTCCTTGAGCGTAAGAAGAGATCTGCGTCTCCTGGTATACGTTGTCAGACTCGTTCGATGAGTTGTGAGCTGTCCAGCATTACTACAAAGATTAGCGTTAAACCTCCCTAACAATTACACTAGACTGCGTCGGCAAGAACTGTTCACTATAACATACGCAAGAACGGGTCTTCCAGCCGCTATGCCTGCTGAAAGGGCCTTAACTCTTTTGAACGGGACTGCTTCGGATATTCACATATTTCGTATCACATTACCAAAAGCAAAAGAAAATTTTCTTCTAAGATTGAGCGCGTTAGAAAGCACTCATCAACGTACTTAAATGACTTTGAATATATGTGTATGTTTGTGTGTATATATTGTATGTATGTATGCATATACATTATTTTTTATTTTATATAATTTTTTTTATTCTATATAATTTATTTTTATTTTTAATGTTTACATTTCTTGTATTTTTCAAAGTAATTGGGCTAAGCCTGTTTTGAGAAAATAAATAAATAAATATTGTATGGCTATAAGCTCACCAGATCGAACTATATACAACAAAAGTGTTATACAATACAATGTCTGAAATTAATAAAGAGCAACACCGTTGTAGAACGAAGAATGATTTTTATGAATGATTATTTAAAAAAATACATTGTTATTATTCTAAATATATTGATCCTTGCTAAAGGTTTTTCTACTCCCTGTTTTAAGGCTCTGTTTATACAGAATGATCACAGTTTGTTACAAGAGTAATGTTTAGGTTTAACTAATGTCAGAATATATGACACGAGAGAAATACCTAGGGATTTTACCAAATGCCTAGTAAAAACATTACCAAAGAAACCCGGCACAACTAAATGCGAGCAATATAAGACCTTGAGTCTGATATCGCATGTAGAAATTAATAAATTTAAACACAACGGTTATAAATAAATTCCTAATTTATAACTTTATCACCTCCTTTCCGTTATTTAAACTACGAGTACTATAATAACATAAATTAAATTAAAATGTAATATCTACCTGGTATATGGGTATAATAACACTATTATTCTTAGAATACATTGTAATTGTTTTGTAAAAATAAAGATTTACTGCCTAGCTTGTTTGTTTACAGGATTACAAGAGGCCATTAAGGGTTAAAAAAATATCCCCCATATTGGAAGCAGATGTAGTCAAGCATTGACTTCATATATAACTTCAAAGATTGTAATGATATACAATTCTGTATTATTTTGCTATTATTGAATTTAAATTTAAGTTCAGTAAGTTATTTTTAGTAAATTTATTTGAAGTAACATTGAAATTTCCACCCTAACTTAATGGTAACCAAATGGTACGTTGTTTAATTCATTGATCCGTGGCAAACTAGAAAGCAATGCTTGCATTTTGTGCCCGTTGGGGGCGCAGAACTCACTCATGGTAGAGAAGGTACAAAAAAATATCTACGATATCTCTATATGAGTGAGTTTGAAGTGTATCCATGGCTTTATCCTACTCAGTTTCTACTGGGCATGCTCGGGTATAACTCCTTGAGCGTAAGAAGAGATCTGCGTCTCGAATTCTACGGTGGTTTGAAGGTGATCTTCATGTATAATATGGTTTAAGCGATCCTCACCGATGTCTACTGGTTGTCCAGAACGCTCCATGTTTTTCAGGTCGAAATTACCGTCTTTGAAATGCAAAAACCATCGACGAGCTGTCATTTCATTTATAGCATCTTCACCGTACACTTCGCAAATATCGCGAGCAGCTTTAGCAGCTTTATTCCCTCGATTGAACGTGAACAGAAGGATGTGTCGAAAATGCTCACTTTCGTCTACTTGACATTCCATTTTGAAGGCTTGTAATCAAATAAAATAACATATGTAACGTAAAAGCAAACACAATATCTTGTAGAGCAGAAATTTTCTTTCGAATGACGTATAACCTTCACCATTTTGTTTTACTTTTGGTGCTCATTTTTAAATGAAAAAAAAAAACGGACACAACTTATGTTAACACCTAATATATTTTTACAATACTCATTTTATTTATTACAAAAAATTGTTAATTTTGTAGTAACAATTAATAATTTTGTAATAAAATAATACTGCTTTAAACCAAATACTCTCCATTTTTTTCTATCCTGTTTTCTTGTGGCCCGCAGCAGTTTTCCTTAAAGTAATATACATGATGTATACATATGTAATTGAGTGTCACTGTTTGTCAGGTTGATGAGAATGTGCAACGGGGTTTTATAGAATCAAAAATCAGAAAGAAGTATTGATTTATTGTTTCATGCTATATGTCTTCAGTGAGATACAGCCAAAAGCCTTGTTTACTGGGGACACGATAAATAAAAGGCAACAAACCCAGATCTATTAAAATTGTGTGTCCAAATTAAATTACCTGTTGTTTATTTGCAAATTATACACATTTCTTGTCATGTGTAAAATAAATAAATTAACATAGCCTTCATCCCATTTTGAGTTGTGCAGGTCTTGTCTAAATGATTAAGATTCATCGGTTATTACTTTTTTATCACCCATAACGATGAGGTATTCCTTTATTACTTGTTACCCATTGATAGTCTTTTATAAGACGCGCTCTTTGCACTCTTACACTCGACCTCTTGAAATGCCAGAGTTCTCAAATTTGCATCTTCAATACACCATAGTGCACAAGAGTAGATAAAATCCACTAATTTATAATTCTTTGCTTTAACAAGGTGTACATAACATATTAATTGAACATATCTTTGCTTTAACAGGGTGTACATAACATATTAATTGAACATATTAATTGAACATGTTAATTGAACATATCTTTGCTTTAACAGGGCGTACATAACATATTAATTGAACATGTCTTTGCTTTAACAGGGTGTACATAACATATTGATTGAACATATCTTTGCTTTAACAGGGTGTACATAACATATTAATTGAACATATTAATTGAACATGTTAATTGAACATATCTTTGCTTTAACAGGGCGTACATAACATATTAATTGAACATGTCTTTGCTTTAACAGGGTGTACATAACATATTGATTGAACATATCTTTGCTTTAACAGGGTGTACATAACATATTAATTGAACATATTAATTGAACATGTTAATTGAACATATATTTGCTTTAACAGGGCGTACATAACATATTAATTGAACATGTCTTTGCTTTAACAGGGTGTACATAACATATTAATTGAACATATCTTTGCTTTAACAGGGTGTACATAACATATTAATTGAACATATCTTTGCTTTAACAGGGTGTACATAACATATTAATTAAACATATTAATTTAACATGTCTTTGGTTTAACAGGGCGTACATAACATATTAATTGAACATATCTTTGCTTTAACAGGGCGTACATAACATATTAATTGAACATATCTTTGCTTTAACAGGGTGTACATGACATATTAATTAAACATATTCATTGAACATGTCTTTGGTTTAACAGGGCGTACATAACATATTAATTGAACATATCTTTGCTTTAACAGGGCGTACATAACATATTAATTGAACATGTCTTTGCTTTAACAGGGTGTACATAACATATTAATTGAACATATCTTTGCTTTAACAGGGTGTACATAACATATTAATTGAACATATCTTTGCTTTAACAGGGTGTACATAACATATTAATTTAACATATTAATTGAACATGTTAATTGAACATATATTTGCTTTAACAGGGCGTACATAACATATTAATTGAACATATTAATTGAACATGTCTTTGCTTTAACAGGGTGTACATAACATATTAATTGAACCTATCTTTGCTTTAACAGGGTGTACATGACATATTAATTAAACATATTCATTGAACATGTCTTTGGTTTAACAGGGCGTACATAACATATTAATTGAACATATCTTTGCTTTAACAGGGCGTACATAACATATTAATTGAACATATCTTCTTTGCTTTAACAGAGTGTACATAACATATTAATTGATTATATCTTTGCTTTAACAGGGCGTACATAACATATAAATTGAACATATTAATTGAACACGTCTTTGCTTTAACAGGGTGTACATAACATATTAATTGAACACATTAATTGAACATATTAATTGAACATGTCTTTGCTTTAGCAGGGTGTCCATAACATATTAATTGAACATGTCTTTGCTTTAACAGGGCGTACATAACATATTGATTGAACATGTCTTTGCTTTAACAGGATGTACATAACATATAAATTGAACATATTCTTTGCTTTAACAGGGTATACATAACATATTAATTGAACATAACAATGAAATAATAACCATACAATTAGACCAATCGTAAAACGTATTCTTATACTTTTTTAATGTTTCCGATCGCTATGTTTACAGTTAAGTTAAAAAATTGCTTAAATTAGATTAATTAACAATCTAAAGCTTAAGAGGTGAATGGTCGCGCGGTAACGCACTGGACTTCCGTGCGGAAGGTCGTCGGTTCGAACCTCGCACTGTGCTATTCTCATCGAACGACGCAGGCACTTTTTCCGCCTTGTATTTGATGGCATAAGAATACCTGTGACTTTGGTCATATCTTTTCTTTTAAAGAGAAAGAAAAGAAAATAAACAATCGACAATAGTTGGTAAGATGCCTGTCTCTTAACCCGGAGGTTGCGGGTTCAAATCCTGCTAAAACACAGATAAAAAAGGATTCTAGTTTAATATTCACTTAAGGCCTCTTTAATATATTTCTGGTTGGTTGGAAGAGATTGTCACCTGCCAACAATCCTGTATTGTATACAACTAAAACCGAAAGTGCTATATACTATATAATACAATACATAACGCTGAGATGGTTTCGGCATGTGAAATGAATTCATAAAAAATAAAAATAAAACAGATATTTAGTGCAAATGTGAGTGGAAGGCGCGTAAGAGGATGCCCAGTATGGTTGGATCAAGTGAACGTTATTCTGAAAAAAAAAAGAAACATTGATAGTTAGAGAGATCTTAGAAGTTGTATCAGAATGTGGAAAAGGTGAAGTATGTGTCTCGAGATAGAACCGTCTGGTGATCTGTCCTCTCGGCCTTCCCCAATAGATAAATGTCTTGATAGTATTGACGAGTATGTTTGTATTACCCATTACAGTAAAGATGACCTTTCCAGTTCACCGCTCCTCTTTCTTTACGTCGTCCTTTACTGTCCATGCAGTGAGACTCTGGAATCAGTTACAAACCAATATAAGACTCGCTCCGTCCTTGGCATGCTTTAAGAAGCGACTGAAAAAACTCTTAATTTCTAGTCAGTAAAATAACGTGTTTCATTCCTGATTTTTCTTTTCCTTTCCTCTCCACCATCCCTTCCTTTCCTTTTGATTGATGATATCTCACTTTATATGAAAAATAATATTCGGATGATTGTCCGTCTTTGTGGGGTTCGTGGGCATGTGCTCACGTATGTGTTTAGGGATTTCGTGGGGATGGATAATCATTTGAATGATTTATGCGACCATGTAACTTGCTTCATTTACTTTTGTCTGGTTGGTTGGAAGAGATTACCGCCTGGCAATAATCTCGCCAGATTGTATTGCAATAAAAGTGTTAAATAAATAAAAATCAAATTGAACTTTCAATGATTTTTCAATTATCCGTATTTGAGCCAATATGGCAGAATGGATGTCGCGGTTTAAGACGTTGGTATTGTCGTGACTCAAATCAATTGTAGTTTTCTCGTTTTGTGCATAATTACTGAAACACTTTGTATACCAATTGTTGTAGAGTGTATATGAAGGGTTGGGATAAAGGCAGAAAGAGATGGGAAAGATATAGCTCTTAAAGCATGTTCTGTTGCGTTGTGGCTGCTGTCATCGCTTACCTTAGCTTAGGGAGAGAGGTTCACAGCCTCAGGGATCAAATGTTAGAAAAAACCGGTTTCCGTACACAGGGCCGGTCCAAAATGAGTTTCGAAGAATAAAAAAGAAAATGGATTATTTATTATTACAGTTAAAAAAAATTTGTACGTTAAATAAAAATGCGGTTTTATTAGTAATGTTAAATTTATTTGTTTGTATTAATTTATTTAGTTTAAAAAATAATCAATTCAAAATTAATACGGTTTCTACGCACCAAATGAAAATTCTCAAAATATGAAATATTTAAATAAAGACGTAATAATCATTACCACTGTATTATTTTATACGTTTGTTGTATAAAGTATAAACTGGTGGGCTTATTGAATCTTAGTAATCTCTTACAACCAATCAGAAAATGTTTCAAATAGCATTAAATCAGTCGTTAAGTGTTTTGAAAAGATTACTGAAAAAGATTGCCACTTGGCAATAAGCGTACCAGATTATTTTAAAACGAGGTTGGAAGACAGACGTCTTAATAAATCATCAAAGTCAACATTTATCTTTGCAGTTCTAAAAAAATAAATAAATATCTTACCTTAATAATTATATACCAGCCCTGAAAAGTTCTAGAAAAAAATCGCAGAGCATGCCCCGCTACCCCTCGAAAGCGCCTCGATTCTGCTACGATGCCTTGATACACAGGGGTAGAAACACCCTTCACGTAAAGTTAGGACAAACACTCGAGCCAGGGGGTGGTTTAGTTAACTGTTTAGTGTAACTGTCAAAAATTCGGCTGAAATTACTGAAAGCAATCCGTTTTTAGTTCCATTTCATTTTTAATCATTCGTCAGCTGTGATGGATTTTGGTAAGCATGTTCGTTTCCTTTTGGTTTCCAGAGCATTGATATTTTTACATAAATCTTTAAAATTTAGACGACCTTAGCTTTTTAGTTGGTGGCTCGGGGGACGTTGATTCCAGTCTAGTTTTCACTAAAGGCCTCTTGGTTAACTTTATGCTATCTTGGAAAATATTTTCACGTGACAATAAGCCAACCAGATTTTATTGTATACAATGGAAATGTAATACAATACAAACCAGAATAAAAAAAATGAGCTATTTTAAACTTATGTCAATCATGTTTTCAACATCTCATAAATGCTTAGCATTTATTTGAACCTATTAGAATTTCTTTGAAACAAGAACGTTCCGGCTTACAAAGTCCTAAATTTAAATAGATCTCGTGAACACAAATCCGCCTTAACAAATCCTCTAATTTATTCTGAAGTGGCTAATCATTGTCCCCGTGAAAACCATATTTTTTCTGTCGATGATGCTAAATTTTTACATATCAGTAGTAACGGAAATAAATTGGACAGGTTAGAGGCCCTAGAAATTTCTAAGTCAGTACATCGATCCGAACATCTGGTGAACAGTTATATCCCAAAAATCTCTCCGCTCTTGGCCAAAATCGTCCCATGCCTCCCTCACCCATCAGCCCCAACCGTTGAAGCGTGTATATTGGTACCAGTTCGAACATGATTTAGTCTTGTTTGTGCTCCCCTGAAGAGGAGGTGAAAGCCTTAAAACCAGTAGGGTTATAACAATACAAAAAAGTGGATTAAACAGTGTTTGATAAAAATAAATTACAATGTCTTTAAACCTCCACAACGTTAATGCCTTAACTATAAACGACATAGTAGTGGTAACTTATATCATCGTTTCTTCTTTTAATTCTTAACGTTCCTCTCCTCATTAGAGGTTGGCCATCATCATGTCTATTTTAATTTTGTCTGCAGTTGTTCTGAACATTGTCTCACAGTGGAACCACTCTCTTAGATTCTTTAGTTCCTGTTTCTTCTTCCTAAACTTAAGGAGCTATACTTAAGAACGCAAAAAAGTTTATCTATCTTCGAAGCAGGATTCCATGGGATGGTCGTACAAAAAGAGAGGTTAACAGTCACATCTACCAAGCAAAACTCGCCTTTAATAAGAAATCAAAGATTTTCGAATCCAACAACATGGACCTAAGGTTCCGCAAGCGATTGGTGAAAACATACGAGTAAGTGTGGAAACAGATTAAAGACCTTCGATTGTGGACCTATAGACGAATCTTCAGGATTTCCTGGAGAGACCACATTAAAAATTACGAGGTTCTCAGCAGGATCGAAGAAACCAGGCACCTGTCAAACATTATATCGGAAAGGCGTGCAGAATGAATGGGTCAATTGCTGCGACATGAAAATCTCCTGCACAATATACTGGAGGGAATGATTGAGGGATCGATTGGCAGAGGGCCCCCTCGCCGAGAGTCTCTGGAGAAAATATGCCACGATATGGACTGCACCTCCTATACAGAGCTCAAGAGGATCGCTGAAGACCGAGCGGAGTGGAGGAGGAGATGCAGGGCTTTGCTGCTAACCAATCCCCAGGATCGAAACTGAAGAAGAAGATACTTTATTTTCTTTGCATCTTCCCCTGCAGCCCAAACCTTCCCCCGAAAGCACCCCGACCTTCTTGTGTTAATATAAGTGAGTACGTCTTTCTTTGTTTGTTTTTTTCGTGCGATCTGAGGACCTCTTCGTTAGGCACTTTGACAACCCAGGAAATCTTTATTACTTGTCTGTAGCACCACATTTGAAATGCTACTACTCGTTTTGTGGTGACTTGGATAAGTGTCAAAGTCTCTACGTCATAAAGAAGCACTAAATAGATATTACATCGTAAAACGTTACATCTTTTTAGTATTTAATCGTTTCCGAATTTTTAAATACTCGTATTTTAAAGCACTTTGAAGGACGATACATAGTTAAACAAAATAATAAATAACAAAGTAATAACATGAAAAACAATTGCTCAATTCGATCACTAAGATTTGTTCAAAATACTTTTTTGTGATCAAATTTTTTTGAAAAATATCAACGTGTTTTAACCATGAATTATAATTCCTACAGGCCCTTGGTATAAGAGAATTCTGGACAAATGACGTTCTACATTAAAAAAAAAAAAAACGAAGTTGACGTTATTGTATTGTATTGCATTAAACTTTCATTGTATACAGAACAACCTTTTAGAGTTATTGCCTTGTGGCAATCTCTTTCAATCAGCCAAAAATATGTTGAAAAGACTTTTAGTAAAAGCTAGACAGGAATTATATAAACAAAATCTAGATTCCAGCGGAATGTGAGCCCGTAACCTCCGGGATGAAAAACAGGCGTCTTACAAACTAGGCCAAGGAGGTCGAATAATAATAATAATAAAATGGCAATTTATATATCGCTATTTAAAGAGCAAACTCTATTCAAGGGCGCTCTAACTCGGGATTCGAACCCACTATTATTGACAGATTTAAAATTCGAACCTACTATTATTGACAGGTTTCAAATTCGAACCCAGTAATAATGACAGATTTAAAATTTGAACCCACTATCATTGACATATTTTAAATTCAAACCCACTATTATTGACAGATTTAAAATTCGAACCCACTATCATTGACATATTTAAAATTCGAACCCACTATTATTGACAGATTTAAAATTCGAATCCACTATCATTGACAGATTTAAAATTCGAACCCACTATTTTTACAATATAAATATAAGTATATAAATCGATCCAATAGGGTGGTGTATTAATAAAGAGCTATTGCCGTTGTTGATCCTGTAGCGTGGAATGGTCCGCCGCTTAGTATTAAAGAAATGGATAGCGTATACATTTTTAAAAAATCTTTTTGGGAGATCTAATAAAAAGTTATGATAATATGATCACTACACTCCACCTAAAGCCGAATGTATTACTATCACATATTGGATGATCTACTAAGGTTTCTTTGTAGTTTGTCTTCCCTTCATTAGTTTTCTGCGGTTTTTTATCAAATGTTTTTTTTTACATATACAGATGCGGGGGGGGGGAGCATCTAATCTATTGACCGCAGCCACTACCTTCCTATTTGAAAAATTATTTTATATATTATATATTTAAAGGTGACCTTCATGGCCTTATTTGTAAAACGACTGACTTTAAACTCATAGGTTGCAGTTTCGATTTCCATTTTTTTTTTAAAGATTCTTGTGTGCATTTTAATTGTAATATTTTACTAATTTTTATTAATTGTCTATCGGTACCCGTCCAAACACAAAGAATGTCATCTGCATACCTAAACCAGCACAAAACATTTTTGGTTAACTTAAACTTACTCCTAAAAATACATTTTTCAAAATAGTTCATAAATATTTCACTGAGAATGCAGATGACATTCTTTGTGTTTGGACGGGTACCGATAGACAATTACACCATTTTCTTAAATATTTAAATTCTATAGAAAGTTTTATAAAATTTACATTAGAAACAGAACAGGACGGAAAATTAAATTTCTTGGACCTAACATTATCTCGGAAAAAAGGCACATTTGACTTTGATATATATAGGAAAAATACTTATTCAGACTCTATAATACCAGCAACTTCTAACCATCCTAATAATCATAAATTCGCCGCCTTTAACTGTATGCTTCATAGATTGCTCAGTGTCCCATTAACCGACGACAATTTTAAAAAGGAATTAATAACCATCAAAAAAATTGCTACAAATAATGGCTATCCTGGAAGCCTCATTGATTCACTTTTAAAAAACAAAACAAAAAAGAAACTTATAAAAGATTATATATTTAACGACACCTATAAGCATACCTATAAATGGAGCAAAGTCCTATTTATAAAAAATATATCAAATGAAATAACCAAAAATATTCCAAGTCACATAAAGTCAGCTTTTTACACTAACTTTAATCTCCGGAAACTCTTATTTAATGGGAAAGGCAAAAATGGAATACTTAACAACAGCGGTGTGTATAAACTTTTATGTGCTGACTGTGATAATTTCTATATAGGAAAGACAGGAAGATCTTTTGAAAAGAGATTTCGTGAACACCAATCTGCTTTAACAAATCCTCTAATTTATTCTGAAATGGCTAATCATTGTCACCGTGAGAATCATACTTTTTCTATCGATGATGCCAAATTCTTACATATTAGCGACAACGGAAATAGATTGGACAGATTGGAGGCCCTAGAAATTTCTAAGTCAGTTTACCGATCAGAGCATCTGCTGAATACTTATTTCCCCAAAATCTCCCCGCTCTTGGCCGAAATTATACCTAGCCTTCCTCTCACCCCTCCCGCCTCCAACCGTTGAAGTGTCTATATCGGTGCCAGTCCGAACAGCATTTAGTCTTGTTTACGCTCCCCTGAAGATGAGGTGAAAGCCTTGAAACCGGTAGGGTTATACCGTCATAAAAAAAAAAGAAAAAAAAAAAAAAAAAAAAAAAAAAAGTGGAATAAACAGTGTTTGTTAAAAATAAATTACAATGTCTTTAAACCTCCACAACGTTAATGCCTTAACTATAAACAACATAATAAACAACATATGTTCATAAATTGCATATGAACTCTGTGTCCATTATAATGGACGCCAGGTCTGAAGAGAAACACTGATATTTCAATAGCTACATTAAGAAGGTTATTATATGAGTATTTTGCTACATTTTATTGGCCTGATAGAGAGCGGCACACCCTTAATACTGTGAATGATGAATTTTTTTTTTTTTTTACTTTCTCTCGCGTCTTTTGTTTTTTTTTTAAATTTATTTCTTGATTTTATAATATTTTTTTATTGTTTTATATACATGTGTATTTTTTTATATGCAACCTTCTCTTAAAACCTTTCTTGTCTAGATAAAGTTATGTTTAATACGAGTATACTCGTATAAAATATACTCGAGAGACTTGTTTTTTAATAAACCAAAATTTTTTTTTCAAAAAAAAAAACTATTTTACCCATCATTGCCCACTGGCGGGGAAGCCAAAGTTGAGTCTATATCCAATTAAAAAAAAGGTTGAATATTTTTTTCTGAAATAATTTGTGTAATGAATACGAAAAAGTTTTTAATAAACGTCTGCGCCAAAATGTGAATGTGATTTAGCAGTGAGAAAATTTCGCGCATTAACGTAGGTCAGCCTGGTCAAAGGTTAAGCATGTGGGAGACAGAGAACGAGTGATTAATCTAACAAGTAGGAGGTAGTTTGTCAACATTCGGGCCGAATTCAGGCTGAAATCATGAAAATCTGAAATCTGAAAACCTGAAAATCTGACTCGCGGAAAACCTTGTAATACTGAAAAAAAAAAAATTATGTGTAAAACTTATTTATTTCTCTACACTACATTTATTTCTGTATACAGATCAACCTGGCGGGATTATTTCCACATTTCCACAAAAATGTTTTATTGTATTACACTTTCGTTATATACAGTACAACCAGACGAGTTTATCACCACGTGTTAATCTCTTCCAACCAACTAAAAATATGTTAAATAGGCCAAATTGGGTGGTCCAATAGTTTGCGTGTACCCTGGAAGAGCCGAAGCGCGCCCTGATGTAAGGAAATAATTTAAATGTCTGTCTTCCCACTAAAAAGGATGACCAACGATGTTGCTAAGTCAACGACTGGGCCTCTAGACAGGCTTTAAAAATTACGTGAGAAGTCATCCCTGACAAGGGTTGAAGGTGGACGTCACCTATACTCGCGGTTCAGCCCTTACCGAGAAGGATACCAGGTCTGTAAATATGAAACCGGAATTTGCTCATAGATGGCTCTAGTTGTTAATGTAGTGAATGTCAAACCGCGTCATTGGCGCCTTTTTCTTGTGTTTAAATTTGTCAAAGACTTTTAACTCACAACTACACAAGTTTAACCCTTCCCTTACGGTGCTAAAACTGAAACGCGCGCTTCGGCGTTGGGTAGTGAGTACGCGATCAAAAATTAGCGATTTTAAATCGGAAAAATAAGAACATTCATAGATAATCCCCTTAATTAATTATAATTGAAGTTAAAAATTATAATAATTGAGATTTATTTGCTGAAAACATTAAAAAACTATCTGGCAACGCTCACGAAACGGGCGTAGGTCTAATCTGGTTGCAAGCCCAAAAGCTACTGCGGCGCGGAGCGGTAGTGGCTTACTCCCGGCGTGGCTTACGCTTGCGACGATTGAGACAATTGAGCTCCTCGCAATTCAGTGAAGTATGCAAAAGTGAGATGCGAATATAGTGTTGCGCTTCCCGCATACTCTTCACCTATCGTCAAGACCCAAGGTCGAGGCACTCACAGCGTTTAAATGCGAATTTGTTTCCGATCTTCACAAAAAACACCTACGATGTAGTCGATAAATTCTGATTATTATTAATATTATTTTTTAAATCAATGCGTAAATATATTATGGAGGAATACCTTAAATCTTAACCTTATATTTATAGAGATACTGATGGTTATTAGAAGCAACGTGTAGAAGATACCCAACACAGGGAAGGAAAGGTTTATACAACTACATATGTTTTCATAGCGTTGAACATGTCTGTTTTTGTGCATGAAAACTACGATTTGCGGACAGCATTGATTTTCTGTTACCATTTGAAAAAAACTGCTTCAAAATCGCATCGAATGCTTGTCGAAGCTTACAGTGAGCATGCTCTTGGTTTAATCACAGTGCTTTGAGTGGTTTAAAAAGTTCAAAAGTGACGATTTTGACGTGAGAAACGAAGAACGTGGAAGACCACCGAGAAAGTTTGAAGACGCTGAATTGCAAGCATTGTTGGATGAGGATGACGCTCAAATGCAATAACAACTCGCGGATCAATTAAATGTGACACGAGAAGCCGTCTCCATACGTTTGAAAACCATGGGAAAGATCTAGAAGGTGGGAAAATGGATTCCACATGAACTGAATTAAAACCAAAAGTGACAGCAGGAAAACCATTTGCAAAATGCTGCTCGCCAGGTACAAAAGAAAATCATTTTTATATTGATGTGTAACTGGCCTAGGAGTGCTAATAGATAACACTCTCTCATGGCGAATTTAAATAAATGAGGTAAGCCGAAGGATCTTCTTCAGCCTTCATTCCCTTAAAGTGTTGCAAAGATTTCTACCAACTAAAACCAAAATTTTACTCGTACAATCTCTGCTCTTTCCGATTCTGGACTATGCGGACGTATGTTACTTGGATGTTACAGAGGAACAGCTGGACAAATTACAGCGTCTTCAAAATGTGTGCCTAAGATTTATTTTCAACCTACGAAAGTACGATCATATAACTTCATACCAGAAGGCATTGAACTGGTTGAATGTTAGAAATAGACGCCAAATTCACATACTGTCTCTATTGTATAATATCCTTAACTGTCCCGCCGCACCCTCTTATCTCGCCGAAAATTTTCAGCGTCTTTCCAATCATGGATTAGCGCTACGCTCAAACAGAGATTGTTTATTGGCCTTTCCAGTTCACCGCTCTTCTTTTTTCACGTCGTCCTTTACTGTCCATGCAGTGAGACTCTGGAATCAGTTACAAACCAATATAAGACTCGCTCCATCCTTGGCATGCTTTAAGAAGCGACTGAAAAAACTCTTAATTTCTAGTCAGTAAAATAACGTGTTTCATTCCTGATTTTTCTTTTCCTTTCCTCTCCACCATCCTTTCCTTTCCTTTTGATTGATGATATCTCACTTTATATGAAAAATAGTGTTCGGGTGATTGTCCGTCTTTGTGGGGTTCGTGGGCATGTTTTCACGTATATGTTTATGGATTTCGTGGGGATGGATAGTCATTTGAATGATTTGTGCGACCACGTAACTTGCTTCATTTACTTTTGTCTGGTTGGTTGGAAGAGATTGCCGCCTGGCAATAAGCCCGCCAGATTGTATTGCAATAAAAGTGTTAAATAAAATAAAATAAATAAATAACTGGCGATGGAAAATGGATATATTTCGAGAATCTAAAGCGTAAAAGATCATGGGTAACTCCAAGCAAACCAGTGACATCTACTGCAAGGCCAAATCGCTATGGACGGAAGACAATGCTCTGTGTTTGGTGGGATCAGAAGGGTGTTATCTATTATGAACTGCTAAAACCTGGCAAAACCGTTAATACTGAACGCTACCGACAACAAATGATGGATTTGAACCGAGCATTATCAAAAAAGGCAACACAAAGTGATTTTGCTTCATGATAATACACCATCGCACACATCAAAACCGGTCAAGTAAATGATTGAGAAGTTTAGTTGGCAAATACTTTCGCATGCGGCTTACTCACCAGACTTGGCTCCATCCAATTATTACTTATTTGCATCGATGGGACACGCACTTGCTGAGCAGCGCTTCACTTCTTTCAAAAATGTACGAAAATGGCACGATGATTGGTTTGCGTCAAAAGAGCAACAGTTTTTTTGGCGTGGCATCCACAAATTGCCTGAGAGATGGAAAAAATATGTAGCTAGCGATGGGCAATACTTTGAATAAAATATTTTTTACCATTTTCGTAATAAATATGAATTTTCTGTAAAAAAAATCCTGTTTCATATTTACAGACCTATGTACTTGCAATCGCAGTGCGAGGATGGCCCTCCAAATACAATGGAGCGAGCCCCGTAAAGACTGAGAGTTCTTCCTCCAAACAAGTCCTATACTCCATGGCTGTAGCAAATTCACAAATTATAGACTGGTTTATTATATTAAAAAAGAAAACAATGAATGAATCTACAACTTTTAACCTTTCCTTCCCTGTGTTGGGTATCTTCTACACATTGCTTCTAATAACCATCAATATCTCTATAAATATAATAAATACAAGGTTAAGATTTTAGGTATTCCTCCATAATAAATTTACGCATTGATTTAAAAAATAATATTAATAATAATCAGAATTTATCGATGACATCGAGGTGTTTTGTAAAGATCGAAAACAAATTCGCATTTAAACGCTGCGAGTGCTTCGTCTTGACGATAGGTGAATAGTATGCGGGAAGCGCGACACTATATTCGCATCTCACTCTTGCATACAAGACTGAATTGCGAGGAGCTGAATTGTCTCAATGTCGCAAGCAAAGGCGTAAGCGCTGGGGTATGCGACTGACGTTCCGCGCCACTAGTAGCTTTTAGGCTTGCAAATAGGTTAGACGTACGCCCGTTCCGTGAGCGTTTTTTAATGTTTTCAGATGGTTTTTTAATGTTTTCAGCAAATAAATCTCAATTATTATAATTTTTAACTTCAATTATAATTAATTAAGGGGATTATCTATGAATGTTCTTATTTTTCCGATTTAAAATCGCTAATTTTTTATTGCGTACTCACTACCCAACACCGGAGCACGCGTATTATTTTTATCATCGTAAGGGAAGGGTTAACAACGGGGGTTATTATGATGTGATCTTTTACCAATCAAAAATATATTGAATGACTTTTCTGAATGAAAATAGATTGGTTATTGTTTTGTCAAGATCGGGAATCGAACTTTTCATTATCGGATTGGAGGTCATGTGTACTTTTAAGAGCCTTCAAGGGTTGTCCGTTCTTTGGATGATGGGAATGTTATGCCACAGCCATTTCAATGAAAATATGTGCAAGGAATTTGTCTCTGAAATAATGGAGCGTCCCAAAACTTGGTCTTCTTTACCAAACCCGCAATAGAAGTGGGATGAGCCTGAAATAAACTGGTATTTATAAATTTACACCAAGTAAAATATGGCACTTCAGTAAGGAAAGTGAAATAGCTCAAAAATAGCAATTTATATTAAAAAATACAAAAATGTAATGTTATCTCTGTTTTTTTTTAAATAAACCAATATGTCACATTTATTTTAAATATCATTTTAAAACAATCTGGTGGATTTATTACCTGGCAGCAATCCCTTCTAACCAACCAGACAAAATTAATTAATGGATGTTAAATATTCGCAAAAAATATTCATATTATTATTTACATGTAGTAAAAATTTGAGTGAGATATCAATCATCTATCGTTTACCCAAAGGCTCTATTTATTTTTATTTATTTATAAAGCCTTCCTTCCCGGTGTTGGGTATCTTCTACACGTTGCTTCAAATAACCATCAATATCTCTATAAATATAATAAATACAAGGTTAAGATTTTAGGTATTCCTTCATAATATATTTACGCATTGATTTAAAAAATAATATTAATAATAATCAGAATTTATCGACTACATCGTAAGTATTTTCTGAATATCGGAAACAAATTCGCATTTAAACGCTGTGAGTGCCTCGATCTTGGGTCTTGAGGTGAAAAGTATGCGGGAAGCGCGACACTATATTCGCATCTCACTTTTGCATACGTCACTGAATAGCGAGGAGCGCAATTGTCTCAACCTCGCAAGTGTAAGCCACGCCCGATTTAGCCACCAACCCTGCCGCGCCGCAGTAGCTGTTGAGCTGGCAATGAGACTAGACCTACGCCCGTTCCGTGAGCGGTGCCAGATGGTTTTTTAATGTTTTCAGCAAATAAATCTCAATTTTTATAATTTTTAACTTCAATTATAATTAATTAAGGGGATTATCTATGAATGTTCTTATTTTTCCGATTTAAAATCGCTAATTTTTGATCGCGTACTCACTACCCAACACCGGAACACGCGTTTCATTTTTATCACCGTAAGGGAAGAGTTAAGCACTTCATTGTAAATACAATCTGAAGTGCTTATTGTTAGGTGGCAATCTCTTCCAACAAACCAAACAAAAGTTTATAAAGCAAGTAACGGTGGCAAAAAATATTCAAAAGGTTATTCATATTTATGAAATTTATGGATATATTATTTTTAAAGTATGTTAAAAGTGAGATATCATTAATCAAAGGAAAAGAAAGGAATGGTGGAGAGAGAAGGAAAATCAAGAATGAAACACTTTATATTACTGACTTGAAGTTAAGATTTTTTCTGTCGCTTTTTGAAATACTATATGGTAATGACGGAATGCGTCTAATATAAGTTTTGTAACTTGTTTCAGAGTCTCACTGCATGTACAGTAAAGGATGACGTAAAAAAAGAAGACCAGTGAACTGGGAAAGCCAATAGGCAATCTATGTTTGAACGAAGCTCAAAACCATAATCGGAAAGACGCTGAATATTGTCGGCGTGATAAAGGGGGTGGTGGGTAGGATAGAAACAAATATTATATTATAGTGACAGAATGTGAACTTTGAGTTTATATTTCACATTCTGCTTCTGCTTCTAGCGTTAGCTTATTCGTTAGGAATAATATCAGTCAGGATTTTTCTCATACTGCTAGACGTTATCGAGAATATTATATATCAACAGTGTCATTCAGTTGGTTCAATATCTCTATACCACGCGTGACTGAGTTTTTAGCCATGATATTCGTCCTGTAAGTTGGTACATAGAACAGAGGGTGATTCCTTGCACGGCTATATTTATTGGGTACATATAAACTTAGTGCTTCTAGAATCGCGGGACAGTTTAAGCAGCCTTGAAAAACCTTTCTTAGGAATATCGCATTGGATTCTTGCCTTCTTGTTTCGAGGCTTCTATAGTTACACACCGTGAGAAGTTCAGCATGGTGAGCATATTTTGGGTAATCCCCCTTTGTTCTGTACCATAGATATATGTGGATTTTTTTTTGTATTGGTTTTATATTTTTTTTATATTTGAGCTGATGAGGAGCCCAAACCGTAGATGCATATTCTAATTTGGTTCTAATTAGATAATTATATAAGTTTCGGAGGATATCGGTGCTGTTAAATTCTCTTGATATTCTCATTATAAAACCGAGTAGTTTGTAACAGTCCGATATCAAACGCGAGACATGGTTAACGAATGTGAGTCCGACATCGAAGGTTACGCCCAAATCTTTGAATTCAGAAACTCTGTTTAGTGCCACTCCCTGTATAGTATACTGATGGTGGATTGGTGAAAACGATCGACTATAAGATACACAGACACATGTATTAATGTTGAACAGAAGATGATTTTGCTCGCTCCAGGAGACTAGGGAGTCTAGGCCCTGTTGTAACTGCCAACTGCCATATGGCAACTACTTGCACGGACTTGTGGAGGGCTACCTTTTCTTACCAAACAGAAGGAGGTTTAAACAGATGCGTGAGACTCTCGCGCGGTAGAAGTGAAACTTCTTAGCTCCTAGGAAAAGTTGATTTTATGCATTGCTTTTTTTCCATTCGTTAACGATTTTTATTATTTTTTTAGAATCAGGAAATGGTTATGTGGAATTTAATTCAAGAAAATCTCTGAAATGAAATTTATACTTTTTAATATTAAATATATTCATATTTTAATGTTATTATTAATTATTAAATTAATTATTTAATTATTTACTTATTATTATATGAGTAAATTCATGGATACTTATAATGGAACATGACCTCCGTGGCCTAGTTGGTAGGACGCATGTTTTCCGACTCGGAGGCTGCGGTTCGATTCCCTTTACAACTTATATTAGATTTGTTTTAAAGGGATTCCAGTCTGGTTTAAACTTAAGGTAACTTAAATACTTTCTCGTTGGTTGGAAGAGATTGACGCTTGGCAATAAGTAAGCCAGTATGTACAAGTTTAATAAATAGTTTATAAAAACAACGGTTAGTCAAATGCTACGTTTGGTCAGTGTTATTGCATGGAATTGAATCATGGACCCTCAAAGTTGGTAGTATGAACCGACTGGAAGCATTCGAAATGTGGATGCACCGGAGAATCCTACGGATACCCTGGACGCATATGGTCAGCATCACAAGGGTTCCTCAAAGGGCCAAAGGTGATCGAGAGTTGCTGACTACTATTAAAATCCGAAAGGTGTCCTATTTGGGTCATGTACTTAGAGGAGCATAGTACAAATTACTGCACCTGATCATCCAAGGCAAAATAGAGGGTCGAAGAGGTGCTGGTAGGAAGTAAATCTCTTGGCTCCGCTATATACGTGATTGGACTAGTATAAGGAGCGTTGGGGATCTTTTTCGGGCTGCCGGGGACAAATATGCCTACTCTCAGGTGATATTCAACGTTGGGGGGACCTGACATGACACTAGGAAGAAGAAGATATAAAACCAATGTATGGTGTTAGGAAAAATGCTTTAAAGATAGTTCAAACATATCTCACCTCTGCATTTGATATAACTTTACATATGACCATTTAATGGACTATTTGTTATAAATGTTTGATCATTTATTTCTTAACTTTTATGTTTCATTAAAACGTTTGGTGGATAAATCCCCCAGATGTATCTATGAAACATGAAAATTAAGACATAAATCACAAAACATGTTAAAAAAACAGTCCATAAAATATATAAAGTTAAGAATTTTGAGTTGTATCACCTGCTGAGGTGCGATGTGTTTAAACTTAACTGGTTGTGGTCTTCAAATTGCCCCAGTACTTAGCAAATTGCTCCAGAATACTAAACTCGCCCATTGTTGTGGCAACTTTGTAATGTCTCTTTCTGTCTGAGAGATATTCCAGATACTGTTAACTTTAGCTCTTTTCTAACTTATGATATGGGTCGTTAAAAAGTTTACCATATATTTCTTTTCGCTGTCATTAAAATATTTTTGGGGTGAGTAGGAATTAAAAGAAGGGCAGTAAAATATGTGCGCAGTATGATGGACGATAGTAAACGATGCTTAATTGTTTTTTGAAAGTGTTTTTCTTATTTTTCTTGAATTGTCGTATCTTATCAGAAATTTATCAACATCATGGCAATCCTTAATCCTTATTTTTATGCTGC
This sequence comes from Odontocerum albicorne, assembly GCA_949825065.1. Classification (NCBI taxonomy): domain Eukaryota; kingdom Metazoa; phylum Arthropoda; class Insecta; order Trichoptera; family Odontoceridae; genus Odontocerum; species Odontocerum albicorne. Next base: position 1,888,171 of record OX463865.1, read on the forward strand.
AGTTTGGAATAACTGTTCAGTAGAAATATACCCAAACCATTCCAACAAATTCATAATAAAAGAGATGATGCGTCGTCTTTTGCTACGTTTTTAACCTTTCCCTTCCGGTGCTAAAAAAAATTTACGCGTTCCGGTGCTCTGTGTATTCAATACACATGTAAAAATGAGCGATTTAAAATCGGAAAAATAAGAATATTCAATTAGCATTAGCATTTAAATTTCAATTATATCAAAAGTGATAATAATTGAAATTTAATTGCTGAAAACATGAAAAAATATCGGCCGACGTTAACAAAAATGACGCAGAAACCATCTCGTATGAAAGCCAACTAGCTACTGAGATGGAACTCGGAACACTAAAACTGCATGTTATACCTCGAAGGAAGAAATAACTGCGAACTGAGATTCTATTTCTTGCGTTCCCATATACCGAAGTAGAGTGAGGGTGAGACGTGAATAGCGTCGCTTCCTCACCCATAGCGGTTTTTTAGAATGAATATACTTACGTCACATACTGGCACATGTTTGATTGTAACATATATACTATGCATATCCAGAAAGTAAGTGTACTGAATTTTTGTAGGTTACAATTTTTTTTATTTAAACAAAAAAATTACGTAGTTACCGTAGTACATATGTAAGCTATTTTTCGACATAGTCGCCATTCCTCTCAATGCAGGTGGTGAAGCGGGGTATCAACTTTTTGATGCCTTCCTCAAAGTAGTTTCCCGCTAACCCCTCCGTCCACTTCTCCACCTCTTTCTTTACCTCCTCGTCGGTTGAAAACCTTTTTCCACTCATGTGCAGTTTCAGAGAGGTAAAGAGATAGTAATCTGAAGGTGCTAGGTCAGGGGAATGCGCGGGATGGTTCAGGACATCCCATTTAAACGAGGCGAGCAGTTCCTTCGTGGCGTTGGCCGTGTGTGGTCTGGCATTGTCGTGCAGCAGGCAGACTCCCTTTGTCAGCATGCCTCTCCTCTTGTTCTGAATCGTCCTCCGCAATTTTTTTAGGGTCTCACAGTATCTTGCAGAGTTGATGGTTTCTCCTTGAGGCATATATTCAATTAAAATTATGCCTTGTTAGTCCCAAAACACGGATGCCATGATTTTCTTGGCTGAAATTGTGGTTTTGATCTTTTTGGCGGAGGGTGAAGAGGTGTAACGTGACCGTTTTTAAACTCGCGACACCACTTGTACACACTCGTACGATTCATAGCTTTATCACCATATGCAGTTTTCACCTCATTATAAATCTCAACCGGAGGTTTTCCCTTCCAAACGAGATAACGGATGACGCCGCGTATTTCGCACTTGGCGGGAGATTGGATTGACATTTTTCACGAAACTTGTTGTCGCGTCGACACTTATCAACGTACTGACCTCGAACCGGTCTCGTTGCGGAGGGGAAGGGTCAGGCTACACGGAAGTGTAGCCAACATGTCAAAAATAAAATCCATCCGGTCGTGAGAGCCTCAGTACACTTGCTTTCTGGATACGCCTCGTATATATATTTGTAAGATATAAGCACCATCGTACTATCCTTTAAGTTAACCATATGTATATTTATTTTGGAATAATTTCAATCCATAAAAAAATGAGTTCAAATCCCGAGTTAAAGCGATCGTTCGATCGTTGCTGGGCCTCATAGTCAAGGGTCCCCTCGCCATCCCAACGTCAATTCAGTTGGAAAATGAAGCTGTGCCAAGGAGTTATTTCAAATGAGGGAGCCGTTGCACACCAGCAAACTCACTGGCTACACCGCTGTACTTGATCCGATGGAACATTGAAGTGAGACGATCGAAGCACATTAGCATGTATAATTGTCTTTTTTGAAAGAATACATATTACCGAAGTCATAGGTATCCTTATACCCCCCAAACACTAGGCAAAAAAAAAGCTTGTGTTTTTCAAGGGGAGTAGCACAGTGCGGGGTTCGAACCGACGACATTCCGCAAGGAAGTCCTGTGAATTTCTACGTGGCTATTCACCTCAGCTGGAGCGCCCTTGAGGAAAGTCTGCTCTCGAAACGCTGCTGTATAAATTGTCCTTTTATTATTATTATTAGGAGAAAGCAAACTCTTTTCAAGGGCGCTCTAATTTGAGATTTAAACCCACTGTTATTGACACATTAAAATTATTTTTAAAATAAATGTTGTATTTACAATTGCGTTGTATATAGTATAATCTGGCAAACTTGTTAATATGTGACAATCTTTACTTACCAACCAGAAATATGTTAAATATGCCTTAAGTAAAATCCAGGAAAGCATTCTTTTTTAAAATCAGGATTCCAATGGGAATCGAACCCGTAACCACCGAATTGAAAGTAGTCATCTTATCAACTAGGACATAGAGGTCTTCTTTAAATATGTCTTAGTTGAGTGTCAGGAAAGGAAGGTGGTGATTATGGCCATTCGATTATACTATATACTTCTGCACATCTGCATGTCTGAAAACTTACCAAGGAAATATCGGCTTGAGGCGTAGTACAGTGTTTATATGTGTAGTGTTTACAAATGAGAGATTTAAGTATTTGGAAACGCTCCGGAATTATAACTGCGTATTGTCACATCAGAGGCCACCGATTGCGAAGTGATAGGAGCGCCACACACGGTCGTATCAAGCAACTCCAATTTAAAGTACGCCGTATAACGGCCGTTCTGTTATAGCGCGTACTTTGAAATTTTAAAGAATTTGAAATTGTAAAATCCATTCTTAATTCGCAGGCCGCACAAAAAGAGGTGGTGGGTCAGATTTGACCTGACAGCCGTAGATTACTGACTCCTGCTCTAGACAGTGAAATGTCAGACCTTGAATATGCTGACACATTAATCTAGAGGCCGGCTACACTCTTTGGATCCAAATAGTGTCAGAAATTCGCAAGATCCTACAAATAACTTGTCAAAAAGCGTGTCTTAACATTTTTTGATGTGTGTCCAACCAACTGACAAAAGAAATCCTGCAGATCCTGCAAGGTATGTGCTAAGAACAAGAAGAGAAGTGAGACTCAGTTCATGTGTAAGGAGTGTAATGTAGCTCTCGACAAAGGAGAATGTTGCCAAAGTTATGTTGCAATGTTGCCAAAGACAAAGGAGAATGTTGCCAAAGTTATGTTGCAATGTTGCCAAAGACAAAGGAGAATGTTGCCAAAGTTATGTTGCAATGTTGCCAAAGACAAAGGAGAATGTTGCCAAAGTTATGTTGCAATGTTGCCAAAGACAAAGGAGAATGTTGCCAAAGTTACTACACTTAACTAAATTATGAAAGTACTTTAAACAAATTTAAAACAGGTTTGTTTTTACGTTACTAATGTTTACTTTTATATATTTCAATTTATGTAAACACTTCACAAAAAATTGAATTCGTCAAAAGTAAGCCGGGCAATGGAAATGTCTCGATTTTAATCGAGCCTTAAAGTATTTAGTAGATTTTGATAGAAACATTTCATTGAAGATGGTCTCATTTTGCGACATTCGGAAATTTTAATGTATTTCCTTCGATCCAGACCATGAGGGACAAAAACTAACCTTTCTCTTCCTGTGCTAAAAAAAATCCGTCCGTTCCGGTGATATGTATTCAATACACATCAATACGTATGTAAAAATGAGCGATTTAAAATAAGAATATTCATAGCCAATCACTTAAATTAATTAAATTTGAAATCAAAAGTGATAACAATTTAAATTTAATTGCTGAAAACATGAAAAAAAAATATCGGACGACGTTCACAAAACGGACGGAGCGACCAACTCGAACGAAAGCCGGTTGGCTACTAAAAAGAGAGAAGCGACCGAACTGAGATTCTATTTTTTGCGTTCCCATATACAATACCAAAGTAGAGTGAGAGTGAGATGTGAATAGCATCGCTTTCTCACCCATGGCGGTTTTTAAGAATGAATATACTACGTCACACACTAGCACACGTTTGATTGTATTGGTGAATTTATTCCCGATTTTCACAAAATATCTCTGATGTGGCCGATAAGTGCTAATTATTATTAATATAATTTTTTCATTCAATGCGTAAATGTATTACGGAGGAATACCTAAAATCTGAACCCAGTATTTGTTATATTTATAGAGATATTAAAGTGTTTAGAAGCAATGTGTACTAGTTACACATCACAAGACAGGAAGGGTTAAAAATGTTTATCTACATGTATATCATATATTTAGTTATTGGAGGTGTATAATATTTTTTTCCCAATAGATTTGTTTGAGAGAAATTGTGGAGTACTTCCTATACAATACCATAAAACAGAAAATATCCTTCCCTTCATACTCCGACGATAACTACCTGGTGCTTTCCGTAGTGCCTGAAAAAGCTTTTTTTATTATGTAATAAATTTCAAAGTTTGACTGCTGTTCACATTTGAATAATGTTTCTTAAAGTTTTGTTTTTTTATTTTGTATAATTATTATATGATTTTTTTGTTAACCTTTCCTTCCCTGTGTTGGGTATCTTCTACACGTTGCTTCTAATAACCATCAATATCTCTATAAATATAATAAATACAAGTTTAAGATTTTAGGTATTCTTCCATAATATATTTACGCATTGATTTAAAAAATAATATTAATAATAATCAGAATTTATCGACTACATCGAGGTGTTTTGTAAAGATCGAAAACAAATTCGCATTTAAACGCTGCGAGTGCCTCGTCTTGACGATAGGTGAATAGTATGCGGGAAGCGCGACGCTATATTCGCATCTCACTCTTGCATACTAGACTGAATTGCGAGGAGCTGAATTGTCTCAACGTCGCAAGCATAAGCGTAAGCGCCGGGGTATGCGACTGACATTCCGCGCCGCTAGTAGCTTCTAAGCTTGCAAATAGGTTAGACGTACGCCCGTTCCGTGAGCGGTGCCAGATGGTTTTTTAATGTTTTCAGCAAATAGATCTCAATTATTATAATTTTTAACTTCAATTATAATTAATTAAGGGGATTATCTATGAATGTTCTTATTTTTCCGATTTAAAATCGCTAATTTTTGATTGCGTAGTCACTACCCAACACCGTAACACGCGTATTATTTTTATCACCGTAAGGGAAGGGTTAAGGCTGCGGCCGTAAATAATAATAATTTGTGCTATACACTCAAGAACTTACCAAGAGAACTTTTTTTATCCACTTTGCCCGGATTTCTCCTGTTACACAAATAGGGTAAGAGCTACGTATTTCTCGTGGGCATTTATGAATAGTATGGAATAGGGTCAAGGGTTTTTTTTATCAGTAATCAGATTTCTCTTAACTATCGAAACACTTAATAATCGCGCACTATTATTTTTTTATAATACTGTATAACGCTTCCGTTGTATACAGAACAACCTAGTGGACTAATTGCCACTTGGCAATGTCTTCCTCCCAACCAGAAAGAAATATATTTAATTAACACCAGACTGGAATTCTTTTTTGAAAAACCTGGGTTTCAGAAATTATGCACCCGTAACCAGTGGAAGATAGGTGTCATTCCAATTAGGTTACGAATGACATAATATTTTATTTATTTATTATTTATTTTACACATGACAATAAATATACACAATTTGCAAAAAAAAACAATAGGTAATTTAATTTGGACACACAATTTTAATGGATGCATTTAAAAGCTGGTTGCCTTTCATTTGTTGTGTCCCCAGTAAATGAGAAAATAAATATATACTTCTTTCCGATTTTTGATTGTATGAAACCCCGTTGCACATTCTCATCAACCTGACAAACAGTGGCACTTAATTACATATGTATACATCACGCCGCGAAATCAAACTCCTCACACTTCATCACTCCAGACAGATTAAAAACTATCACCCCACAATGTACCGCACATAATCATGAAAACACTTTTTTTAAATATACAAAAATGTTATTATAAAACAACAAATTAAAGTGCATATATATTTTTCCCTTTTGTACATAGTACATACATAAAAACCATTACGCCATTTCCCTCTCGGGAAACGCAGAGAGGACCGAGCGCCATGCTTTTCTATCTCGAAACATATCCTTAGCCTCCTCTGCATCCATACTACGATTTATCTGACTTTCTATATTTCATTTCTTCAAAATATCATTTACTTGATCCGATCATACTTTCCATAGTCTTCTCACATGTCTTCCACTCGTATTTGTACTATATATTGGTTTTGTTACTCTTTCTTCATTCGGTCCACACGCCCAAACCATCTAAGCGTTCTTTTCTTTATCTTCCTTAACACATCAGCACTAAGTTCACATTCATCTTCTTCTTACTGGCACTGTCCCAACTCATGGCCTAGGTAGGCTGTTGGGGTCGGCTTTTCTCGTTCTTAGGCTGTATATTCTTCGGTTCTGGGTGTCGCTTTCATCTAGGCCGTTTCTCTGCAGGATTTTGGAGCATTGAGTCATCCAGGAGTTTTTTGATCTTCCTCTGGACGGGTGTCGAGGAAGATCCACAGACATTGCCTGATTTACAGTATGGTCTGGTGGTCTCCGTCTTATGTGCCTATACCATCTCAGCTGTCACTCTTCCCGCTTACTATTTATTTCAGTGACCCCCAGGCTACCACGAATGCATGAGCTCTTAATTTTATATTTTAGTAATACCGTTTAGTGATATTAAGTTCACATACATCTCTAGCCATGTTACTTATCTTTTACAATTGGCGCAAATCAGCCTTAAAATATAGAATGGGCTGCCTTATTAACAAGTCAGTGTACAAAATTTATAGTTACGTAAATATGCATAGTAGACAGGGGCGTTATACTGCCGGTGAGGGTTGTTTCAAATTTTTGACAATTTATTGTTTGAGGAAGGGAGAAATATGAGGTGGTCGTTAAGGAACAAGATTATGTATAACGGAAGACGTTAAAACACAATGGGTGGGGTAAAAGTGTGCTGTTAAAAAGGTATTCCTGCATTCACCCTTAATCCTTTAAATGCCTCAATTTAATAAAAAGTTAGGTACATTATTTGAAGACATATAAAAAGGAAACGTTTCTTTTTAAAGATTTAAATATGGTACTAAAATACTGTTTTCATGATAGTCTACGACACTATTTTAGTACCAGCTTTGATGTATACCATAGAGTAAAACGTGGATAAATTATAATAAGAGCTGAATAAATGCAGTAAAAATATATACACTGAGAAAAATACAGGTGGTAATGTTTGACGGAATACGGAATGAAGTGATAAGGGATGAATGTGAACTTAAGATGTTTGACAAAAATGTTTGACAGAATACGGAATGAAGTGATAAGGTATGAATTTGAACTTAAGATGTTTGACAGAATTCGGAATGAAGTGATAAGGGATGAATTTGAACTTAAGATGTTTGACAGAATACGGAATGAAGTGATAAGGGATGAATGTGAACTTAAGATGTTTGACAAAAATGTTTGACAGAATACGGAATGAAGTGATAAGGGATGAATGTGAACTTAAGATGTTTGACAGAATACGGAATGAAGTGATAAGGGATGAATGTGAACTTATGATGTTTGACAAAAATGTTTGACAGAATACGGAATGAAGTGATAAGGGATGAATATGAACTTAAGATGTTTGACAGAATACGGAATGAAGTGATAAGGGATGAATGTGAACTTAAGATGTTTGACAAAAATGTTTGACAGAATACGGAATGAAGTGATAAGGGATGAATTTGAACTTAAGATGTTTGACAGAATACGGAATGAAGTGATAAGGGATGAATGTGAACTTAAGATGTTTGACAAAAATGTTTGACAGAATACGGAATGAAGTGATAAGGGATGAATGTGAACTTAAGATGTTTGACAGAATACGGAATGAAGTGATAAGGGATGAATTTGAACTTAAGATGTTTGACAGAATACGGAATGAAGTGATAAGGGATGAATGTGAACTTATGATGTTTGACAAAAATGTTTGACAGAATACGGAATGAAGTGATAAGGGATGAATATGAACTTAAGTGGTTTGACAGAATTCGGAATGAAGTGATAAGGGATGAATGTGAACTTAAGATGTTTGACAGAATACGGAATGAAGTGATAAGGGATGAATGTGAACTTAAGATGTTTGACAAAAATGTTTGACAGAATACGGAATGAAGTGATAAGGGATGAATGTGAACTTAAGATGTTTGACAGAATACGGAATGAAGTGATAAGAGATGAATATGAACTTAAGTGGTTTGACAGAATTCGGAATGAAGTGATAAGGGATGAATGTGAACTTAAGATGTTTGACAGAATACGGAATGAAGTGATAAGGGATGAATGTGTACTTAAGAAGTTTGACAAAAATGTTTGACAGAATACGGAATGAAGTGATAAGAGATGAATATGAACTTAAGTGGTTTGACAGAATTCGGAATGAAGTGATAAGGGATGAATGTGAACTTAAGATGTTTGACAGAATACGGAATGAATTGATAAGGGATAAACGTGAATTTAAGATGTTTGACTGAAATGTTTGACAGAATACGGAATGAAGTGATAAGGGATGAATGTGAACTTAAGATGTTTGACAAAAATTTTTGACAGAATACGGAATGAAGTGATAAGGGATGAATGTGAACTTAAGATGTTTGACAGAATACGGAATGAAGTGATAAGAGATGAATATGAACTTAAGTGGTTTGACAGAATTCGGAATGAAGTGATAAGGGATGAATGTGAACTTAAGATGTTTGACAGAATACGGAATGAAGTGATAAGGGATGAATGTGAACTTAAGATGTTTGACTGAAATGTTTGACAGAATACGGAATGAAGTGATAAGGGATGAATGTGAACTTTAGATTGACATGTTGAGTTGGATGAGATGGCTGGACATGAAGAACGAATGAATGAAGAAAGATCAATAAAATAAATTTATATTTCAAATGTGAGTTAAAAGCTTGAAAGAAGAAGACGAAAGAAAATATGATTGGATAAAGAGAACGATATTTTGAAAAAGGAAATGAAAAAAATTAAATCAATTGTAGGAGCTGGGTGAGAAGGTGTATGAATGTAGAAGAGGCGAAATATGTCTGCCGAGATTAGAAAACTTGGCACTTTGTCCTCTCTATTTACCTCGATAGGGAAGAAGCTTGATGGTATGCATGCATAATATTGCTAGTTGTTTATAATAGTGTTCAAAGGAGCTGATTTTTCGAATTCGATTTCCGATGGACTTCGGTCATCGGAAAAACGACAGTTTATTTTACTCGCAAGCGTTAAGTCGTAAAATTTGTCAAAAGAAAGAAGTAAGGGTAACTAAATAAATTCAAATGATCAACAATCGACTTTCGTAATTAAAATAATTTATACTACAAGGGCTGCAAAAGTTCTAACGAAATGATAAAAAGTGTTATGAAGCCGATAGTACCCTGAATTTTCGTTGTTTATCGCCTGAATTTATAGCGTGACCTTATTACTAAATACTAAAGTTTAATTACTTTTTTACTGCAGTTATTCGTACTTGAAATAAAATTGCGTGCAAGTTTATCGTAGTTCCCTTAAACAAAAAAGTTGCGTGATTTTGTTACCTAAATTTTACAGTTTGGAGTGTATAAGACCCGACTCCACTGCAAATCATGAAATTTTACGGTCAGAAGTTATTATTTAGTTTTTATGCTGAACTATTAGGGGTTATCATAAGTTGTGTCCGTTTTTTTTTTTCAATTTAAAAATGAGCACCAAAAGTAAAACAAAATGGTAAATGTTATATCTCATTCGAAAGAATTTTTTTTGATCTACAATATATTGTGTTTGCTTTTACGTTACATATATTATTTTATTTGATTACAAGCCTTCAAAATGGAATGTCAAGTAGACGAAAGTGAGCATTTTTGACACGTCCTTCTATTTGCGTTCAATCGAGGGAATAAAGCTGCCAAAGCTGCTCGCGATATTTGCGAATGTACGGTGAAGATGATTTGAATGAAAGGACAGCTCGTCGATGGTTTTTGCGTTTCAAAGACGGTAATTTCGACCTGAAAGACATGGAGCGTTCCGGACGACCAATGGACTTTGATGAAGACCACTTAAACCATATGATTCCCTTCCCAAAAGGGGATCTTCGTGAATAATATGGTTTAAGCGGTACTCATCAAAGTCCACTGGCTGTTCGGAAAACTCCATGTCTTTCAGGTCGAAATTACCATATTTGAAACGCAAAAACCATCGACTAACTGTCCTTTTCTTCATATCATCTTCATCGTACATTCGCAAATATCGCGAGCAGATTTGACAGCTTTATTCCTTCGATTGAACGCGAACAGAAGGACGTGTTGAAAATGCTCACTTTTGTCTACTTGACATTCCATTTTAAAGGCTTGTAATCAAATAAAATAATATATGTAACGTAAAAGCAAACACAATATCTTGTAGAGCAGAAAATTTTCTTTCGAATGACGTACAACCTTTACCATTTTGTTTTACTTTTGGTGCTGATTTTTAAATTGGAAGAAAACGGACACAACTTATTTTAATACCCAATATAAACACGGGCCTATGTGTTTTATACGTTTATGGTAGATTTAATTCTTGATGAAGTAAGATATATTTAAAATAATAGTTCTGAGATGTAAAATTATAGATATAAGCTTATCAGGTTAAAATAAATTTCTAGCAGTATGCAAACAAATTGCGTATTCTAATTGATAAAGCGCATGCCTGCCAACTTGTGAGTTACCGGTTCCTTTCCCATTAAAAAACTGTCATTAAAAAAAAAAGGATTCCGTTCTGTTCTTAAGGAGGTATTCTTCTCTAGAGGTGTGAATTTCGGGCGTTTTTCAGACTTAATAAAAAAAAACTAAAACATTTTCATATGCACTTTTTACAGTTTGTTTATTGATGATTTGAGAATGTACCAAAAAAATTGTTTTTTTTTTTATTTAAGATGTTATCAGCTGTTATACTAGGTAAGTCCAGAAAGTAAGTGTACTGAATTTTTGTAGGTTACAATTTTTTTTATTTAAACAAAAAAATTACGTGGTTACCGTAGTACATATGTAAGCTATTTTTCGACATAGTCGCAATTCCTCTCAATGCAGGTGGTGAAGCGGGGTATCAACTTTTTGATGCCTTCCTCGAAGTAGTTTCCCGCCAACCCCTCCGTCCACTTCTCCACCTCCTCCTTTACCTCCTCGTCGGTTGAAAATCTTTTTCCACCCATGTGCAGCTTCAGGGAGGTAAAGAGATAGTAATCTGAAGGTGCTAGGTCAGGGGAATGCGCAGGATGGTTCAGGACATCCCATTTAAACGAGGCGAGCAGTTCCTTCGTGGCGTTGGCCGTGTGTGGTCTGGCATTGTCATGCAGCAGGTAGACTCCCTTTGTCAGCATGCCTCTCTTATGAATCGCCCTCCGCAATTTTTTTAGGATCTCACAGTATCTTGCAGAGTTGATGGTCTCCCCTTGAGGCATATATTCAATTAAAATTATGCCTTGAGAGTCCCAATACACGGATGCCATGATTTTCTTGGCTGAAATTGTGGTTTTGAACTTTTCTGATCATCATGCACAGACGTACGACCGTTTTTAAACTCGCGACACCACTTGTATACACTCGTACGATTCATCTCGTATATTGTCGTAGAAACAAGAGGGCGAGCTGGTCGACATGATTGAACCCTTTTGTAAATTTAAAACAAAAATCGTATACAGTTTCTTGATAAAAAATAATGTCATTATAGTTGGTACCAAAGAGAAAATAAAATCGTAAAATGGTGGCTGTTCATTTTTTTACCCTTTTTTTTCAAATATTAATTTTTTTTTATGTATGGTTAAATAAATAGTTATGATTTTTTCAAGGTAGGGACGATATATAAATATTTATTAAAGTTTTATATTAAATTTAAAAGCAATCGAATAAATATAACTTGAGATTTTATGTCGACCAGGTTGAAAAAAGTAGTTTCGAGAAAAACGCGTTTCAAGTTTTGAGATTATTGTCCGAGTCATACCGGTGCGGCGTAATTATTGCTTCATTTATAGTTATAACTTCGTAAATATTAAAATTTCCTTTTGAGAACATATTTTCAAAGGTCTAAACTTTAAAAATATGCAAAAAAATTAATTTCTAGAGTAGAATATCCCCTTAACCCTGAGAGATCGGCGCACTGATATAGCAGTGGAAGAAATTTGTTCTACCCTTGTATTCTAAATGAATATCCTTCATTTAGAATACAAGGGTACATATTCTAAAATATATTTATGTTGTAAAAATATATATTTTTTGTTTTTTTGTTGTTTAAAATAAATATTTATCACGAATGTCCGAATCGTAAATATATCTCAGCGTCTAGATAGACAATTATATTTTTTTCTCGTAGCGCTCTCAGGGTTAAAGCCTCTGAAATATCTATGTGGTTGGTTGAAATAGATTGCCAGATGGCAACACACTCGTCAGTTTGTTTTGTGTGCAACGAAATGATCATACAATATAATAATAACAATATTTTAAATGAGTACTGTCAGACAGTGGTTTTTAATGAATATTTTCATCCAATGCTTTTCAAAACAACTGGCGCCATCTGTGTGATGTGTTTGTAATTTGAATACAACATAACGGCGGCCATTTTTTTAATATTCTAAATTCAAATGAAGGCATATAAATTGCGCGGGAAACCCGCCGCAAAAGTAATTAATTTTGCATCCCTCTTTTTGGCTTAAAAGTTATGCGTAGTTTCACAGCCTGTTTGCTCTAAGGCGGCTTATTTACTTCAAATTTAGTGATGTAGCTTTGCGAAATGGGTGAATTTAAAAAATGTGATATTCAAGTAGTATTTTATATAGAATTAACATAAATAGACAAATAATTTGGTTGACATCGATAGTCTTCCGTAAGACTGCAGTAATGAATTGTTAAGAACTCTACGTCAAAAATGTCGAATGGGACTGTATGTGGTTTGCTGTCTACTGAAAGCATGATAGTGTTAAGCTAGGGTTTAAGAAAGCGGTGTCGTTATATAGCGCCCGTAACAAAACGTTGTCTATGCAAACCATATGGCGTTGGTTTCCTTGAGAGCGTTGGTTGTGTCGTTATATAGCACCCGTAACAAAACGTTGTCTATGCAAACCATATGGCGTTAGTTTCCTAGAGAGCGTTGGTTGTGAGTGTAACGTCACATAGCTGTGTCGCCATTTGCATGACGGCCATCATAGCGCAACAAACAGTCGTGGGACGGGTTTTCCCGTGTAGCAGTGACCGTTTTAAAATAAAAAAATGAGTGGAAACGTAATTTAATTTGGACCAGCGAAAATGACGAAATATTGATTGATTTTGTAAGAAATAATGAAGCTTTATATAATGTGAAGAGCAAAGACTATAGAAAAGCCCAGTTGAAACAAAATATGTGGAATAATATCGGGACTACACTTGAAAAATCAGGAATGTATGTATATTGTATATTGATAAGGTTGTATTCCTGCTTTGCCTTGCTGGGGGTTTATTTGATTAATTATTCAAACCAAATTTAAAAGAACTTAATGTTAATTCTTCCTTAAAAAAATAAAAGTCAAACTAATACTTCATAAATTCGTTCACGGATCTGTCAGATTTGAAGTTTCCAACTGACAGTTGTAGGTTCTCATTTCAGCCGTTTGGCGGCGCGCCAGGCGGATGCAACGCAAACTACTTACGCATACGTCCATTCTCCACTGCAATACGCTCTCTGATACGTCCGCAGCATCACGTCATGTTACGGCCGTTACATATCAATACCGTTATCTTAGGAAACCCTAGAAGAAGAATCCTAGAGTTTAGTAAGTGAATTGTATGAGAGAGCAATTCAGTCTAGTATGCAAGAGTGAGATGCGAATATAGTGTCGCGCTTCCCGCATACTATTCACCTATCGTCAAGACACAAGGTCGAGGCACTCACAGCGTTTAAATGCGAATTTGTTTCCGATATCTTCACAAAATACCCACGATGTAGTCGATAAATTCTGATTATTATTAATATTATTTTTTAAATCAATGCGTAAATATATTATGGAGGAATACCTAAAATCTTAACCTTGTATTTATTATATTTATAGAGATATTGATGGTTATTAGAAGTAACGTGTAGAAGATACCCAACACAGGGAAGGAAAGGTTAATACAATATTTTCTTCGGTCCCAGTAGGAGCCTTCGGGTTTACAGCCTCTGTAGAAGGCAAAGAATGCGCGGTTCGTCGTTGAACTAGTTGGAAATACTACCATTTAGCGCGTGCGAGTATTTTTATGAGACGACCTCGTTTATTAGACTAGAATTATTTTTTTATGGAACCATCGGATATCGAACTCAAAACCTTCGGTCGGAAGTCCTGATTGTTACTACTAGACTGCGGAGGTTTGTTTTATTGCAAAATCTCAACAGGGAAATTGCGTGAGGGTAAGCATATACGCAAAAATAAAGCTTTTAAAAGTTTTCAGTTAGAAACTGACGATGCTGGAATCGTCTGGGAAATAAAAAGCGATAAGCGTTGAAAATCCTTTTGAAAGCATATGATCAAAGCGCCCTCAGGGTGTATTCGAGTATTTTACAACACTTTTACGGCACTCCGCCTCCAAAATACCCATCAGTTACACAGGTGGGGCACGGTTAAACGGGAAATTACCACAACCAACTTCATACGCTGGATACTTAGTTATTATAACTGTGACCATTTTTTATATTTCATAACTGGGATTTAAAAAAAAGGTAGAATTTGATTTTTTTAAATCTTTAAATAAAAAAAACATTTAATTATTTTTCTTTCTCCAATGCTATACCCATAGTCTGTTATAATCAGGATTGCTCCAATGCTATACCCATAGTCTGTTATAATCAGGATTGCTTTCATTGAGATGTTAACTCCAAGTTATCTTTCCATCTTTTTGGAGGTCTTCCTGAGGGACAACTGCCGATAGTTTCTGTATTGCTGTGTAGAGGACTCTTGTATTTATTTTATTTATTTATTTAGCACTTTTATTGCAAATACAATCTGGCGGGCTTATTGCCAGGTGGCAATCTCTTCCAACCAACCAGACTAAAGTAAATGGAGCAAGTTACATGGTCGCATAAATCATGTAAATGACTATCCATCCCCACGAAATCCATAAACATATAAATGAGCATATGCCCATGAACCCCACAAAGACGGACAATCACCCGAACATAATTTTTCATGTAAAGTGAGATATCATCAATCAAAAAAAAAGGATGGGGTGTTAGAGAGGAAAGGAAAAGAAAAATCGGGAATGAAACACGTTATTTTACTGACTAGAACTTAAGAGTTTTTCAGTCGTTTTGCCAAGGACGGAGTGAGTCTTATATTGGTTTGTAACTGATTCCAGAGTCTCACTGCATGGACAGTAAAGGACGACGTAAAAAAAGAGGAGCGGTGAACTGGAAAGGCCAATAGATAATCTCTGTTTGAGCGTAGCGCTTTTCCATGATTGGAAAGACGCTGAAAATTTGTATCCATCCCCACGAAATCCATAAACATATACGTGAGCATATACTCACGAACCCCACAAAGACGGACAATCACCCGAACATAATTTTTCATGTAAAGTGAGATATCATCAATCAAAAGGAAATGAGCTGAAGTGGTGTTCAATTTGTTAAATAACACTGTATAACAGAATGATTTGTACTTAAATGTGGAAAAAGTTGACACATTATCTGAAATAAAGACGTATTATGCTATCCATTATTTTCTCATGACCTCTCCAGTGTGAGTCTTAACTTATCTCACAATTTTCAGATTTTTTAATAAGTGTGTCCATTAATAACTTATATTTATTTCCACATTTTTCTTTAAATTTAGATTTGTGATCTGTGTTATTAAGAAAACCTTTTTTAGATGTACTCGTTGAATCCAAAATATTAAAAAAAACAACTGAAGTAAAAACATCAAAAAGGCAATATCTGCTTCAGCATGGAGCGAATCTGTCGTCACTGAAAATTTTTAACGAGATATGAGCGGGTGATGGGACATTTGAAGACCCAAATGCCACAACTCCTTCAATGCAACTGGATGGGGAAATATTAGCCGGTTGTGATTAATTTAAGTATCTGGGCTCACTCATTCACAAAGACGGTGGGTGCGCCGCGGATGTTGACCATAGAATGAGTGTGGGATGGATGAAATTCAGATCGGTAACAGGAGTCTTGTGTGACCTAAAAATGCCTATAAAACTAAAAGGAAAGGTATACCAGACTATCGTAAGACCCGCGATTAGGTATGGCTCAGAATGCTACTTGAAACAGCAGAAATGGGAATGCTTAGGTGGTCGGCAGGAGTATCACTGAAAGATAAAATTAAGAGCTCATGCATTCGTGGTAGCCTGGGAGTCACTGACATAAACAGTAAGCTGGAACAGCCCCTACTCTAGGCAACTTGAAACAGCAGAAATTCGAATGCTTAGGTGGCCGGCAGGAGTATCACTGAAAGATAAAATTAAGAGCTCATGCATTCGTGGTAGCCTGGGAGTCACTGACATAAACAGTAAGCTGGAACAGTGACAGCTGAGATGGTACGGGTACATAAGACGGAGACCACCAGACCATACGGTAAATCAGGCAATGTCTGTGGATCATCCTCGACAGCCATCCAGAGGAAGATCAAAGAACTCCTGGATGGCTCAATACTCCAAAATCCTGCAGATAAGCGGCCTGGATAAAAGCGACACCCAGAACCGAGGTAAATACAGCCTGAGAACGAGAAGAGTAGACCCCAACAGCCTACCTAGGCAAAGAGTTGGGACAGTGCCAGGAAGTAGAAGAGGATGAGCGGGTGATGGGACAGTTAAGAACTTTATTTAAAAGTAATAAAAATGACGATAGTAATATAGAAGGGAAATTCTTCACTCCGGTAAAAGTCAGGACTTCATCCTACCAGCCACGATCTTTGACATGTTCGCACCAATTCATATACTCGTATATTGAGGGGCACCATAAAATTAAAAAAAATTAAAAAAATCCCATTTGATTTCAGAAAACAGTGTCACCATTCACATACCCCATAAAATTGTGACACTTCCTTTTTTGCAACACCCTGCTCGCTATTTAGGGTTTGTTTATGCCCGAAGGCTCTTAACACTGGGAAGTATTTCTACCCCACCATTTATTTTTGTATGATTTTTGTATATACTCGTATATCGAAATATATTCAAAAACATATGTACAACACGATTTTTATCGTAGTTGAAGATCACCTCTCCATTTCTATATCAATTAGGTTGGAAAGAGATGCTGTGCCGTGAAGTTTGTTTTTAGAGAGTACGCTGTTACACACCAGCAAACTCACTGGCCACACTGCTGTACTTCATCCGATTGCACACCGAAGTGAGACGACTGGAGTAAAAGAATATGTATGACCAACGTCATAACCAGGCCTTGAAGGAGCGGGTGAATAGTTGTACCTTCAGAGATGCTCTAAAGTGTTATCTTCTGGATAGTTAGTGGGTTTCTCAGTGGTTAATGGGTCTCTTATTTGCTTTTTTTTCTTCTTTCTTTTCTCTCTTTTCGCTGGTGGTGAATTGGGGATTGTGCGTGCGTGTTTGTGCGCTATCTTCTCATTCATTCTTTTATTACAGCTTAACTACGAGTATTTCAATGTATTGTGTCGTGGTTTTTTTATGTGTAAACAGCATTTCCCATTTGTTGTCATTTTACTTTTATAAAATTTGGACCCCTTTGAGACTTTTCTTTTTTCCGTTCTTGCTGACAGCTAACCTGAGGTGGTATATGTGGGTTTACTTTTTATTTTGTTTTCTACCGTACATTTTTTTTAAATCTAGATATACAGGGGGGCTGGAAGCCCACCGATGTCCTTGTGGTCGGGCTCGCCCTACATTCTCTCTCTGTCTCTCTCTCTCTCTCTCTCTGTGGTTGCAGTCCTAAGACTGGTTTGCAGCAATTTCAACTCTTCTCCTCCATTCCCCCCTGTCCTGTGCGGCTCTTTTTAAATCTGTATATGTTGAGCAGCGCACGTCCACCAACAGGTCCTCCAGGTACTCTCGGCGTGGGCGTCCCCTAGAGTTTGTCCCCTCGGTCATACCCTCCATTATGGCATGCAAAAGGCCCTCTTGTCGTATTATATGACCGATCCATCTTGCACGCCTTTCGGACAAGATCCTGAGCAGGTGCCTTCCTCCTTCGATTCGTTGGAGAACCTCTTCATTCGTGATGTGGTCTCTCCAGGAAATTCCTAATAGTCTTCTATAGGACCACATCTCAAAAGCCTCTAGTCTCCGTCTATCTCTTTCGGATAGGCACCATGTCTCGCAGCCGTACATCAAGATACTCCATACATAGGTCTTGATGAGGAGTATTCTCAGTTTTAGGTCTATATTATTTGATTCTATTATTTTCGACCTTTTATTAAATGCAAGTCTGGCCTGATGTATACGGCTGTCGACCTCGCTCTTAGACCGACCGTCCCATGTTATTTTGCTCCCGAGGTAGACAAACTCTTTGGTGTTCTTTAGTGGTTTACCCGACATCACTATTCTCATCTGGTGTTGCGCTCGGCCTACAGTCAGCAGCTTTGTTTTGTCTTTATTTATCTTCATACTGTAGTTATTTTGAAGAATGCTTTCCATAGTTGTTAAGGCCTCTTGTAGTTCCTCTTCACTTTCAGCAACCATAGCAATATCAGCAACCATAGCCCTACATTAGTGGGGTGTATCTTGGCCTGGGAAATGTTTGTGGGATGGGCCGGACCTTTAAATGTCTTCTCTCTTCAATGTATTATATTTTTATGTCATCTATTTATTTTCTGTGCTTCTTTTATCTCTTCGTATTCTAAATGTGCAAGGGTGAATTAAAAAAAATTAAAAAAAAAGAATTTAAAAAAAAATAGAATAAATAAACCGCTCAATTTGAAAAACCTTTTAACTTGATACCAACGAGAATTCGAATCCGTAACCTTCTGGTTTTAAACATTTCATTTTATTTATTTAAGTAATCCTTAATAAACATTTTTTGTAAGGTTTTATTTTATACACGTTTATATCTCAAACACTAATCTAATTTATATATTATATCTTTAAACTAAATTAATTTAAACTTCGTACATGTCATTTAATTTTTAATAATCTTAACTTCTTAGAAATAATTAAGTTTCTTCTAACTAAATACATAAGTTTTTTAAACCATTTTTTAAACAAAAGTTTAAGTGAAGGATTTTTAATACCATAGCCATGAGAAATAAACTACATAAAGGTGTGTGTCTCGGCTGGGAAGGTGTTTTGTGATGAGCCCAGATCTTTTAGAATTCTTTCTTGAAGTGTTTTTTTTCTTTGCCTTAGAATGTATCCACCCCCTTTATCTCACCGAAAATTTTCAACGTCTTTCCAATGATGGATTAGCGCTACGCTCAAACAGAGATTATCTATTGGCCTTTCTAGTTCACCGCTCCTCTTTTTTTACGTCGTCACTTACTGTCCATGCAGTGAGACTCTGGAATCAGTTATAAACCAATATAAGAGTCGCTCCGTCCTTGGCATGCTTTAAGAAGCGACTGAAAAAACTCTTAATTTCTAGTCAGTAAAAAAAGTGTTTATTCCTGATTTTTCTTTTCCTTTCCTCTCCACCATCCCTTCCTTACCTTTTGATTGATGATATCTCACTTTATATGAAAAATAATGTTCGGGTGATTGCCCGTCTTTGTGGGGTTCGTGGGCATATGCTCACGTACGTGTGTATGTGTTCGTGAGGATGGATAGTCATTTGAATGATTTATGCGCCACGTAACTTGCTTCATTTACTTTTGTCTGGTTGGTTGCAAGAGATTGCCACCTGGCAATAAACCCGCCAGATTTTGTTTGCAATAAAATTTAGAAACTTAAAATTATTAACAAAATAATATAGTAACATATTTATATTTAAATGAAATGAAGATTTATCTAAAATAATCAAGACGACATCCCTTAACCCTTCCTTCCCTGTGATGTGTAACAAGTACACATTGCTTCTAAAAACTTTAATATCTATAAATATAACACACACTGGGTACAGATTTCAGGTATTCCTCCGTAATATATTTACGCATTGAATGAAAAAAATAATATTAATAATAATCAACACTTATCGGCCACATCAGAGATATTTTGTGAAAATCGGGAATAAATTCACCAATACAATCAAACGTGTGCCAGTGTGTGACGTAGGTATATTCATTCTAAAAAAAAACACTATAGGTGAGGAATCGATGCCATTCACGCCTCACTCTCACTCTACTTTGGTATATAGGAACGCAAGAAATAGAATCTCAGTTTGCTCGCTTCTCTCGCTTCAATAGCTCGCGGGCATTCGTTTGAGGTTGTCTCTTCGTCCATTTTGTGAACGTCGTATTTTTTTCATGTTTTCAGCAATAAAATTTCAATTATTATCACTTTTGACTTTAAATTTAATTAATTTAAGCGGTTGGCTATGAATATTCTTATTTTTCGGATTTTAAATCGCTCATTTTTACATGTGCATTGAATACACAGCACTGGAACGCGCGGATTTTTTTAACACAGGAAGGGAAAGGTTAATAAGCGAGTTTTTAATATACGAGTATGTACAACCATTTTCATCTTACGCGGTTCTTACACGTCCAGCTCGCAGCAGCAGGAATCTGTGGATTTTAAATTTATTTTTATTATTTATTTATTTTTATTCTTTTTTTAACCTGGCGCATTTATTGCCATGTGACAATCTCTTTCAACCAACCAGAAAGATGTTTTTATAGGCCTTGAGTGTTAACCAGACTGGAATCCTTTTAAAAAAAAAACTAGGTTCCAGCGGGGATCGAACCCGCAACCTCCGGATCGGCAGACAACTGTCTTACCACCTGGCCACGAAGGTCGTGGAAATTTACTTTACAATACAACGATAAAAAGGTGAGAATTCTTAAATCAGTATAAAACTATCCTTTGGTGTCCATATAATAAAGTTATTTAAGGAATTCGCCTGAAGATAACAGTTTTTACGTCATCTTCTCGAGGTGATTTCTTATTTTACGATAAGTGGCCTGATAAAAATCTTTATTATTCTTTTTTTTTATCCGAAAAATTGATCATTCTGCAAAATTCAGTATTAAAATCTTTATTGGCACACTATATATTATGTTTTGCAATTCATGAACTTCTCAATCGCGGATTCGCTAAATGCGAGATTTCAGTTGAATAATTTTAGCCATAGAAAATATGATATGGTACATGTTATTTTTTTTTCTACGGTACGCTTCAATGCATCGGAATTAGTATTTTTGTTTGCACGGTACCCTTCAATACATCGGAATTAGTATTTTTGTTTGGACGGTACCCTTCAATACATCGGAATTAGTATTTCTGCTTGGACGGTACCCTTCAATACATCGGAATTAGTATTTTTGTTTGGACGGTACCCTTCAATACATCGGAATTAGTATTTCTGCTTGGACGGTACCCTTCAATACATCGGAATTAGTATTTCTGCTTGGACTTTGCCCTTTAATATATCGGAATTAGTATTTTTGTTTGGACGGTGCCCTTCAATACATCGGAATTAGTATTTCTGCTTGGACGGTACCCTTCAATACATCGAAATTAGTATTTCTGCTTGGACGGTACCCTTCAATACATCGGAATTAGTATTTTTGTTTGGACGGTGCCCTTCAATACATCGGAATTAGTATTTCTGCTTGGACGGTACCCTTCAATACATCGGAATTAGTATTTTTGTTTGGACGGTGCCCTTTAATATATCGGAATTAGTTTTTTTGTTTGAACGGTGCCCTTCAATACATCGGAATTAGTATTTTTGTTTGGACGGTGCCCTTCAATATATCGGAATTAGTATTTTTGTTTGGACGGTGCCTTTTAATATATCGGAATTAGTATTTTTGTTTAGACGGTGCCCTTCAATATATCGGAATTAGTATTTTTGTTTGGACGGTGCCCTTCAATACATCGGAATTAGTATTTTTGTTTGGACGGTACCCTTCAATACATCGGAATTAGTATTTCTGCTTGGACGGTACCCTTCAATACATCGGAATTAGTATTTTTGTTTGGACGGTACCCTTCAATACATCGGAATTAGTATTTCTGCTTGGACGGTACCCTTCAATACATCGGAATTAGTATTTTTGTTTGGACGGTACCTTTCAATACATCGGAATTAGTATTTCTGCTTGGACGGTACCCTTCAATACATCGGAATTAGTATTTCTGCTTGGACGGTATCCTTCAATACATCGGAATTAGTATTTTTGTTTGGACGGTACCGTTCAATATATCGAAATTAGTATTTATGGTAGATATTTTATTTTATTTACAGTATTGTATTATGTTAGACTTTTGTTGTACTCGTATACATTACAGCTTGACGGACGTGTTTTCATCAAGTAATTTCTTCCAACCAAGAAGAGATATGTTAAAGTGCCCTTGAGGGAAAATCAGACAAGATACCTTTTAAAAACATCTGGGTTTCAGCGGGATTCGAACCAGCAACCTCCGGGTCGGAATACAGGTGTCTTACCAAGTAGGCCAAGGAGGTCGTCGAATGTATAAATAAACGTATAGTACCCGGCGGTAAGTAATACACATTGGGCTTACGAAAGAGATGGTCGCTTTGTAGAGCGTCGTCTCTTGTCCACGATGCGCTAACTATCCGTGCGACAGAGACGACGCTTTACAAAGCGACAGTCTCTGTCTTAAGCCCGATGTGTATTACTTACCGCCGGCTACTGTATGTGTTACCTTATAGCAGAAATAATAAAAATAAAACAGCCAGTAGTGAGTGCTCAACCCATTAAGAAAAATGGATATATGAATAATTAAATAAATAATTTTAATTAATTTACGGCCAAAACAGATCTGAATGAAATAGGTATCAAATCGTACAAAATCATATGTTACCAACACAATAGTCGGAGTCGTCCACAGGCGCACAGCCCGCACTGCGCTAAAAATTACAAATACGAAATATAAATAGAAACGAAACTGTCGAAGACGGAAACAGTATTATTATGCATTATGATTTCGAATATATAAATTTACATTTTAGATATTCAAGGAGTGAATTAAAAAATATGCAATTTCTTATTTCATTTTAATAACTTGTAATTAAGGAATGAAAAATATAAAAGTACTACGGATTACGCATTGCATTATCTTGTGCAACATTTAATATTGAAATCTGCGCTGACGATAATTAAAGCTAAAAAATACGAGCAGATTTTTTTAAAATTTTTGACATTTATGAAATAAATAAGTAAATTAAAAATATTGACAAATATTCTTTATTAGGTACCTATTGGAATCATAGATATTTTGAAATAACAAACAAATAGCAATAGTAAGGGGGTCTATTTTTGCTGTTGTCGACCCCCAAATTTTTTTTATTGAAACTATCGACCCCTAGAAAAATCAAATCGACCCCAGGGTGTCGAAATCGACCACTTTGGGAACTCTTTATCTAAAGGGTGTCTGACAATTATTATAAATCACGAGATATAGCCTTTCGTATCGTTTTATTCAAGAATGAATTCGTGTATAGCCTCCGTGGTCTACTTGGTAAGATGCTTCCCTTCATGCCCGGGGGTTGTGTGTTTGATTCCGCTGGAACACAGTTAAAAAAAAAAATTCAGTCTGGTTGTCACATAAGGCCTCATAAACATATTTCTTCATGTAATGTATACAAACACAGTGTTATGTATCATTCGCTCGGGTGCTGTTATAGTTGCAAGACTAGATATGCGAGGGTATGGGATGGAACCCCCCGATGCCCTTGCGATCGGGCTCGCCCTACATTGATTGGGAGTATCTCGGCCGAAAGAATGTTTGTGAGATGAGCCCGGACCTTTTAATGTCTTCTCTCTTGAATGTATTTTTTTGTCATGTATTTATTTTCTGTGTTTTTTTTTATATTCTTGTTCTACGTTGTCAAGAGTGTGCGCTGAAAAACATCTGGTGTCCCCGTGGCTGGATTTGCCCTATATTGGTGAGGTGTATCTTGGCCGAGGGAATGTTATTAGATGAACTCAGACCTTTTGATAGTTTCTGTATTTAATGTATTATCTGAAATTTATGTGTTTTAGAAGTGTTATTTAAATATATTTTGTACATACTATGTTGCTGTCAATAAACCTATATTTATTTATTTATTATTATTTATTTATATATTTAGGAATAATAGGTACAAGTCTCTAGTTTAAGCGCCCTTGAGAAGAGTTTGTTCTCTATACGAAGCAACGTAAAATGATCCTTTGAATGAATAAAGAAAATACCGTGGTATTCGAGGTAAAATTTAAATATTGCTATAAAAAACGTTGATGAATTTGCAGCATAATTTTGTCATTTATATAAAACCCAACTATTGAAATCCATACTTTGTGAAAATTACTAAAATCTTTTACATCCGGTTGAAAAAATATCTCAATTTCTTTTCGAAACCGATGGGGCAGTTAGTTTAAAACAGCGTTCATTTTATCTTTTCGCTTCAGGTTTATTCCAAAAAAGTTCGTTTATTTATTTCATTGATAAATAACAGAAAATAAGTACCCATCTTACAAAAGAACATCTGGACAAATTACAGCGTCTTCAAAATGTGTGTCTAAGATTTATTTTCAACCTATCAAAGTACGATCATATAACTTCATACCAGAAGGCATTGAACTGGTTGAAGGTTAGAAATAGACGCCAAATTCACATACTGTATCTATTGTATAATAACCTTAACTGTCCCGCCACCCCCTCTTATCTCGCCGAAAATTTTCAGCGTCTTTCCAATCATTGATAAGCGCTACGCTCAAGTGAGACTCTGGAATCAGTTACAAACCAATATAAGACTCGCTCCGTCCCTGGCATGCTTTAAGAAGCGACTGAAAAAACTCTTCAATTCTAGTCAGTAAAAAAATGTGTTCATTCCTGATTTTTCTTTTCCTTTCCTCTCCACCATCCCTTCCTTTCCTTTTGATTGATGATATCTCACTTTATATGAAAAATAATGTTCGGATGATTGTCCGTCTTTGTGGGGTTTGTGGGCATATTATGGGCTCACGTATGTGTTTATGGATTTCGTGGGGATGGATAGTCATCTGAATTATGCAACCACGTAACTTGCTTCATTTACTTCTGTTTGGTTAGTTGGAAGTGATTGCCACCTGGCGATAATCCCACCAGATTGTATTTGCAATAACAGTGTTAAATAAATAAATATATTTCTACAAAAAAAAATACTAAGTATCATAGAAACTCGACCTTATGACCTCCGTGGCCTATTTGTTAAGACGCCTGTCTCCCAGCTCGGAGGTTGCTGGTTCAACTCCCGCTGGAACCACGATTCTATTAAAAAGAATTCCAGTATTGTTTTCACTTAAGGCCTCTTTTACATCTTTCTGGTTGGTTGGAAGAAGTTGCCACATGGCAAAACGCCCGCCAGGCTGTACTGTATACAACGAAAGTGTAATAAATTGCTATAATACATAGAATAGGTTAATATTAGATATCGAAAAATCTACAAAGGTCTCGCTGTTTTTCGTCTTCCCTTGGTAAGTTTGCAGTCCATGCAGTAAGACTCTTGAACCAGTTACAAACTAATTTTTAACTCACCCCGTCATTGGCATGTTTAAAAAAACGCCTGAAAAACATTTCATCTCAGTCCATATTTGAACGGCCCCTTTTTTTGTTGGTGATAAATATGAGTTGATAATTGTTTACGCCTATGTTTGTATTTAAGTAAGACTTTTTTGTAATTCGTTTTGTACCAGTTGGAATATAATTCTGTCTAGTTTGTGCTCACTTGATGATGAGGTGAACCCATTAAAACCGGTAGGGTTATACCGTTACATAAAGTGCAATAAACAGTGTTTGATAAAACAAATTACAATGTTTTTAAACCTCCACAATGTTAATGCCTTAACTGTAAATAATAAAGGGTGGTTTTTTGGGTGTGTAAAACACAAATTAATTATTTAAATGGTCGTGAATTGAATTGATAGGTTGTTTAATGTCAATGATTGTTTGAAGATATAAGATATAGATCATATGTTGACCGTGGCTGGCTCTTATGTACCTCTTATGTACACATCATAAGATGGGAGACACATTAAGAAGATATAAGATATAGATCATATGTTGACCGTGTCTGGCTCTTATGTACCTCTTATGTACACATTATAAGATGGGAGACACATTAAGAAGATATAAGATATAGATCATATGTTGACCGTGGCTGGCTCTTATGTAACTCTTATGTACACATCATAAGATGGGAGACACATTAAGAAGATATAAGATATAGATCATATGTTGACCGTGGCTGGCTCTTATGTACCTCTTATGTACACATCATAAGATGGGAGACACATTAAGAAGATATAAGATATAGATCATATGTTGACCGTGGCTGGCTCTTATGTAACTCTTATGTACACATCATAAGATGGGAGACACATTAAGAAGATATAAGATATAGATCATATGTTGACCGTGGCTGGCTCTTATGTACCTCTTATGTACACATGATAAGATGGGAGACACATTAAGACGATATAAGATATAGATCATATGTTGACCGTGGCTGGCTCTTATGTACCTCTTATGTACACATCATAAGATGGGAGACACATTAAGACGATATAAGATATAGATCATATGTTGACCGTGGCTGGCTCTTATGTACCTCTTATGTACACATCATAAGATGGGAGACACATTTAGAACGATAGAACTTTAAAATAAAATAAAACAACAACTAATAAACCAACAATGTATCTGAAGGTTTAATTAGAAAGAATATTTCATGACGTTTATGATTTAAACAAGATATCGTTCAAATGTCTTCCACGGCTTCTTTTGCACTGGCCAATTCCATCACGCCAATTGTCGATGACTCGGTGGAGCATTTCCGGCTGTATGGCGCCAATAACACTACAAATGTTGGCCTCAAGTTTATCAAGAGTCTTGGGTTTGTTGTTGTAAACCTGTGATTTAACATAACACCAAAGAAAATAATCCAGAGGGGTTAAATCGCACAATCTTGACGGCCAATTCATAATCCTATTACATCTAAAAAAAACCTTTTACATAAGGAGTAATTGTTTTCAGTGCGTATTTAAGAAATAATTATTTGTAGAACGTATTTAAGTAAAAATTGTTTTTTTAATATCCTGTTTCTTATAAATGTACAAAATACTACCTACTATTTTTTTAAAATTGTTATTCTATTGTTATCACAAAAGGCCGCAGCTATTTCCGGATGTTTAAAGAACACTATCTGGAAAAACAAGCATATGAACATCCAAAGCAAGGTGAGGATATACAAGACCTGTGTCCACCCCATAATGACATACAGCATAGAGTTCAGAGCCGACACTGTTAGAACCAAAAATCTCCTTTGAACCAGCGAAATGAAGGTTCTCAGGAGTATCGCTGGCAAAACTCTTCGTGATAGAGTACGAAACACAGAAATCCGAAGGACGTGCGAAATTGAAGATATTGTCAGATGGGAACGACAGAGAAGAAGGTTCTGGAACGAACACGTACCCAGAATGGCGGAACCAAGAGCCGTAAGAATGGCCAGGGACAGTATCCCCCAAGCAAACAGACCTCCAGGACGACCTCCCAAAAGATGGAAAGACAGCTGGCAGTCGACGTCGCAAGAGGCAAACAATGATGCAGGACCATAACAGACCAACAGGCCTAAAATAAGATGAAGAAGAAGATTATTATTATAAGAGACATTGTACCATTTATTAATAACAAAATTTATTTTTAATTCTACTAAAAAACCCAACAGTTTTAACATGCCTCCATGACTTTGATTTTTGTCGAAACTCGGATTAAAAAAAAACGGAGTCCAGCCTGGTTTTCACTCAAAGCTTCTTTTATATATTTCTGGTTCATTGAAAGTCCGCAATAAGTCCGCCAGGTTGTACTGTATTCAAGGCAATAAGCCTGCCAGGTAATAATGTAATTCAATAATATAAGTTAGATATTCGAATTTATCCATTGTTTTACCGATCGCAAACGTAGTTCTCTAGTTTTCAAAACATATCCTTTACTCGAGAGTATTTACTTAATAAATTAGATAGCTTTCATTCCTTTATTCTATACAATTTAAAGTTTCCTCAATTGAATTTTCCTCAATTTATGTGCCGTTATTAAATTACTGTTCTACTTCACTTTTTCTGAGTGTTTTTAATGAAAGTCAATATCTGTGAAACAATTCAAGTGATGATATAACCTTGGTAACTTAAGTTTTCTTTTTACTTCAAATACTGTACTGAGAAAATTATATATCAACATTGAAAATAACTTGTTTAATGCTTCAAAGAACAAATTGATAAAAAATTATTTTTTACATTTTAGTTGATTCACGTGTTCAGTTGTTTGTAAATTTTCTTATAAATTTACTTTTTTCAATATTTACATAATTTTATAAAGATAAACGGTCTATATCAGAAATTCAACTTCGCTTAAAGTCTGTTACGAGCTAAACTCTTAGCGAAAATAAATTGGCAAAGTTTTATTGAAACATCCAAAATTTGGACTTATTTCTGTATCATAAATATATATTTTATTACATAAAAGGAAAAAATAAGTAAAATAAAAAACTTATTTTATATTTTTGTGTTCACCACAGGTTTAATTTAGGTTCACAACTAGTTTCGAAGACCACCGTCTTCTTCGTCAGGTGAATATAAACTGAGTTGCTAAAATATATTCTGTACAAGTGAAAATAAACTAATATAAAAGAGGTGAGGTAGGGGAGTGAAGTGGGGAGAGATGTAATACGATGGTGAATGGGGCGGGGAAAAAAATATGCGAAAGTGAATGTGAATCTTTAAGACAGGGGGGGATTTTAAATTGGAAACATATTAAGCAGAGGGCTACTATGAAAATTGGTTTGATTATTGATGATATTTAGATAAAAATTTATAAAATTAAGTCTAAATATCATCAATAACCAAACCAATTTTCATAATAGCCATCTGCTTAATATGTTCCCAATTTAAAATCCACCCCTGTCTTAAAGAGTCAAAAAAAAGTGGAATCAACAGTGTTTGATACAAATAAATTACATTCACATATTTTTTTCCCCGCCCCATTCACCATCGTATTACATCTCTCCCCACTTCACTCCCCTACTTAATATACTATACAAATTTCACACGATTTAAACAATAGTCTGACATATGAGTTTTACATTAATTGAGTTACGAGTATACTTTATTACATTAATTGAATTACGAGATATTTTAAACACAATTTTAGAGAACGCCTAGATACGAGTATATTTATTTTCATCTGTTGCCTGACTAGTCCACCTACAGTATTAGCTGCGAGAACCAATGTCTGAGTGAATATGATGGAATGCAAGTAGCCTGAACGTGTGGACATGTACGTGCTAAATAATTAGTTGTAAGAATTGTTATCTAGTTTGAAGTAGCATTTAGGTGTTGACTATTTCTAAGAAATTATATATTAAGATTATTAAAAATAAAATTAAATGAAAGACATTAAAATTATGTTAGTTGGTAGTTATAATATATAAATTAGATAAGTTTTTATTATTTAACCTTTACTTCCCTGTGTTGGGTATCTTCTACACGTTGCTTCTAATAACCATCAATATCTCTATAAATATTATAAATACAAGGTTAAGATTTTAGGTATTCCTCCATAATATATTTACGCATTGATTTAAAAAATAATATTAATAATAATCAGAATTTATCGACTACATCGAGGTGTTTTGTAAAGATCGAAAACAAATTCGCATTTAAACGCTGCGAGTGCCTCGTCTTGACGATAGGTGAATAGTATGCGGGAAGCGCGACACTATATTCGCATCTCACTCTTGCATACTAGACTGAATTGCGAGAACCTGAATTGTCTCAACGTCGCAAGCAAAGGCGTATGCGACTGACGTTCCGCGCCACTAGTTGCCTCTAGGCTTGCAAATAAGTTAGACGTACGCCCGTTTCGTGAGCGTTTTTTAATGTTTTCAGATAGTTTTTTAATGTTTTCAGCAAATAAATCTCAATTATTATAATTTTTAACTTCAATTATAATTAATTAAGGGGATTATCTATGAATGTTCTTATTTTTCCGATTTAAAATCGCTAATTTTTTATTGCGTTCTCACTACCCAACACCCTAACACGTGTATTATTTTTATCACCGTAAGGGAAGGGTTAAATTCGCATATATTGTAGATAAAGCTTTGGAAAATGTTTGTTCTGTACATTAATTTATTTAATACATAAAAAATGTATATTTTTAATTAACCTTTCTTTCCCTGTGTTGGGTATGTTCTACACGTTGCTTCTAATAACCATCAATATCTCTATAAATATAATAAATACAAGGTTAAGATTTTAGGTATTCCTCCATAATATATTTACGCATTGATTTAAAAAATAATATTAATAATAATCAGAATTTATCGACTACATCGAGGTGTTTTGTAAAGATCGAAAACAAATTCGCATTTAAACGCTGCGAGTACCTCGTCTTGACTATAGGTGAATAGTATGCGGGAAGCGCGACACTATATTCGCATC
Source organism: Odontocerum albicorne (assembly GCA_949825065.1). Taxonomy (NCBI): domain Eukaryota; kingdom Metazoa; phylum Arthropoda; class Insecta; order Trichoptera; family Odontoceridae; genus Odontocerum; species Odontocerum albicorne. Next base: position 1,918,641 of record OX463865.1, read on the forward strand.
TCACTCTTGCATACTAGACTGAATTGCGAGGAGCTGAATTGTCTCAACGTCGCAAGGAAAGGCGTATGCGCCGGGGTATGCGACTGACGTTCTGCGCCACTAGTTGCCTCTAGGCTTGCAAATAGGTTAGACGTACGCCCGTTTCGTGAGCGTTTTTTAATGTTTTCAGATGGTTTTTTAATGTTTTCAGAAAATAAATCTCAATTATTATAATGTTTAACTTCAATTATAATTAATTAAGGGTATTATCTATGAATTTTCTTATTTTTCCGATTTAAAATCGCTAATTTATGATTGCGTACTCACTACCCAACACCGCAACATGCGTATTATTTTTATCACCGTAAGGGAAGGGTTAAATTCGCATATATTTTAGATAAAGCTTTGGAAAATGTTTGTTCTGTACATTACTTTATTTAATACATAAAAAATGTTTATTTTTAATTAAAGAAAATCGGAAGGGCGTTTATTTTATTCAATATGATTGAAAGTTTTTATGTAGGTATTATATTAATTTAATAAGTAGAATTAATTAAATAAGGCTTTAATGTACCTATCTCAGAAAGGGGATGATGATTTTAATAACTAATGTTCTGAATTATGTTTCGTATAACAGCGAAACTCAGATTTGTTTCTCACTGCTTTTTAATCTATAGTCCTAAATTTTCCAGAAAATTCATTCTTTGTGAAATGATATACAAAGTTAAACAGAGTTAAGCAAAATGAAACACATAATTTATGTAACACTATATACAAAGTCGATGAGAAAATGTAAAACAATTCGTCATTCTAAATTGAAACAGTAATATTATTGAAAAATATATATGTTGTTTATAGTTAAGACATTGTAATTTATTTTTAACAAACACTGTTTATTCCACTTTTTTGTGACGGTATAACCCTACCGGTTTCAAGGCTTTCACCTCATCTTCAGGGGAGCGCAAACAAGACTAAATGCTGTTCGAACTGGTACCGATATAGACACTTCAACGGTTGGAGGCTGGGGGGTGAGGAAGGCTAGGGATGATTTCGGCCAAGAGCGGGGAGATTTTGGGGAAATAACTGTTCAACAGATGCTCCGATCGGTATACTGACTTAGAAATTTCTATATATATATATTTTCAATATATGTGATGAAGAATTGTAGGGCACGAATCGTGATCGAATAGTTGTGGGGGAAAATTGTAATCGAAGAAGTATGGGTGAAGGAATGTGGGCAAATAATTGTGATCGAAGAATTACGGGCAAAAAGGTGGTCGAAACATTTTACTCTAAGAATTGTGGTCAGATAATTGCGATCTAAGAAGTGTAGGTGAAAAATTGTTGTCGAAGAGTTGTGGGCGAATAATTGTCGTCGAACAATTGTGGTCGACAGTTGTGGGTTAAGAAGTGTAGACGAGGAATTGGGGGCAAAAAATTGTTAGAGAATACATTCAATAGATTGAATAATAATAATAATAATAATAATAATGATAATGATGATAATAATAATGAAAATGATAATAATAATTAAAATAATAATAATAAAAATAATAATATTAATATTAATGATAATAATAATAATAATAAAACTAATTATTATTATTATTATGAATATAATAATAATAATGATAAGGATTATGATGATGATGATGATGATGATGATGCTGATGATGATAATATTGATAATAATGATAATAATAATAATATTAATGCTAATAACATTGTAATAATAATAATAATAATATTAATAATGATGATAATGATTATGATCATAATGATAAGAATGATTATAATAATGATAAGGATAAAAATGATGATAATGATGATAATGATAATAATGATAATGATATAAATGATAATAATAATAATAAGAAGAACAACAATAATAATAATAATAATGATAATGATTATGATGATGATGATGATGGTGATGATGATGATGATGATGATGACGATGATGACGATGACGATGATGACGATGAAGATGATGACGATGACGATGATGACGATGATGATGATGATGATGACACTGATGATGACGCTGATGATGACGCTGATGATGACGCTGATGATGACGCTGATGATGACGCTGATGATGACGCTGATGATGACGCTGATGATGACGCTGATGATGACGCTGATGATGACGCTGATGATGACGCTGATGATGACGCTGATGATGACGCTTATAATGACGCTGATGATGACGCTGATGATGAAGCTGATGATGACGCTGATGATGACGCTGATGATGAAGCTGATGATGACGCTGATGATGACGCTGATGATGACGCTGATGATGACGCTGATGATGACGCTGATGATGACGCTGATGATGACGTTGATGATGACGCTGATGACGACGCTGATGACGACGATGACGACGATGACGACGAAGACGACGAAGACGACGACGACGACGACGATGATGACGATGATGATGATGATGATGATGATGATGATGATGATGATGATGATGATAAATTATCATAAATAAATTATCATAATTATCATTAGTTAGATTGCCAATGAGTCAAATATATCATAATTTCAATAAGATAAACTGACCATAAAAATATAACTTCATCGTCATTAGATATTTCACAATAATAATTGTCATAATCGCCATTAGATACGTGGTCAATGAGTCAAATGAATCAACAACCTTAATGAGATAAATTGACAATACAAATTATTCTTCATCGTCATTAAATATGTTCACAATAATAATTGTTATAATCGCCATTAGATACGTTGTCAATGAGTCAAATGAATCATCAACCTTAATGAGATAATTTGTCAATGAGTCAAATAAATCATAATATCAATTAGATAAATTGACCATAAAAATATAACTTCATCGTTATTAGGTATGTTCACAATAATAATTGTCATAATCGCCATTAGATACGTTGCCAATGAGTCAAATGAATCATCAACCTTAATGTGATAAATTGACAATAAAAATTATTCTTCATCGTCATTAAATATGTTCACAATAATAATTGTTATAATCGCCATTAGATACGTTGTCAATGAGTCAAATGAATCATCAACCTTAATGAGATAAATTGACAATAAAAATTATTCTTCATCGTCATTAAATATGTTCACAATAATAATTGTCATAATCGCCATAAGATGCGTTGTCAATGAGTCAAATGAATCATCAACCTTAATGAGATAAATTGACAATAAAAATTATTCTTCATCGTCATTAAATATGTTCACAATAATAATTGTCATAATCGCCATAAGATGCGTTGTCAATGAGTCAAATGAATCATCAACCTTAATGAAATAAATTGACAATAAAAATTATTCTTCATCGTCATTAAATATGTTCACAATAATAATTGTCATAATCGCCATTAGATACGTTGTCAATGAGTCAAATGAATCATCAACCATAATGAGATAAATTGACAATAAAAATTATTCTTCATCGTCATTAGATAAATTGGGAATAATTAATTTTATAATCGCCATTAGATAGAGTATCGACGTGTCAAATAAATCATAGTCATTATTAGATAAATCGTCAATGGTAATGGTAATGAATAATAAGTTGTCAATATAAAATTTACCTAAATACTTATCGTATAAATCGTAAAAAAAAAATACGAAAACAAAACGACATCTCAATATATTTTTTCAAAAATAAGGAAGATAAAACTAAAGTTAAAAGTAATTTTTGAAAAGTTTCAAAAGATTTTAAGGGATTTGCAAATACGGCGATGTCTCGACTGCGCCATTTTCCGAATAAACTTTTAAATTTCCATTTAGAAAACATTTCAATCGCTGCTTTGATTGGCGTTTGATAAACTCCTAAGCTAAAAATAAAACTTAAATTATTTAATAAGTAGGCTGTATTTTAAGTGGTTAAAATGGAATTTACTTAAGTTTTCATCAAGGTTGAACTTCTTATGAGGAGATATTTCTGAAAAATAGTCAATTAAGGCTCGGAGGCAAAATAATGAAATTGTTAAGGACCGTTTTTTAAGGACATTTGCACCTCTTCTCCACCCACACTGTCTCGAGGAATGAATAAGGTCCCCTTACAGTGCAATCGTATACTCGTAAGGACATTTTTTATTTATTTTTTATTTATTTACGTAAGTCTGCTTTGTGAAGTTTGGTAATATTTTGTGGTATACATACATAGCATATATTGAACTTAAATATACACATAATTATTAAATAATTTTAAAACAATGACTGTAATTTATTATTACTACTGCTTTTTGTATCTTCATGTTAGTTTAACACAAAGTTTTGTATTATTTGTCAATAATTTTAAGTACTTGTATAACCTGTCACATGTTCATTTGTATATAAAGACACTGTTGTGTCGTTAATTAAAGAAATAAATAAAATAAAAAATTACAAGAAATATACATAATTTGCGAAAAAACAACAGGTAATTTAATTTAGACATAACGGATTTGGACGGAAAGTTCAACAACCATATACACCCGCTCTTTCAAGGGCAGGAGCAACTTATTTCAGCATTTGTTGGCTGAGTATGAGAAGGATCCTTTGAAAAATGTGAGTTTTTCTGCTTCTAGTTTTATAGCCGCGATTTTTTTAATCGAATTCAATTTTTCGAAGACATCATGTGGCATTTTTGTCTTGATAATTTGCATATATGATACGTATGCTCGTACATAACATCACGCCATTTTACTTAACAAATCAGATTTAATTTTACATTCATCCGTAATCACGTCATTTCGTATTCTGTCATATATATACCCTATATATTCTTCTCATACTGATGAGATTTGCTGGCTGAGTATGAATAGGATCCCTCGAAAAATGTAAGATTATGACTGGGAATGATTAAAAGAGTTTCTCTGCTTCTCTCTTGTCCAATTCAGTTTCTCTAAGATCGAGCCAATTAAAATGTTACTCGAAAAAACAAACTAGAACTAGAAAACAAGATGGAAAATTTATCGAATATTACGCACTTATAAAATAATAACTGCACTAATAAAATAAATGTCTTATAATGAAGAAAAATATACTGGTATCGATTAAGAATTATCGAGAAAAAGATTATCAATATAATGAAAAATTGAAGACAGCATCAGGAATACACCTAAATCAAAATATTGTTAAATGAATCAAAGACTATTGCAGAATCAGGTTGAAGAAGAGCATATTTAAGTGGTTATGAAATGCTGAAGTGAGTAATTGAAAAGCAAGAAGAAACTAGAACGATAATTAATACTTCGTGTTTTAATTACACCATGAACCACTTTGGTTCAATTTCCACAGAAACTCTTTCTAATTCTTCTAAAAAATCCTACCATCGTTGCATTTTGCGCGGTTTAAATACAATTTTATTTATGTCGATGTAAAAACTTTTCCTGACTTTATTTCTGTGTATAAATAACATGTATCCATAAAAGTTATATAAAAGTAAAAGCATTTATCAAACTAAATGGAGCATTCAAGTATGTGTTTAATTGCATACTTCCCCTTGGCCCGGTGACCACAGGGGTTGGTTTGGACTACCACGTGACATATTCCTCCTCTACCACCCAATATTCAACCCTTTTGCAGTAGAAATATTTTATATTATAAGAAAATGAATGTTTTTTGTGGAGGCTTTGCTATGGAAAAATATGTTAACAACGCCCTTATTGCTTTTTCTTTAATAAGGATATTTTGTATACAGCAAGCATGTTCCCATCGGGTGGCCACGCGATGTGCGATATTGAAAGAAGAAAAGGGGTTTTGCCACTAAAAGGAAAACAAAAATGCTATACCAGTTGGCTCAAAGTCGCACTCCAATGCTCCTGTTCATGGCGTTGTTGTCGATCTTGTGGCTTTAATTCTTACATCAGCTGAATTTGCTTATTTTCAGGCTTCCATATTCTTAGAGAGCTATTTTCAGGCTTCCATATTCTTAGAGAGCTATTTTTAAGCTTCCATATTCTTAGAGAGATATTTTTAGACTTCCATATTCTTAAACTTTGTTGTATACAGTAAAACCTGGTGGGATTATTTTCGTGTGATAATTTATTCAACCGACCAAAAATATGTACAAAGAACTTAAGTGAAAACTAAGATGGAATATTTTTTTAAAAAGTCTTAACTTCAACGGGAATCAAACCTTCAGCTGTTGGATTGGATGACATGCGCCCTATCAACTTGACCACAGATGTCGTCGTATGTGTGTTGAACACTGTCAGTTCATCTACTATAACTTAATTTATTAAGAAATTTCAACTCAAGGAATGCATATATGGTAGACATTTCTTTCGTCTTTCAGTTCCTTCAGGAAAAAGCTCTTAAACTTAGTGATATACTTGAAATATTTTTTTATATTATTTAATATGCCATATATTGTAGTAATGAGTGTTACAAATATATATACACTATTGTTTTTATTAAATAATTCTTATAATGTTTAATTGTTTTACATTTTTTTACTTGTAATGTATGGTCCTTGTACGGATTAAGGAAACCTGTTGTGTGCAAAGGATTAAAAAAAATTAATAAATGGAGTTTTATTAATAGAAAAAAAATATAAATGGAGCATGTATGGTATAACTAGATATACGATGGTGAGAAAGAAGTGTTAAAATAATAACTATCCTCTTTGTCCACCCGTCTTATCTCGCCGAAAATTTTCAGCGTCTTTCCAATCATGGATTAGCGCTACGCTCAAACATATATTGTTTATTGGCTTTTCCAGTTCACCGCTCCTCTTTCTTTACGTCGTCCTTTACTGTCCATGCAGCGAGACTTTGGAATCAGTTACAAACCAATATAAGACTCGCTCCGTCCTTGGCATGCTTTAAGAAGCGACTGAAAAAACTCTCAATTTCTAGTCAGTAAAATAACGTGTTTCATTCCTGATTTTTCTTTTCCTTTCCTCTCCACCATTCCTTCCTATCCTTTTGATTGATGATATCTCACTTTATATGAAAAATAATGTTCGGGTGATTGTCCGTCTTTGTGGGGTTCGTGGGCATGTTCACACGTATATGTTTATGGATTTCGTGGGGACGGATAGTCATTTGAATGATTTATGCGACCATGTAACTTGCTTCATTTACTTTTGTCTGGTTGGTTGGAAGAGATTGCCCCCTTGCAATAAACTCACCAGATTGTATTGCAATAAAAGTGTTAAATAAAATAAACATGAACAGTTTGTCTACTCTAATCCCACACCAAAAGAAACATGATGGAAACCACTTTCAGCTTACCTACTTTAATTTCACCTCAAAAGAAAAGTGATGGAAACCACTTCCACTCTCATTTTACCCCTAAAAGACATGATGAAAACCACTGTCAGCAAACTTAATTTCATCCCACTCTTAAAAAAACATGACGAAAACTAATTTTAGCTTTTAGGGACATGTGTTTCGCATAGAAGGATGAGGTTGTTTGAATAAAAGTCGTCGAGATCGAGATAAGCAAAGAGAGAAAGTTTATTGAGAGCGTTTGTATTTATAATGTATAGAACGGCACAGAACATGTCGCCGTCTCGCTTCGCCGGACACATGGTTATTGTCACGCGTTCCATATACATTTCATACTAGGGTCTGCAGGAGAGGCAAGAGATATATCGGTGTCTCACTCTCGCTGCTCGCTACTAGTGAGTTCAATGATCACGCGGGCGACCTTCGCCCAGTGCTTGTCTCGCATTCTTTACAGTGCGAGTTCAATGACCGAGTGGCCAAGGGTCGTCTCAATGGGTTCAGTGACCGCACGCATGGTCGCTACAAGCTAATCTACTCTAATCCCACCCCAAAAAATATGTTGGAAATCACTTTCAGCAAACTTATTCTAATCGAACCCCAAAAATATATGATGGCAACGACTTTCAGCTAACCTATTCTAATCCCACCCCAAAAAAAAACATGATGAAAACCATTTTCAGCTAACACACTATACTTTCCCTCCAAAAAAAAATTATGGAACCCACTTTTAGCTAACCTACTCTAATCTTACCAAAAAGAAACATGACGGAAACCACTTTCAGCTTATCTACTCCAATCTCACTCTAAAATAAACAAAATAGAAACCACTTTCAGCCAACCTACTTTAATTCTATCCCGTAAGAAATAAAATGGAAACCACTTTTAGCTAGCCTACTTTAATCCAGCCCCATAAGAAACCTGATGGAAACCACTTTTAGCTAAGCTACTCTAATCTTACCAAAAAGAAACGTGACGGAAACCACTTTCAGCTTATCTACTCCAATCTCACTCCAAAATAAACAAAATAGAAACCACTTTCAGCCAACCTACTTTAATTCTATCCCGTAAGAAATAAAATGGAAACCACTTTTAGCTAGCCTACTTTAATCCAGCCCCATAAGAAACCTGATGGAAACCACTTTTAGCTAAGCTACTCTAATCTTACCAAAAAGAAACGTGACGGAAACCACTTTCAGCTTATCTACTCCAATCTCACTCCAAAATAAACAAAATAGAAACCACTTTCAGCCAACCTACTTTAATTCTATCCCGTAAGAAATAAAATGGAAACCACTTTTAGCTAGCCTACTTTAATCCAGCCTCATAAGAAACCTGATGGAAACCACTTTTAGCTAAGCTACTCTAATCTTACCAAAAAGAAACGTGACGGAAACCACTTTTAGCTTATCTACTCCAATCTCACTCCAAAATAAACAAACTAGAAACCACTTTCAGCCAACCTACTCTAATTCTATCCCGTAAGAAATAAAATGGAAACCACTTTTAGCTAGCCTACTTTAATCCAGCCCCATAAGAAACCTGATGGAAACCACTTTTAGCTAAGCTACTCTAATCTTACCAAAAAGAAACGTGACGGAAACCACTTTCAGCTTATCTACTCCAATCTCACTCCAAAATAAACAAAATAGAAACCACTTTCAGCCAACCTACTCTAATTCTATCCTGTAAGAAATAAAATGGAAACCACTTTTAGCTAGCTTCTCTAATCCAGCCCCATAAGAAACCTGATGGAAACCACTTTTAGCTAACCTACTCTAATCTTACCAAAAAGAAACGTGACGGAAACCACTTTTAGCTTATCTACTCCAATCTCACTCCAAAATAAACGAAATAGAAACCACTTTCAGCCAACCTACTCTAATTCTATCCCGTAAGAAATAAAATGGAAATCACTTTTAGCTAGCTACTCTAATTCCACCCCAAAAGAAACCTGATGGAAACCAATTTTAGCTAATCTACTCTAATCCCACCTCATAAGAAACCTGATGAAAAACACTTTTAGCTAATCTACTCTAATTCCACCCCAAAAGAAACCTGATGGAAACAACTTTCACCTAACTTATCTATGCTGCCCACAAGGAATATGTTGGAAACCATTTTCAGTTACCCTGTTCTTACTTAATTTATTAAGAAATCCCACCTTAATAAAATAAAATGAACCATATATAACACATATATTATTTACCAAGGTACTAGAGAACAAATAATAATAAATTGAAACTAATAGTTCACTATTAGAGGTTGAACAAGCACATAAATTAAGATGGTCTCGAAATAGAGTATAGCTTGACCTCGACCCGTATCGAACCCATGTCGTCTGGAGCCCGTATGTTGACAATAATTAAACCCATTTCAAGGAAAAAGGATGTAAATATGGACACAAAGAAATACCTTTCAGGATTATAAAGGAACGTAAAATCAAGCGCTTCTCCTTTTGTGATCGACAGATTTCAACAATATATTTTTATCATTTTGGATACAGAGGCGGGCTCGTCAAAACATTTCACGAAAAATCGCCGAGGGGGCATATTTCCACAACTTTGTTATTTTCCGAAAAAAAATTACAGAGACATGCTTATGAGACCTTTGTCGATTAATCAGCGAAAGGTTACATGTTTACACATAAACAATGACGCCGTCTCCCTGTATCGGACGTATGCGTCACCTAAAACATATTTATTTGTTTTCTTGTTTGAATAATATTGGTATGTTTACATGTATAAATTCTTGGTTATATTTTGATGCCATTTGGTATTTTTTATGTTATAATTTTATGTTTGTTGGGGTCCGTGCTATGTCGCGACTGTACCTGAAATGTTCCGCATGCGCGGCCATCACGAGATAGTGTCAAAAGTCGGCCGGCCCATGCATGCGAAAAACTTGCGAGAATTGTGATATTTCGCAAGCTATGACGGCATGCTCGGGCGGAAACAGGCGCTTACGATGAGCGATTGGCTGAACATAAGGAGCGTCAAACGTAAAAAATACATTTTCAGTTTACTCTGTCTACTGCCTTTTACTTGCAGACATCTAATATACTATACTACCTGCTAAAGAGCAATTTCTTTACCCTACTAATTTTCACCGGAAAGCATCAAGTGAGCCGAATTCTCCGAGCATCGAGCGGCAGCCATTCATCTATTGTTACAGTCTTTGTACCAGTGCCGTACACTCCCTATCGGGTTAGGTAAAAAGGAGAGAACGTCAGACATTCCTATCGCTACATATATTTCCCACTTCTTCTACATCCATAAACTGTTTCATACGATTTATCTGACTTTTAAGACACCTTTCTTTCAAAATATAATATATATGATCTAACCACATTTTCCTTCGTATTACTATACCACGCCTTTCACTAACATTGGCACTATACGTGTATATCAGTTTTGGCAGTCATCTCAATTAATTGTTATAGTTTCACGTTGCCAAATCATCTCAGAGTAATCTTCTATATACCATCCTTAACCCTTCTTTCCCTGTGATGTGTAACTAGTACACATTGCTTCTAAAAACATTAATATCTCTATAAATATAATAAATACTGGGTTCAGATTTTAGGTATTCCTCCGTAATACATTTATGCATTGAATGAAAAAATAATATTAATAATAATTAGCACTTATCGGCCATATTAGAAATATTTTGTGAAAATCGGGAATAAATTCACCAATACAATCAAACGTGTGCCAGTATGTGACGTAGGTATATTTGTTCTGAAAAACCGCTATGGGTGAGGAAGCGACGCTATATATATCTCACTCTACTTCGGTATATGGGAACGCAAGAAATAGAATCTCAGTTCGCTCGCTTCTCTCGCTTTAGTAGCTTGCGGGCAATCGTTTGAGGTGGTCTCTTTGCCCGTTTTGTGAATGTCGGCCGATGTTTTTTCATGTTTTTAGCAATTTAATTTAAATTATCACTTTTGACTTCAAATTTAATTAATTTAAGCGATTAGCTATGAATATTCTTATTTTTACGATTTGAAATCGCATATTTTTACAATTGTATTGAATACATAGCACTGAAACGTGCGGATTTTTTTAGCACAGGAAGGGAAAGTTAACTCTCATTCCTAATCACTTTATTCCGTACGTCTATATACGTATCCAAAAATGACTTTCCAGTGATATAAATGTCCCACAATGATAGTGCAACCATATGAGTATCCCGAAATGACAGTCCAACAAAATAAGTGTCCCAAAAATAACAGTCCAAAAATATTAGTTCCCCGAATTTACAGTCCAACAATATAAGTGTTCTAAAATGACAGTTCAAAAATTTAAGTGTCCCGAAATAACAGTCCAACAATATAAGTGTTCCAAAATAACAGTCCAACAATATAAGTGTCCCGAAATAGCAGTCCAACAATATTACTGTCCCAAAATAATTGTTCAACAAAGTGAGTGTTCCAAAATGACAGTCCAACAAATAAACTGTCATAAAACGGCAGCTTTGTTAATAAGTGTCCCAAAATAATAATACGACAATTTTATTGCCTCAAAAATGAGTCCAGTAATATACGAGTAAATACCCCAAAATGACAGTCCAGTAATACACATATAAGTGTTGTTTATAGTTAAGGCATTAACGTTGTGGAGGTTTAAAGACATTGTAATTTATTTTTAACAAACACTGTTTATTCCACTTTTTTGTGACGGTATAACCCTACCGGTTTCAAGGCTTTCACCTCATCTTCAGGGGAGCGCAAACAAGACTAAATGCTGTTCGAACTGGTACCGATATAGACACTTCAACGGTTGGAGGCTGGGGGGTGAGGAAGGCTAGGGATAATTTCGGCCAAGAGCGGGGAGATTTTGGGGAAATAACTGTTCAACAGATGCTCCGATCGGTATACTGACTTAGAAATTTCTAGGGCCTCTAATCTGTCCAATTTATTTCCGTTGCCGCTAATATGTAAGAATTTGGCATCATCGATAATCTAATCATTGTCACCGTGAGAATCATACTTTTTCTATCGATGATGCCAAATTCTTACATATTAGCGGCAACGGAAATAAATTGGACAGATTAGAGGCCCTAGAAATTTCTAAGTCAGTATACCGATCGGAGCATCTGTTGAACAGTTATTTCCCCAAAATCTCCCCGCTCTTGGCCGAAATTATCCCTAGCCTTCCTCACCCCCCAGCCGCCAACCGTTGAAGTGTCTATATCGGTACCAGTTCGAACAGCATTTAGTCTTGTTTGCGCTCCCCTGAAGATGAGGTGAAAGCCTTGAAACCGGTAGGGTTATACCGTCACAAAAAAGTGGAATAAACAGTGTTTGTTAAAAATAAATTACAGCATGTAAGTATTATAATGACAGCCTTGTAAATAACTGCCCCCAAATTATAGTCCAGCAATACTAGCCCCTAAATCAGAGTTCAGTAATATAAATGTTCTGAAATGACAGTCCAACAATATAAGTGCCTCGAAATGATAGCTCCACAATATAAGTGTCCAAAATAACATTCCTGTAATCTCAATGTACAGAAATAACAGTCCAGCTAAATAAGTAACCCAAAATTAGAACACAGCCAAATCAGTGTCCTTAAATAAAAACTCAGCAATATGAGTGTCCCGAAATGATATTTCAGCATTAAAAATTTCCCGAATTGACAGTTTAGAAGTACAAGTGGCTCAATATGACAGTCCAGCAAAGTAAATGCTCCTATAATCGAATTGAAACGAAGGAATGCGGAAGAGCAGTTGTGCTGAATGGTGTCCCAGAATACCATTCCAGTGGAGGCAGACGTGACTATCACTGTGGAGGCAGTAATCCATGATCATTAACATAAGTGTCCCAATAACTCTGCCCATCTCTGGACGTGTCTTCTCCCACCAGTCCAGGGCCTCTAAAAGGGAAAAAATATTATTTGAATTATTCTGATTTGATTAATACAATACTACCCTATTCGTTGTAGGGTGGCTGGCACTTGCGATGTATCAATAAATATAACACAATATTATCTGAAGCCTTTTTTCCTTTTCTTATAATAATTGTTTTAGTCAAAACTATTGTACGAGTTATTTGATATTATAGTAAGCTTTTTATCGATATTTATTTTCTAGTATGTTATTTTTTTAGACAATTTGACTTCTCAACCATTGAGACCACGTCAAGAGCGCTTCGTAAATAGCTCAACCTTATAAAATATGTACGCAGGACAAGTGACTTTTCAAGTCTATAGAGAGCTTTGCCAATTTGCAGATTTGCATCAAGTAGAATGAAATACTGTTGTATAGAATAAATTTCGATATCTGAATGGTTCTGTCGAAATATTTGGGTTTGTCAACTCCTTTAGGACATCTAAAGAGTCCAAGAATTCGTAGCAATCGATCTTAATCTGAGATGAGATTCGGATGTTTCCTCTATTATCTAGCTTTGTTTTGAAGATGTTGCCACATGCCAATAAACCCGCTAGGTCATACTTTATATAACGGCGATAAAACAGCGTAGCTCTTGGCTAACTATTATGAAAGATCTACAACACGTTATCCTAACATCTCCAATACTAACAAAGTTTGTGGTAGTTAATTTCTGATGCTGCGTTCAACGGTAAACCGCCTCGTTTGTTCCATTGTTGGACCACCTGACTGCTTGGCTCCCATCATTCTGCTAGGCGTTCAATTCCTATAGGAGCCAATTTTTTTTTATAAAAAGTGTTCCATTTTGGTTTTCAATAAAGACATCTTTTATGTATTTTTGATTAGTTATAAAGATTGCCACTTGGTGATAAGCCCGTCAGTTTGTATTGTATATAAAGGATCTGTGCTATGTATCTTTTGAGAAATCAATTGGCTTCGTTTGCTGATTATATTATATTACACATGAAATAAGTCTGCATGCTGATGGATTGTAGAACTTATAAAATAGCTTAGAACTTATAAATATTTAATTAGTACCGCACTTTTATTTCCGCATGAATAACGAGTAACGCTTGGTGTGGGGAGGTGCGAGTGGCCTGTTTTGAGACGGTCCCGTATCTTTTTAATAACTGTTAAATTTTAAAAAAAAAATGACTTATGCCCTTGCAAACTTATGTATTACTCAAACTGTTTTATTGTGTCTAATGTATGTTTTTATTGAAGTTGTTGTAAAATATCGTAATTAAATTTATCAAACACTGTAAACGTAAATAAAATAAATACGTCGGAAGTATCCAAGTGGAAGACCTCGACCCAGAAACCGAAGTCAAGTGCAAAATTGAATCATCTCGTGCGGCTTTCAATAAAATGAGAAGCGTATTATGCGATGATAATATAAACTTGAAACTTCGACAACGGTTAGTCAAATGCTACGTTTGGTCAGTGTTATTGCATGGAGTGGAATCATGGACCTTCAAAGCTGGTAGTATGAACCGACTGGAAGCATTCGAAATGTGGATGCACCAGAGAATGCTACGGATACCCTAGGACGGATGTGGTCAGCAACACAAGGGTTCTTTAAAGAGCCAAAGTTGATATAGAGTTGCTGACTAATATTAAAATCCGAAAGGTGTCCCATTTGGGTCATGTACTTAGAGGAGCAAATTAAAAATTACTGCACATGATCATCCAAGGCAAAATAGAGCATCGAAGAGGTGTTAGCAGGAAGTTAATCTCCTGGCTCTACAATATACGTGATTGGACTGGGATAAGGGGCGTCAGGGATCTTTTCGGGCTGCCGGGGACAAAGATGTCTACTCTCAGGTGATATTCAACGTTGGGGGATCTTACATGACACTGGGAAGAAGAAGAAACACTGTTAACGACAATACATTGAAACCGTTAGTGAATAAAGTGGAGTGAATAATGTTTGACTTAACAAATTACAATGATAATGCCTTAACCATGAATAATATGTTATGAAATAGTTTTTTTTTTTTATGTTTTACTATTATGTTTTTTGGTAATGAATCAAATCAAACACTCTTCTTAATTTATTTTTAATAATGTAGTTGTAAGGTACATTGCATGATTGATGAAAATAAATACAATACAATATAGCGCAATGGCAATAAAGACAATGGGTGCAAGATAACTTAACACGCTCCTGCCTTTTAATGAAGCCACAGGAATTCAGGAAGGACTACAAAGTCTCTCTCCGAGCTGATGCGATAATATTCTCGTAGCGTGGCCAACATCAAGCTTTGCAGACAAGGCCTGCCACTCAACATGTCGGCGTGTCTGGTCAGCCAATTTCCTGGTGCATTCTGCATAATTTTACACTCAGCTGCGATGGACAATTTACATAGATTTCTCGTGCTGCAGAAATATAATTATGATGTTTGTTTATAAATACCATCACGCCATTTCCCTGTCGGTGTAGACAAAGAGGACAGAGTGCCTGCCTTTCCTATCTCAACATACATCCTTAGCCTTTTCCACATCCATATTTATTTATTTATTTAACACTTTTATTGCAAATACAATCTAGCGGGCTTATTGCCAGGTGGCAATCTCTTCCAACCAACCAGACAAAAGTAAATGAAGCAAGTTACGTGGTCGCATAAATCATTCAAATGACTATTCAACCCCACGAAATCCATAAACATATACGTGACCACATGCCCACGGACCCTACAAAGACGGATAATCACCCGAACATTATTTTTCATATAAAGTGAGATATCATCAATCAAATGGAAAGGAAGGGGTGGTGGAGAGGGAAGGAAAAGAAAAATCAGGAATGAAACACGTTATTTTACTGACTAAAAATTAAGAGTTTTTCAGTCGCTTCTTGAAGCATGCCAAGGACGGAGCGAGTCTTACATTGGTTTGTAACTGATTCCAGAGTCTCACTGCATAGACAGTAAAAGTCGACGTAAAGAAAAAGGAGCGGTGAACTGGAAAGGCCAATAAAAAATCTCTGTTTGAGCGTAGCGCTAATACATGATTGGAAAGACGCTGAAAATTTTCAGCGAGATAAGAGGGGGCGGCGGGACAGTTAAGGATATTATACAATAGATACAGTATGGGAAATTGGCGTCTATTTCTAACATTCAACGAGTTCAATGCCTTCTGGTATGAAGTTACATGATCGTACTTACGTAGGTTGAAAATTAATCTTAGACACATATTTTGAAGACGCTGTAATTTGTCCAGCTGTTCCTTTATAACGTCCAAGTAACATACGTCCGCATAGTCCAGAATCGGAAAGAACAGAGATTGTACGAGTAAAATTTTGGTTTTAGTTGGTAGGAATCTTTGCAACACTTTAAGGAAATAAAGGCTGAAGAAGATCCTTCGGCTTACCTCATTTATTTGATCTCGCCATGAGAGTGTTATCTATTAGCACTCCTAGGTTTTTAACAGTTTTACGTAATGGTATGATAGAGCCATCAAGTAATATTGGAGGGAGTGTCAGTGTTGAATTTACCGAAAAGCCATACACCTTCACATAAATATTTCTACGATTTCTGCGACTTTCTACTTTTCTTTCTTTCAAAATATCGTTAATTTGATCCAACCACACTTTCCTTGGTCTTCTTCTCACGCACCTTTCTCTAACATTTGCACTATATATCTGATTTATCAGTCTCTATTTTTTAATTCGTTCCATATACTCAAACCATCTCAGCGTGTTCTTCTTCGTCTTAAACATAAACCTTCAGTTCACATCAATCCTTTTTTTCGATCTTCTAGTGTTGATCGCGCTGCATGGAGACTTATTTTGTCCCACGTAACAGCGTGCATGGTAGTGGGATTGAACTAGAAAATATTTCTGATTAAAAATTAATTTAAACGTGCTGCGTTATGGTGATGGGATGGTACTTTAAGCGGATATTGCTGTACGCTGATATCATGGTAGTGTAAGTGAAAATTGCTGTATGCTGGTATGGTAGTGTAATCGGAGATTGCTGTATGCTGATAACATGGCAATGTTAGCGGATATTGCTGTATGCTGAGGGCATAGAAGTGCCAGTCAACATTGCTTTGTGCTGATACATGGTAGTTTTAGTCGATTGCTGTACGCTGATAGCATGGTAGTGCCAGCTAAAATTGCTATTTGTTGATGACAAAGTAGTGTTAGCAAAGATAACTCCAGATTATATGGTAGTTATATCGAAGATCGTTATATGTTAATGGTATAGTAGTGTTAGTGAAAATTGATGTATGCTGATTGCATGGTAGTATTAGCTAAGATTGCTGTATGTTGATAACATGGTAGTGTTATCGGATATTGCTGTATACTGATTGAATGGTAGTTTTAGGATATATTGCTGTTCGCTAATGGCATGTTAATGCTAGCTAAGTTCGCTTTATGCTGATGACATGGTAGTGCTAGCTGATGTTGCTGTATGCTAAATACACAGTAGCGTTAACAGTGATTGCTGTATAGTATATGTTGATAACTTTATATGGTGATAACATTGTAATCTAAGTGGAGGATGTGGATGAATTACAAATAACCTGTTGGACCTAAAACGTCATCCTGTGGCACACCATTTCAGAGATTATACAAAAACTTGTTACACAAATCACTTTTCCTCTGTTTTCGATGAATACAATTGAAAACACTTCAATTTTATCCATTAATTAAAACTTGTTCTCATGATATAACTAGACTGACACTAAAGTAGTTTTTTTTTCAATTTTCAAGCATACTGTAGCTTTTAATATTTTCAATTAGATTCGGTACGGAAATGCACTCCAATATTCAGGCATGTAATTAAATTCTATCAGAAAGGGATTTGTGCATAGTGGCGTTAAACCTGATCGTGAATAGTTTTGAATTAATTACTTTTTGACGGACAGCACTATTCAAACAATTTTGATGATTTAATTAAAAAAAAAAGCAAAGTATATTTACACATATGTATACATACATACCATCATGTAATTCTCTGTTAGGGTAGGCAGAGAGGACAGAGGGCCAGACTTTCATATTTTGACACACATCCTTAGCCTCTTCTACTGCCATACATCTTCTCATACAACTCTAACTATGCTCAGCATTTCTTCGTGTTGTTCTTTCAAAATATCATTCATTTGATACAATTACACTTTTTTAGATCTTTCTCTTTCTTAGGCCTTATAATCACATTTGCATTTAACTCGTATATTTATTTTGTAAGTAATTCTTCATTCATTCTTTTCGCATGAAAAAAAAGATGGAAAAAAAACGAAAGCTCCACGGCACAACAGCATCAATCTCAAAGTGAATTGAAGTTGAAATAGCGAAGAGGTTCTCGACTTCAAAGCCCAACAACCACGACAATTCTTATAAAATGGCCTGGAGTTCAAATAACTCAGCAGATAGGTTGACGCCACTAGATCGGTGTAGCATTCGTTTCGACGATGAACCAATTTAAAATTAAATTGACATCTCTTCAAAAATTATTGATTCGATTGTCGTCGCAGTACCACAAAATGTTCACGTGCATTGCCACGCGTTAGCGCATTGGAGTTCGCTATATGCTGCTTTGAATAACACAGGCATTTTTTCCCCTTATATTTGGAGGTACAAGGATACCTATGACTTCAGTCATATCTATTATTTCTAAAAACTAACATGTCGGTGTGGTTTCCTGGTGTGCTCGCTCAATTAGAAAGAAAAAAAAAAAACAGATACGTGAGACTCTCGCGGGGTAGAAGTGAAACTTCTTAGTTCCTAGGAAAAGTTGATTTTAGGCATTGCTTTTTTTGCATTTTTAACGATTATTTTTTAGGATAATTAAATGGTTATGTATAATTTAATTTAAGAAAATCTCTCTAAATTAAAAAAATATAATAAATATATTTTTTTATTTTTAATAATAAATAATAATTATTTTAGTAACATTTAATAATTTTAATAATAACATAATACACTTAATTAAATTAAATATGTATTTTTTTTTAATATTAAATTAATTAATATTTTTATGTTATTGGTGTACATATGTTAAATTGATATTATGGTATAATATATGTTGAATTAATTATTTTTAAATTATTATTTATTTATCATTATATTATTTTTATTTTATTATTAATATTATATTATAAATAATATTATTATATTATATTTTTAATAATTTATATTATAATTAATTATAATATAATAATAATATAATTATTAATATTATAATAACATATATATTATTATAATTACATATTAAATATAAATTAAATATTAAATAAAAATTAAATTTAATATTAAATAAAATAAAATAATTTAATATAAAATGAAATTAACAATTATAAAATATATAAATATAAAAATAATATATAAGAAAAAATATTATTTTTTTATTTTTTATAATAATAATTTTAATAATAAATATAAATTTAATAATAATATGATTAAAATAATATGAATCATTATTAATAATAAATAATTATTAATATTAAAATAATTAATAATAATTTATCTTTAAATAAAATATTTAATAATAAAAAAAAAATTACAATAATTTAATAATAATATAATACTCCGTTTCACTTTTCGTGACGTTAGAAATTTCCCTTCAAAAAGCCGGTGGTGTGACCGGGGAGTTTGTTAATATGCAACGGCTCTCACTTAAAGATGAGAAAAGAAATAATAAAAAAAGATTTGGTTACAAAACTTCGTTTTGTAACCAAATCGACGTTGAAATACCGAGGGGATTTTCAATTACGAGGCCCAGTAATGACGACCACGAAATACTCTATGGAATGTAAAAGATAGTGACATATTTTTAAACATAAATAAATATACGCTTATGGAGGGATCATGTGGACCGCATGGAGGACACGAGACTTGCGAAAATTACTTAGACTGAAACCCCTAGCAGCAGGAGATTACCAGGAAGGCCGCCGAAAAGGTTGAAGGACAGCTGGACGTCATCATACCAGGACAGCCCACCATCACAAACAGGTCATACGACCTAGACTAAGAAGAAGAAGAATAAATATAGGCTTATTGGTAGCAACATAGTATGTACATAGTATACATAAATATTCAAGACAAACTGTAGAAAATAGAATTAAGAGAGAAGCCATCAAAAGTTCTGAGCTCATCCCATAACATCCTTCCGGCTGAAATACACCCCATTAATAAAGAGCGAATTTGGTCGTCGGACATCAGATGTTTTTCAGCCCACACCTTTGTACCTTTACATGTAGACTAGGAAAAAAAAAACAGAAATTCAATAAACAGCAGAAAAAATAATAAAATAAACGAACAAATACCCCCTTAAATTGACTGACATTGATTGACTCTTAAAAAAAAGAAAAAAACTGACAGTTGTCCAAATTATACTGAAATATATTCACAAACATATTTGAGAACAACTGTTTTCATCGATTATAAACGTCCATTCCCCGCCACTTAAACCTTTCAATTTGTTCATTTTTTTTTAAACTACGTCCCTTCCATGGATGCCAATCAATTAATTGTTAGTTTGTTGCCCAGTGTTTATGTGTGTGTCGAATTTATCGACAATTCCAGAATTTCGAAAAACTGACATAGAACTACCTTGAACTGACCAGACTTTCACGTACTATAGATACGAGTTGTCAAGTTATGCGAGGATATAAAAATGTTGTTTTTTAAATTTTAATGTTACAAAATGCAATCAATCAAAAGTTAATTGACTTAATTAAAAGTGGATTAATTTTGATTAATGAACTAAAAGTAATTGCTTTTAAAGTAGTTTACGATAAAATCTATCAGTTTATTGATTATACTCGTATACCTTTCCGTCAGATGACTCGACAAGTGTTTTTATTAATCTACTAGCTGTACCCGGCCACGCGTTGCTGTGGCTCAGTCTGGTTAAATGGAAAAGAAAGAAAAGAGAAAGCACACGTTTATATAATAATATGTTTAATTTCACAATTTAATATTTAATATTCGAAATCAAAATGAAACTGTCAAAATTTCAAAGCAATCCATGAAGAATATTCGGAGATAGGAGATTTTTAATCAACGAACATTCACATTTTTATTTATATAGATATTTAATATTTATTATTTGATATTTAATATTTAATTATTTAATATTTAATATTAATTCCAAAATGTCGAAAATGCAATGTGACATAACTGTAAATGAGAATTGTTTAGTTGGCGTGTGTCGCTGCAGGGGGCGCTCCCGTTATTTCGTCTGTTTTATATATTTTTTTATATACAACCATATATAAAAAAAAAACATGTAAACATGTTTGTATGGGAATGCAATCTTTCGTCAAAATTTCAAAGCAATCGGTGAAGAACTTTCGGAGATTAGAGATTTTTAATATACGAACATTTTTACGTCTTTATTTAAATAGATAGACTAATGTAAGGCTTTTAATCAGATTCGATTAACAAATAAGTAACCTTTATTTTGAAAATGACATTGAACTTTCGAAAGGGTTCAAAGACAAGGAAAGATAACTCAGAGTTATCTGACTAATTTATTAAACACTTCACGCTAAAACTGTTTGATGAGCTTATTGCCACTTCAAACCCACCTGATAAAAATAAATGAAGGAAATTACATGGTCGCAAAGTTACGAAAAATAAACGAAATATAAGTGAGATATCAATCAATGGAAAAAGGAAGGAATGGTAGAGAAAAAATGTAAATCAGAAATGAAACACTTTAAATTCAGATTTTTTCAGTCACTTTTTTAAATTTGCGTCTGCGGCGTGAGACTTATAGTATATTAGTTAGTAACTGTAATTTGTTTTATCAAACACTGTTTATTCCACTTTTTGTAACGGTATAACCCTACCGGTTTCAAGGCTTTCACCGCATCATCAGGGGAAAATATCGATCAACTTAATAACATTTTAAGAGAAGAAAATGTAAGAAGTCAGAAAAGTTGTATTTGTTTGTGTGAGAAATTATGTCGATACGAAATTTGTTTGTCAATATAGGAAAATCTGGAACCCTGTCCTCTCTGTCTTTTTCTACAGGGAATTAGCGTGATTGTACGCATGTTGAAACCACTAGTAAATACAAGGTGCGTTTTTATGTTCCAGGTCGAATTTGTTTGGCCACCATTTTGATTTAGCTGTTATTTGTCAGTTCATATTTGACAATCATGGAGGGTAGTTGTTAACAATTTATTATAGAGCATATAACGTCGCAACAACGAGTTAAAGTTATTAAAACATTTTATTTAAATAATTGTTCAATTGTGAATTCGCGAAGAAAATTATGTATTTTTTTGTTTGTTCATGTGCCAAGCAAGTCAACCATTCAGCGTGTAATGAATATTTTTTTTGCATACATTGGGAGATAAAACAAAGTCTGGGTGACAACGTAGCCAACGTATACTGCTGTAAATTGCTGAAATAACACCAGAAGTCTGCGAGAATATTATGAAAAATATGCTTGAAAGATCTCGCGTTTGCGCCACGGCCAGAGGCGACTACTTGATTGACATTATATTCCATACATAATGGTAATGACTATATAATCAATTGATGAAATATAAATGATAAAATTGCGTTTCATTTAAAATTTATTAAAAAAAATATCGGCCTGGAATATAAAACGCAGCCTGTATATAAAATAATGATAGTGATTCTTGATATAGCACTACTTTTGATTTGAAAGTAGCTATACGTGTATAAGGAAAACTTATTCAACATGGCCTTACAATATATACTACGTAAGTCCAGAAACTAAGTGTACTGAATTTTTGTAGGTTACAATTTTTTTTATTTAAACAAAAAAATTACGTGGTTACCGTAGTACATATGTAAGCTATTTTTCGACATAGTCGCCATTCCTCTCAATGCAGGTGGTGAAGCGGGGTATCAACTTTTTGATGTCTTCCTCGAAGTAGTTTCCCGCCAACCCCTCCGTCCACTTCTCCACCTCCTCCTTTACGTCCTCGTCGGTTGAAAACCTTTTTCCACCCATGTGCAGCTTCAGGAAGGTAAAGAGATAGTAATCTGAAGGTGCTAGGTCAGGGGAATGCGCGGGATGGTTCAGGACATCCCATTTAAACGAGGCGAGCAGTTCCTTCGTGGCGTTGGCCGTGTGTGTTCTTGCATTGTCGTGCAGCAGGCAGACTCCCTTTGTCAGCATGCCTCTTCTCTTGTTCTGAATCACCCTCCGCAATTTTTTAGGGTCTCATAGTATCTTGCAGAATTGATGGTCTCCCCTTGAGGCATATATTCAATTAAAATTATGCCTTGACAGTCACAAAACAATTTCGTCAATTTCGTCAGTCACAATTGAAGGTCTTCCGCTCCTCTGATCATCATGCATAGACGTACGACCGTTTTTAAACTCGCGACACCACTTGTACACACTCGTACGATTCATAGCTTTATCACCATATGAAGTTTTCACCTCATTATAAACCTCAACCGGACGTTTTCCCTTCCAAACGAGATACCGAATGACGCCGCGTATTTCGCACTTGGCGGGAGATTTGATGTACATTTTTCACGAAACGTGTTGTCGCGTCGACACTTCTCAACGTACTGACCTCGAACCGGTCTCGTTGCGGAGGGGAAGGGTCAGGCTACACGGAAGTGTAGCCAACATGTCGAAAATAAAATCCATCCGGTCGTGAGTGAAATGAATACTCGTATATAGCATCATCATATATCATCACGCGAGTAGGCAGATAGAAAAGGTTTCCAAAATTTCCCATTCAAGCACACAACTTTTTCACTTTGCACTTTTTACTTATATTCTTGCTTAGTAATCCATTCACTCCACATGTCCAAACCATATTTACGCTCTTTTATTCATCTTACTTAAAAAACCCAAATTATCTATGGATTCGTTACGTATATATTTATTCCGATTTATTTCCTACATATTTCCTACACTCCCATTTTTTTTATAAGTGTACGCATCTCTTCAGCAATAATCCTTCTTTTGACAGGTCCACGTTTCACTTCCATAAAACATGACATCCTCACGCTTTCATAAAAATCATATTTAATTATTCCTAACCCCTTTCACGTCATAGAGAAAAACATTTTCGGCATAGATAAAAATTCTCGCATTCCAGCAGCCATAAATAATTGTGTAAGTTAATTAAACCGCCGGCAGAGTAACGCAATCTGAGTGTTATTTTCGCGCCAATTGGCTGCTCGCCTCGACGGAAGTGACAATTTTCCCGCCTTTCGGCTGTCCGCCATCTTCATCGACTTCCGGGAGAAAGATATTTTTTTATTCTCTTAAAGCTCTTAAATATACAGTAAAAAAAACGTTTTAAAGGATTGTGTGGTTTGTTTTAAAAATGTCTACAGCTATGAATGTTTTTCCTTGTTACCATGAGGATATTTAATCCCTCTTCTCGTAGACTAAAAATCCTGGTTAAAAAATTGAGAATTGCGCATACATTAATTTTATCCTGCCATATCCCTTGCGAGATTGGCACTTTCAACAATTTAGCCATGCACAATTTTCTTTCATTGACACTTCTCACTTTACCTTCTATCAAAATCTTGTCCACTTGACCAGTTGCGTTTTCCTTGGTAAATCTTTTTCTCGCATACCTTGCTCACCTGATTTATTATTTAACTTAGTCATTCATCCTCTTGACGTGTTTACACCATTTAAAAGAACCCTTTTCTTTATTTTCTAAAACATCTATTTATTTTATCTAAGCATTAATTTCTGATATCGTCAATCTGTATTTTTATATACATGGAGACTGCACTTTTTTATCTTAGGGAAGCTTAGATCAATGACGGGAGTTCTATGTGATCCGAAAATGCCGGTTCAGTTAAAAAGAAAAGTATTCCAAACGATTGTCAGACCCGCACTCCTCTATGGCTCCGAATGCTGGACGATGTATAACTCTTACTCTAGGCAACTAGAAACTGCTGAAATGCGCATGCTAAGATGGTCAGCTGGTGTGTCCCTAAGAGACAAAATAAGCTCACGCATTCGTGGAAGCCTAGGTGTTACAGACATCAACAGTAAGGTGGAGGAGAGGCGATTGAGATGGTATGGGCACGTTGGACGCAGAGCACCCGATCACATTGTGAACCAGGCAATCTCCATGGATCTTCCTCGAATAACAACCAGAGGAAGACCAAAGAATTTATGGGTGGTACAAAAAGATAACCTGATGCAGAGGCACGGCCTAGGGGACGTAGTCCGGGACAGAAGAGCATACAACCTGAGGACGAGGAGAGCTGACCCCAACAGTCTTCGCAGACAATGAGTTGGGATGGAGCCAGGGAGAAGAAGGGCACGCATTTCTATAGCATAAATCTTAATTGTATCCTTTTTTTTATTGCATTTTTGAACACTTTCGTTGTAAACGGTAAAACCTAGTGGGCATATTACATTTAGTATTAAGATCGGACTATTAATGTAGGTGGTCGTTTAAATAAAATTTTACAAATTTAAAGGAAAATTTAATATACCATCGTTCATAGAGCAATCTCTTCTCAATAGTGGTCTAAGTTGGGACTAAAATTCACTTATAATTAATAAATACAAGGGCCGAGCAATTGCGACACCCGAGCAAATCATGTGAAACACATTGTAATTTATTTTTATCAAACACTGTTTATTCCACTTTTTTGTGACGGTAAAACCCTACCGGTTTCAAGGTGCACACCTCATCTTCAGGGGAGCGCAAACAAGACTAAATGCTGTTCGAACTGGTACCGATATACATGCTTCAACGGTTGGAGGCTGGGGGGTGAGGGAGGCACGGGACAATTTCGGCCAAGAGCGGAGAGATTTTTGGGAAATAACTGTTCAACAGATGTTCGGATCGGTGTACTGCCTTAGAAATTTCTAGGGCCTCTATAGAATCTGTCCAATTTATTTCCGTTACTACTGATATGTAAGAATTTGACATAATCTATAGAAAAAGTATGGTTTTCACGGTGACAATGATTAGTCATTTCAGAATAAATTACAGGATTTGAAACACTTTATTTGAATACAGATTATTGCCATATTTCAATCTCCTTCAACCAAGCAGGAAGAGGGTCATGAGGCCTTAAGTAAAAACCACACTGAAGACCTTGTTTTTTAAACTAGGTTTGAGCAGGAATCGAACCGGTCTCGGAAGACAGGTGTCTTACTTATTAGCCCATGGACGTTTTCGTTATTCTGTTTGTAATACAAATCACGACTTCACATTTATTTTTCACATAATCTGAATTTTGTTCTAGACGGGTATTGTCACGTCAATTTTTTTTTCATGATATTCCCTCCCCATAATCAATTTATTCAACCCTTAACGAAACTAATACACATCAAACAGCCCCTATCAATTATAAGGCAATTATTTTTCAAACCAACCGCGCCGAAACCTTAATCAGCAATGAATAAAAGGGGTCAAGGCTTTGCCTATTATTGTCAGGCCGCTGAAAAGGATTCATCCTTTTGATAATCGAAGTTTTTCAGACAAAAGAATCAAAATATAAATTTTCCTCCCTTAAAAACAGCCGACAAAAGAAGTTGAATTGTAAGAACAGGTCCAGCTCTTTATTACAAGAAAATAAGATGTTATTCGTGAAAGCTATTTTCAGCAGGTTGCAAAGATAAAAATATTCAATTCGATTTATAGTCCTATAGTTCCCATCAGGGGCAAGAAAGATATGTGATCACATTACATTAGGCAAAATAAGTATTGTACATGTATTGCCAGTAAGGAAAAACATTGAAGTAGCGCTTCAATTGAATCTAATAGAATATTATACATTTATTTATATTATTATTTAACACTTTATTCTGTCGGGCTTATTGTCAGGCGGCAATCTCTTCTAACTAATAAGATAAAAGTAAATGAAGCAAGTCACATGGTCGCAAAAAACGTTCAAATGACTATCCATCCCCATGACGTCTATGAACATACCATATACGTATACGCCCATAAACCCCACAAAGACGAACAATCACCCGAACGAAATTAATAGTTTTTCTAGTTACATCTTTAAGTATGCCAAGGATGGAGCGAGTCTTACATTGGTTTGTAACTGATTCCAGAGTCTTACTGCATGGGCAGAAAAGGACGTCGTTAAAAAAAAGAGCGGTGAACTGGGAAGGTCCATAAACATATTATATATTATTTAGCAAAATATTTTAAAAAGTAAAATATGTAAAAATAAAGTGCTAAAAATATATTTGTCTTAGTTGCTGGGCCTTTTCATTGAGGATCCCCTCATCATTACAGTGTCAATAATCGTTTCAATTTCTTGACAACTGCACGTGTAAAATGTGTTCATAGCATAATATATAATTGAATAAATATTTTTTTTCCTTAATATTAATAAGTATTTAAATTTAGCATTTTATTAATGTTTTTTGTTGTTAATCGCCTTCGACCAGTCCTCCGGTTCTATCGGCATATTGCCTTTGGAACCTGCCTTTGAAAATGTCGGTAGGCAGAGTAATCGCACTTTTAACGGTGTGTTTTAATATAGACGTGTTTTATATATCACTCAACTCCTTCAGGAAAAATGTATTGGGGATATCGGGGTTGATATAGTATATTATATAGTATATAGTATTTGGGCTTGCAAGATGAATTAATTGTTGGAAAGTTTGTGTGAGCTCATGAGTGTGGCTTTTCTTGTTGTTTTATTTTGGGTTTTTGTTTTTGTGTAATCGAAAATCGGAAAAAAAAATCGATTAATTTTTTCATGCTAATGTCCTCAGTGAGATACAGGCAAAAACCTAGTGTACTGGGGGCACGACAAATGAAAGGCAACAAACCCAGATCCATTGAAATTTTACGTCCAAATTAAATTACCTGTTGTTTTTTCGCAAATTAACATACGTATATTTCTTGTCGTGTGTAATAATAAATAAATAAAATAAAATATTTATATTTTTGATTCTTTTTTTATGATTATGTGCGTTATAATGTGGGATGAATGTTTATGGCCTGTCTGGAGTGATGAAATGTGAGGAGTTTGATTTCGCGTGATGTATACATATGTAATTGAGTGTCACTGTTTGTCAGGTTGATGAGAATGTGCAACGGGGTTTTATATTGTCAAAAATCGGAAAGAAGTATCGATTTATTTTTTCACGCTATATGTCTTCAGTGAGATACAAGCAAAAGCCTAATTTACTGGGGACACGACAAATGAAAGGCAACAAACCCAGATCCATTAAATTATATTATTCATGAAAACGGACACAACTTATGTTAACACCCAATATATTTCTTGTTATTTGTAAAATAAATAAAATAAAATTTAAAATACCTGTGTCAAATTGATCCAAACTTTTTTTTATGTTGTAACTAAAGCAAACACTAATATTTTAGGATAAAAAGTCTTATTTCAACATCCGAGATGAGACTGTTACAAACCGTCATAGGAAAAATCATTACAAGATTTGGTTTGTTCTAATGAGCATCCGTATTCGTCATTTGGTTTTATATATTAATGAGCATCTGTATTCGTTATTAAGTTTTATATAATAATGAGCATCTGTATTCGTTATTTAGTTTTATGTACAATACTAATGAGCATCTGGATTCGTTATATAGTTTTATATGCTAATGAGCATCTGGATTCGTTATTTAGTTTTATGTACAATACTAATGAGCATCTGTATTCGTTATTAAGTTTTATATAATAATGAGCATCTGTATTCGTTATTAAGTTTTATATAATAATGAGCATCTGTATTCGTTATTTAGTTTTATGTACAATACTAATGAGCATCTGGATTCGTTATATAGTTTTATATGCTAATGAGCATCTGGATTCGTTATTTAGTTTTATGTACAATACTAATGAGCATCTGTATTCGTTATTAAGTTTTATATAATAATGAGCATCTGTATTCGTTATTAAGTTTTATATAATAATGAGCATCTGTATTCGTTATTTAGTTTTATGTACAATACTAATGAGCATCTGGATTCGTTATATAGTTTTATATGCTAATGAGCATCTGGATTCGTTATTTAGTTTTATGTACAATACTAATGAGCATCTGTATTCGTTATTAAGTTTTATATAATAATGAGCATCTGTATTCGTTATTTAGTTTTATGTACAATACTAATGAGCATCTGGATTCGTTATTTAGTTTTATGTACAATACTAATGAGCATCTGTATTCGTTATTAAGTTTTATATAATAATGAGCATCTGTATTCGTTATTTAGTTTTATGTACAATACTAATGAGCATCTGGATTCGTTATATAGTTTTATATGCTAATGAGCATCTGGATTCGTTATATAGTTTTATATGCTAATGAGCATCTGGATTCGTTATTTAGTTTTATATATTAATGATAGATTTAAGAAATGAAATATTTTGTAAATATAGGTTAACTCGTATAAGACACCATGAAGCATTATTTTTTAACTTTTGTATTTATGACATGAGTGTTATCAGAACTTTTCTATATATTTCTTGTTATTGAATATAATCTGCATTTAAACTATAATAAAATTAAATATCTCGAGGTGGACCTGATCACAGCATCAAAAGGCGTGATCGCTTTGGGATTTGAACCGTTTTAGGTTGATACGAGGGCTGAAAGAAATGGCGTTATAAGCTTAAAGGGGGGTTTGAAATCATGGGTAAGTAAAAATAATTTTCGATTATATAAGTATATTTCCTGAATGGGTGTAAAAGAGAGGGATAAAAGAATGAGCCGTGGGGAAGGAGAATGGGAGAACGAAAGGGGATAAGAGAGGGAGTAAAAGAGATCGCAGGAGTAAAAGAGACAGAAAGAACAGCCATTTTTAAACATGTCATAATTTATAAACCAATCATGGTTTAGAAGTGGTTATTGACTTTATGTACTTAGGCTTTAACCTAGCATAACCAACAAAAAAAGAATGCGAGGCTGAGGTGTAAAGAAGAAGTTTATTTATTTTATTTATTATTACACATGACAAGAAATATACACAATTTGCGAAAAAACAACAGGTAATTTGAATTGTACATACAATTTTAATGTATCTGGGTTTGTTGCCTTTCATTTGTCGTATCCCCAGTAAACTAGGCTTTTGCCTGTATCTCACTGAGGATATTTAGCATGAAAAAATAAATCGATACTTATTTCCGATTTTTGATTACACAAAAATAAAACCCCGTTGCACGCTCTCATCAACCTGACAAACAGTGACACTCAACTACAACTGGAAACATCTTGCGAAATTCAAATCCTCACACACAATCACTCCAGAAAGATCAAAAATATTTATCCCACAATATACCGCACACAATCATAAGAATAAAAACTAAAATTAAAACAAAAAATACACAGAAAAGTAAATACAAAAACAACCAAAAATAAAACAACAAGAAGAAACCCACATTCACGAACTCACACAAATCCTTTCCACTCGTCATTCATCCTGAAAGCCCAAGTACTCAAAATCCTGTCGCAATAACAACCACGCTCCGATCGACTTTCTAAATGGTTTTCCTACCTTTACCTTTATTGAAGTCAGCACGCCATTGTATGTAATGGGAGCCGGATAATTGGCAAAAAGTTGAATGACAAAAATGCGATGTCGAAGCTGGAAAATATATAAAAGAGCAGAATTATCACCACCACGACGAAAATGTGACTAGTTAAGACTCTCGTCTTTGAAATATTCATGTACTGCGCGGAGACTTGGACTTTGAGTGCAATTGAGAGACGTAGAATAGGTGCATTTGAAAAAAGATCCTAGAGAAGGATTTTATGAAGTCCATAGACAGCAAGGTGAACTAACGCCTCCATTTTCGAAGAACTAAAAATCACCGACAGATTATCGACGGGAGTCAAACAATCATTGTTATGTATAAAAAAAAAACTCTTAAAATAATTTTTAAAAGTACATTTCTTCTGCTTCTCTGTTATTACTAATTTTCTACAATAAAAAGTTATCAAAGTGCTTGAAAAGGTGAATATCGGTTGGCGTTAGATCCAGTGAGTAAGGTGGATAAGCTATACTCGTCATTGAATTGTTAATTGCGCAATGTTTGGTCGTGCATTGTCATGAAGCAAGATAAATCCTCTTCGGTTAAACAAACAGTGTTGGTTGTTTGCCGTTTAAGAATAACTTTAGGAATATGTCCTTAAGGAAGAGATGACGATGATTTGTTGATAAATAAAACACGTTTTGGATCGCAATGCGGAAGAAGAAGAGTTTTTATTAGTAAACGTAGGTATTTATACTATTTCCGCGTGTGTGCGGGAATGCGAGCAAGATATCCTTCGTCTCGTTTCTGCATTAGCGAAACGATTAATGTTGTATGTAGGTATCATTCAAATACGGAACTGGCGAGACAGCGTGGTGCGTTCTCGCTCCAGTATGGAATACGGTCCGCTCCGGGCTATGGGTTGAATGGCTGACGTGTGAACTTCGGACTTGTTTATTTATATTTGTCGAGGGATGCAAAGGTCACTTCATCGGTCATTGACCGTATGTATGAATGCCCACAGTGTTCCGAGTGTGCGACTGAGTGTGCGACGACCGCCACAGCCGCGTAGTTTTCGTTATACAGCTTCTTTTTATTTTTCACTATACAACTAGCAATTACATATTGGCTTTGGTCTAGAAAATTAGAATAAATAACACTATGGCAAACCACTTTAGAGGAACAAATTAATTTATTTTAATGACATCAGTCATCATCAAGGATCTATTTCTCGTCGAGTTGCACAATATAATTATGAAATCGATTTTTAAAAGTAACGAACAACACACTTTGAAGCGACAATTTTTTGTTATCATTAAATTTATAAGGAACCCCTCATTTAACTTCACTCTTATCTAATTTGCTTTAAATTAACAACAGTTATTGTACAAATTATTGAATAATTTCATTCAAGTAATGCAAGTAAAATGCTCTACTTGAAAATGAAATAAAGCAGATTTCTTACTGACGAGAACAAAACAAATTAACAAATATTTTAAAACAAAGATTATTTAAAATAATAAAACATTAAAATGGTCATCATTTTTGTAACAACCTAATATTATGACGGTTCTGATCAAGAGAATTATAATTTTAAATACAAAAAGGTCTCCAAAGAGATAAAAAAAACCTTTTACCAGTAAATATTACCAGTTGTAAAATAAGACAGTTTTACTCACATGTATGGTACATACTACCTTGATCAAAAAGTTTTAGGACCGGCCACCGTGTGGCGTTGTCAGTCACCTGATTGGAATTATTTTTTTTGCTAGGTTACCACATCTATCATTATCACTTCCCTTTAAATTTCAGCGTCATAGCTTGACATTTGTAAAAGTTACGCTGTATTGAGTACATCTACCTTTGTGCGTGTTTTCGATTTTTTACAGATTTGAAAATGGCATCAACGAGTTTGCATTAAATTTTGTGTAAAAAAACGGATTTAACGGTCCGCAGACCTTGGAAATGTTGGAGAAGTGTTTTTCGGTAGCACGAACCCTTCAGAAGTGGTCGTGAGTCGGTCGAGGATGACGAACGCAGTGGCAGCCGAAAACCAATGAAAACATCGATAAAATCAAAGAAATATTGGCCGAAAACCGCAAATTGACCATTAGGGAGCTGGCAGAAGACTTGAACATCGCTTATGGATCCGCTCAAGATATTTTGGTTAGTGATTTGGGCCTTAGGCGTATCGGTGCAAAACTGGTGCCGAAATATCTCAATTTCATGCAAAAAAAGGACCGCGTTGAAATCGCGAAATACATGATTTCCATAAGTATTTGACCAAAAACAACACGAATACTATCCAGCAGCCTTTGAATTCACCTGATCTGGCTCCCTGCGACTTTTTCCTGTTCAATCGAATAAAAAAACTGCTTCGCGGAACGCGTTACAGCACCCGTGAGGATGTCATGAAAAAATCGAAGACGGCTCTGATGGACATACCGAAAATTGAGTACCAGCGGGGTTTCGAGGATTGGACCAAGCGCAGGCGTAAGTGCGTTGCAGTCGATGGGGAGTACTTTGAAGGGGAACATATTGATTTTGATGAATAAACTTGTATTTTCGATTTTATGAATAAAGTCCTAAAACTTTTTGATCAAGGTAGTATACCTTAAAAAATTTGTGTAGATCAATGATCATAGACGGTACATTGTAGAAAGAAGTAAAATAACCTCGTTCATTGCATACGAGGTACACTGTAGACAATTCTACATTACAGCCCATAAACACTAGCTCAACATTAATACCCATTTCACTTAACCGCTCCAAGGGTGACAACGCGTTTAATTTCGAGGAACAAATTTCAGATATAATTAAAGAATTTTTTACTAACTGTAATGTATTCATGCAGTTTATTTTGAGATATACGAGTATGTGCGATACTCGGAAGGAATTAACTATATACCATATATGTTCACATTGTGTTGTTGTCAAGGAAACTTTATTTTGTAATTTATTTTTATTAAACACTGTTTATTCCACTTTTTTGTAACGGTATAACCCTACCGGTTTTAAGGCTTTCACCTCATCTTCAGGGGAGCACAAACAATACTAAATTCTGTTCGAAATGGTACCGATATACACGCTTCAACGGTTGGGGGCTGAGGGGTGAGGGAGACATGGGACGATTTCGGCCAAGCGCGGAGAGATTTTTGGGATATAACTGTTCACCAGATGTTCGGATCGATGTACTGACTTTTTAGGGTCATTAAATTTAAATTTCTAGGGCCTCTAATCTGTCCAATTTATTTCCGTTACTACTGATATGTAAGAATTTGGCATTATCGATAGAAAAAGTATGGTTTTCACGGTGACAATGATTAACCATTTCAGAATAAATTAGAAGATTCGTTAAGGCGGATTTGTGTTCACGAAATCTCTTTTCAAAGGGTCTTTTTATCTTTCCTATATAGAAATTATCACAGTCAGCACATAAAAGTTTATATACACCACTGTTGCTAAGTATTCCATTTTTGAAACTTTATTTGTTTGTTTGAATTGATCTGAGGCGGTATTTGTGGATTTGTTTATTTTTCTGCCATCTATTTATTTTCTGCGTTTTTTTTCTCCTCTTCTTATTCTATAATACATGTGCGAGGATGTGGACTGAAAACATCTGGTGTCCCCGTGGCTGGGCTCGCCCTATATTGAGGGGTGGGGGAACCTTGGCCGGGAGGCTGTTATTAGATGAGCCCAGACCTTTTAATAGATTCTGTCTTTAATGTATTCTCTGAAATGTATGTGTTCTTGAAGTATATTTAAATTTATTATGTACATACTGTGTTGCTATCAATAAACCTTTTTTTATTTATTATTCTTACTAACCATTAACATATTTTTTATAAAAAGACAAACAGAGACAAATATTAATAATAATAAAAAAGAAAATTTATACTGCGCCGTTTAGAGAACAGACTCTCCCCAAAGGCGCTCTTACTCGAGATAGAAGCCGACTTTTATTGACAGATTAAAAATTTTCCAATTAATAAAAATGATAGTAATATATGGTCTTTTGGTTCTACATTGTAAGAAGCTACATTAAAAAATATCGTGCCCATCGGATACAAAACATGAGTCGATAAAGCAGATTTTTTTCTTATCGATGGTACTGAGCCGTTTAACATTTTCATTTCAATTAAAATAGCACATAGATCAATTTAAAATCATAATAAAAAAACAATATTTTTTTTCAAAAAGAATCTTGTCCAGGCTTCAAACCAATCAAAAAACATCATGTCCGAATTAACCAATAATAGCTTTCCAATTGTGTCTAACTTCATACACGTTCACCAGCAACTGTCAGTTTTAAATCGTACGTGCAGTGTAATGTCATTATACAGCTTTATGATATGTACATACATATATTTATAGTTTTATATTGCTTCTTATTTTGTAACACTTCACTTATTTTATTTGATTAAAATTAAAATATATTACTCTACCCAATTAATTTTTGATTATTTATTGTATAATATTTTTGAAATCGAACAAAAAACAACATGTCCCAGAGCTGTTCAATAATAAAAGATGAAAGTAGAATTGTTCTTACAAAAAGGATCATGTCCATATTTTAAACTAGAATAACTATTTGAATTATTATGATTCGATTTTAAACAACAAATCAAGTCACCTTAAGCGATTTTAAGGATTTCAGATATTTTTACAATTAATTATTATGTCATATATTTTTAATACAAACAGTTTGTTTTGCGAGTTCCCAACATTCTGATTTGGTGGACATGTTCTTTTTTAAATATAACCTCCTCATTTGTCCTTCACACGCACTGTGTCTTCTCCAACCAGGTTATAGTATCCTTGTAAGGTTTTGTAGCTTCTGCACATCTCCAGAAAATGCATGCACAGTGGGCAGCTATCATATATGTGGTCCATGGTCTGGATTTCTCAGCACTCACAGAGGCAACTCCGCTAGGTCCCACTTGTGCATATCATATGCAGTGCGATCCACTCCGCATATGATCATATTTATTGTGTACCACTCCTTTAAAGGTAGGAGTAAGCCAGGGTCCTCCACCTGGACCGTCATTTATCGGCAATCAGCTTGTTTATTTGTTCCAGAGTCTTACAGATTGCACAAAACGAAGTGAGACGGAGAAGAGTATAAGAAATTATTGCAGTTTGTTTATTCCACTTTTTATTAGCGTAAACAATTCTTGTTTGTTCTCCCTTGATAATGAGATGTTAACCTTAAACCGGTAGAGTAATGCTATTACAAAAAGTGGAATAAACAGTATTTTTTTAAACCAATTACAATGTCAGTATCAAATAAGTTTGTTTTAAAATGGAATTCCACAATATAAATACTAAATCAATCAATATGAAACGTCATCATAATTTCTATAACAATTACTTTTCAAAAATTCCAGTCTGGTTAACACTTAGGGCCTATAAAAACATATTTCTGGTTGGTTGGAAGAGATTGGCACATAGCAATAAACTCGCCAGGCTAAAAAAAATATTTTTACAATGAATAATCACTTCATATATTACAGTGCGATATGCATTCTCTCGTGATTAAGTATAATTGTCAGATATTTTACGAATGAAAAACATCTATGTTTGCATTGATTCATAGTGTTTAGACTATTGCACTTCAGCAAGCCCGAATTTTTAACCCTTCCTTCCCTGTGATGTGTAACGAGTACACATTGCTTCTAAAATCTTTAATATCTCTATAAATATAGTATAATAAATACTGGGTTCAGATTTTAGGTATTCCTCCATAATACATTTACGCATTGAATGAAAAAAATAATATTAATAATAATTAGCACTTATCGGCCACATCAGAGATATTTTGTGAAAATCGGGAATAAATTCACCAATACAATCAAACGTGTGCTAGTGTGTGACGTAGATATATTCATTCTAAAAAAACATTATGGGTGAGGAAGCGACGCTATTCACGTCTCACTCTCACTCTACTTCGGTATATGGGAACGCAAGAAATAGAATCTGAGTTCGGAGTTGTGTTTCTTCCTTCGAGGTATAACATACACAGTAGTAGTGTTTCCGTCCCGTCAGTAGCTTTGAGGCTTTCGTTCGAGCCCGTTTTATGAACGACGGCCTATGTTTTTTTCATGTTTTCAGCAATAAATTTTTAATTATTATCACTTTTGACTTCAAATTTTATTAATTTAAGCGATTGGTTATGAATATAATTATTTTTCCGATTTTAAATCACTCATTTTTACATGTGTATTGAATGCACAGCAGCGGAACTGGCGGATTTTTTTAGCACAGGAAGGGAAAGGTTAACATATAAACCCAAAATGTTTTGTGGTACGAAAATCTAAAAAAAGGTTTCTAGATGATCGGCAAGTATAAACTGCTAAAGGATCACACAATTTTTTTGTTTAGCGTTATTTGATGTTGTTTTTTAAAAGCGATATTAGAATTTATGGTTCCCAGCATATAACCTACAGAAAAACACAAATTCAGATGTAAAACTGCATGGAGTGGAATCATGGACCCTTAAAATTGGTAGTATAAACCAACTGGAAGCATTCGAAATGTGGATGCACCGGAGAATGCTACGGATACCCTGGACGGATATGGTCAGCAACACGAGGGTTCTTCACAGAGCCAAAGTTGATAGAGAGTTGCTGACTAACATTAAAATCCGAAAGGTGTCCTATTTGGGTCATGTACTTAGAGGAGCAAAGTGCAAATTACTGCGCCTGATCATCCAAGGCAAAATAGAGGGTCGAAGAGGTGTTGGCAGGAGGCAAATCTCCTGGCTCCGCAATATACGTGATTGGACTGGTATAAGGAGCGTCGGGATCTTTTTCGGGGTACCGAGGACAAAGATGCCTACTCTCAGGTGATATTCAACGTTGATAGGACCTGACATGACGCTGGGAAGAAGAAGAAGATGTAAAACTAGACTGTAATTGAATTCATCAGGAGTAAAACTTGAAACACCTGCTTGCCTAGCGTGAATGCTAACCGTTGGATCACGGCCACTATAATTACGAGTATAAGATGAATAGAGGAAAAACACATTCCCAGAAATTGAGAACATTTGTGTACCCCATTCCGAGGATATCTCACCGCTTAACGGTCGGTTCTTTTTATAGACAACCCTTTTTTTATGATCACTATCTCATTTTGGACAAACATACATACAGTAAAACGGACGCACATATATTTATAGATAGATAAACGTAAACCTTAATATGTTCATCCCATTTTTTTTTTATTTTGATTATTATGCATTATTTCTTAATCTGTCAATAAAAGTGGGTTCGGATTCCGATTAAAAGCGCCCTCTAGAAAATATTGCGCTCTATACACCGCTTTAAAATGATTATTTTATCAATAATAATAATAAAAAGAAATTTATATGACGCCGTTTAAAGAGCAGTCTGTTCTTAACCTTTCCTTCCCTGTGTTGGGTATCTTCTACACGTTGCTACTAATAACCATCAATATCTCTATAAATATAATAAATACAAGGTTAAGATTTTAGGTATTCCTCCATAATATATTTACGCATTGATTTAAAAAATAATATTAATAATAATCAGAATTTATCGACTACATCGAGGTGTTTTGTAAAGATCGAAAACAAATTCGCATTTAAACGCTGCGAGTGCCTCGTCTTGACGATAGGTGAATAGTATGCGGGAAGCGCGACACTATATTCGCATCTCACTCTTGCATACTAGACTGAATTGCGAGGAGCTGAATTGTCTCAACGTCGCAAGCATAAGCGTAAGCGCCGGGGTATGCGACTGACATTCCGCGCTGCTAGTAGCTTCTAAGCTTACAAATAGGTTAGACGTACGCCCGTTCCGTGAGCGTTGCCAGATGGTTTTTTAATGTTTTCAGCAAATAAATCTCAATTATTATAATTTTTAACTTCAATTATAATTAATTAAGGGGATTATCTATGAATGTTCTTATTTTTCCGATTTAAAATCGTATAATTTTTTTTTGCGTACTCATTACTCAACACCGGAGCACGCGTATTATTTTTATCACCGTAAGGGAAGGGTTAAGTCCGATCTTACTCGGGATTCGAATATAATATGATTTCTTCCCAGTGTCATGTGAGGTCCCCCCAACTTTGAATATCACCTGATAGTAGACATCTTTGTCCCCGGCAGCCCGAAAAAGATCCCAACGCTCCTTATACCACTCCAATCACGTATATAGCGGAGCCAAGAGATTTGCCTCCTGCCAACACCTTTTCGACCCTTTATTTTGCCTTGGATGATCAGGTGCAATAATTTGTACTATGCTCCTCTAAGTACTCGTACATGACCCAAATAGGACACCTTTCGGATTTTAATGTTAGTCAGCAACTCTCGTTTGGGGTGTGTGGGTGGAGGGAGGAAGGAGACAACCTCGGCGAGCAGGTGCGAGATTCTTGGAATATATGAGTTTGCCAGATGTTCACCCCGATGCACTGACTTAGAAATTTCTAGGGCCTCTAATCTGTCCAATTTATTTCCGTTACTATTGATATGTAAGAATTTAGCATCATCGATTGAAAATGTATGGTTTTCACGGTGACAATGATTAGCATTAGATTAGAAAAGAGTTTTCGCTAACACAAATTATTTAAATACAATGTCTTTAAATTTCTACAATGTTAATGCCTTAACTACTATATGAACAATATAGAGTTTACACATTACAGTAAAAACCTGACTGGAAACCCCTTTCTTTTTTTTTTGTAAATGCTGTGCAACATGCGTGTTAGATGGAGACAACACATATCTACACTTTCCATTCAAATACACAATTTTACTCCTCCACATTTATACATCTCGTCTTACATAATATTCTTGTGTTGTTAGTAGTCAGATATGAAAGTCTCTACAATGCCCATACTATTTGCTCAATCCGTGTAGTTTTTTAATACCCTCACATTACTCTTGTAAGTATTATGATTGTTATTAAAGCATTCTATTCTATAAACATAATGATTTGTGGCACTGAAAATAATATATGTTACGAGCAAAATAAACAAACTTGATATAAGTGGGATGAGCATTTTTATATTATTATGAGTAAATTAGGTATTCCTTCCTATAAAGTGGATTATTTGTGTCAGTGATATTTTGAAGAAAAAAAACAGTATGAGAATATGTAAGAACTACTGCAGTTATAAATAATTGAAGAGTTCAGGATAGTTAGTTCAGACGTAACTATAAACCAATGGACAATTGAATGCGAGTAGGTGGGACATGTTGAACGGATGGGAGACATGTTGAATGGATGGGGGACATTTACAATCGAGTAAAGGTTGTATACGGTGTGCAGAGGATACTCACAGAATACATTGTTGAGTGTTTTCATTCATACCACATGTGCATGTACGGTTTTCTTTTAAATGGATTTTATAAAAGTGACTTTCTTTTACACAGTGGCATATATTCTTATTGTGAATATGACATACGTCGTCGTTGTTGTCAGGCCTCGTAGTCGATGATCTCTTTGCCACTCCAATGTCGATCATGTGATCTTCTGTGATAAAACAGCCCGATCCTAGATGCGCACTCCGTCCCGCAAATGCCACAGATACGTGGACACAGCTGAGCCGCCTGGCTATGCTGACGCATGTTCGCAATGCGCTGACTATTTCTCACACGTCTAGCCGCTAAAAAACCATCAGCCTGAGAGCATACAGCTATCCCCCCTTCACAGTCTTGAGCAACCCGCTCTCAATCCTCAGGCGCCCCGCACAAAGAAAGTGACTCTCGCAAAATGTCCGTGTAGCGCTTCCTCTGTCCAGAAACTCTTCGCTTGCCCACCCCTTCCCCGTACAAGACGCATTTTGAGAGTCTGTGATTGCCTTTGCGTATCACATGCCCGGTCTACCGCAATTTTACTTTTACAACCATACATTCTATAGATTTACAGTTGGAGCGTTGCAGGACCAAAACATGTGACATACACAATTCATTTGAACATGTTTTATTTGTGAAACCAAGGTTTAGTGGGTATTTTCACTTGAATATTCCTGTATACAGCACCCTAATTGCTACAAGACAGTTCCCATGTATTTGGCCAACTGATGATGAAACGTTATTTTAGCTTACGCTATGATGTCTTTGTAACTTGTCAGTTAAAAAAAATCCATGTAAAGCCCTATATGTGTGGTTAATATTTTTTTAAATCATTTTGTAACAAAATACTTCGCCGAATTTATAGAGGCTCAGGAAATTTGTGAGCTTATCGTATCTGCTATCAGTTTCGAGAAAACATATTTATATTTAAATCACCCATAATAGGGGATACGTGTATATGGATCACCCATAAATATTAGTGTATCAAAATCCCATTCACCGGGATGACCCAGTTACCCAACAAGGCTTTTTGGCTTAACTGTCAAAAGCGATTTTGACAGCAAATTGATGACGTTATCACACCCAGATTTCACGGTCAGTGTACCTGTCTAATTTTTCAGGATATTTCAGTTATTTTTTTTCAGGAAATTTCTGTCAAAAAAATTCAGGAATTTTCCTGAATTTCAGCCTGTAGTAAAACAGATTAATTGTAATTATTTAAGATATCGCTTGACTGAAAAATGTTCCACACTCGCTTAATGTCATATATTTATCATGTTGAATTTTCAAAAAATTATGGACTTGACGGTTTAATTAATATTATTATATTTTATTAAACGTTCATAAATTCAATAAAATTTTTATGTAACGAGATAATAACACGTAAAAACAAACCATTTTGAAAATTGTGTATGAATCAAATAAACCAGATTTGTTAAGGATGAAATAAATTTCTCTTCTAAATACCATTACTTAAATATATATTGTATTATGATACATGCTATGTTGCTGTCAATAAGCATATAT
This sequence comes from Odontocerum albicorne, assembly GCA_949825065.1. Taxonomy (NCBI): domain Eukaryota; kingdom Metazoa; phylum Arthropoda; class Insecta; order Trichoptera; family Odontoceridae; genus Odontocerum; species Odontocerum albicorne. Next base: position 1,959,968 of record OX463865.1, read on the forward strand.
TTATTATATTATTTAGAGTAAAGGCGTTAACATTGTGGAGGTTAACAGACAAAGTAATTTAATTTATCAAACACTGTTTATTCCTTTTTTTGTATCGGTATATCTCTACCGGTTTCAAGGCTTTCACCTCATCATCAGGGAGCACAAACAAGACTTGTCTTGGTTATACCATTGTTAAAAGTGGAAGATATACAGTAATTTGACTACAATTCATCTGCTCAGCCAATTCTACGGTGATTTGAAGGAAATCTTCATGAATAATATAGTTTAAACGGTCCTCATTGAAGTCCACTAGTCGACCGGAATGCTCCATGTCTTTCAGGTCGAAATTACCGTCTTTGAAACGCAAAAACCATCGACGAGCTGTCCTTTCATTCATAGCATCTTCACCGTACATTTCGCAAATATCACGAGCAGCTTTATTCCCTCGATTGAACGCGAACGGAAGGAGTTGTCGAAAATTCTAATTTTCGTCTACTTGCCATTCCATTTTGAAGGCTTGTAATAAAATAAAATAATATATGTAACGTAAAAAAAACACAATTTCTTGTAGAGCAGAAACTTTTTTTTTAAATGATGTATAACATTTACTATTTTGTTTTACTTTTGGTGCTCATTTTAAAATTGAAAAAAAAAACGGACACAACTTATGTTAGCGCCTAATATTTAAATAATTTATAGCCACATGGAAATCTCTTCTAGCGAACCACAAATATGTAACAGAACTGTTATGTGAAAACATGACTGAAACCATTTTTTTAAAAAATTGGATTCCAAAGGAAATTCAGCTTGTTGTTTGGAATACAGATGTCTTACAAAGTAGGCCGCAAAGCTTGGCAGTTAATGTAAAATTAATAACAGTGTTACACATTTACAAGCATTGGACAGAAATTTTACTTTGAATGTCAGAATCATTAATTCATTTCTTTGGTTTTCTTAACCATATCTGGTTTGGTTATATGTGTATGAAGAGAGTGGTCCGGGCTACGTTGCTTTCGAATAAATTAATCAAGTATTCAGGTTTACAGCCTCCAATGTATATTTCTAACTCGCATTTATACAAAAAAAAGATATCCCTAGCATGACTTCATTATTTTTTCTCTATGATGTATGCAAAATTTTACAGAATTTCTGATTTGTAGCTTGAGTCATTACTTTAGAGATTTGTGACCTGTTAAAAATATATCAGTCAAATATTCAGTCTAATTGATCCAAAATTAATTTTACCAAGAACGAGATAATGTAAAAATGTGTTTAACCCTTACATGAATATATAATTTTTTTTCTATGATATAAGTGAATTTTCTCCAGAGTTCCTGATTTTTAGTGAGTCCCTTATTTTTTTAGTGTAATAGTGAACCTGTTAAAAATATGATATATTGTCCCAATATTCAGTCTAATTCTGATTCAAAATTCATTCTTAAAAGATCAACAAAATAGATAAATGTACCATATTGGTTCTTTATAAAAAAACATTTCCTCTGTTGATAATTTATTTTTTATTTTTACAGAAATTCCACCGGATGGTTTTATTACGAGATGTAACGGTGAGTGTTTGCTAAACCTTTTTTTATTACAGAATGTAACGGTGAGTGTTTGCTTAACCTTTTTTTATTACAGAATGTAACGGTGAGTGTTTGCTTAACCTTTTTTATTTACAGAATGTAACGGTGAGTGTTTGCTTAACCTTTTTTTATTACAGAATGTAACGGTGAGTGTTTGCTTAACTTTTTTTTATTACAGAATGTAACGGTGAGTGTTTGCTTAACCTTTTTTTATTACAGAATGTGACGTTGAGTGTTTGCTTAACCTTTTTTTATTACAGAATGTAACGGTGAGTGTTTGCTTAACCTTTTTTTATTACAGAATGTAACGGTGAGTGTTTGCTTAACCTTTTTTTTATTACAGAATGTAACGTTGAGTGTTTGCTTAACCTTTTTTTATTACAGAATGTAACGGTGAGTGTTTGCTTAACCTTTTTTTATTACAGAATGTAACGGTGAGTGTTTGCTTAACCTTTTTTTATTACAGAATGTAACTTTGAGTGTTTGCTTAACCTTTTTTTATTAAAGAATGTAACGGTGAGTGTTTGCTAAACCTTTTTTTATTACAGAATGTAACGGTGAGTGTTTGCTTAACCTTTTTTATTACAGAATGTAACGTTGAGTGTTTGCTTAACCTTTTTTTATTACAGAATGTAACGGTGAGTGTTTGCTTAACCTTTTTTTATTACAGAATGTAACGGTGAGTGTTTGCTTAACCTTTTTTTATTACAGAATGTAACGGTGAGTGTTTGCTTAACCTTTTTTTATTACAGAATGTGACGTTGAGTGTTTGCTTAACCTTTTTTTATTACAGAGTGTAACGGTGAGTGTTTGCTTAACCTTTTTTTATTACAGAATGTAACGGTGAGTGTTTGCTTAACCTTTTTTTTATTACAGAATGTAACGTTGAGTGTTTGCTTAACCTTTTTTTATTACAGAATGTAACGGTGAGTGTTTGCTTAACCTTTTTTTATTACAGAATGTAACGGTGAGTGTTTGCTTAACCTTTTTTTATTACAGAATGTAACTTTGAGTGTTTGTTTAACCTTTTTTTATTAAAGAATGTAACGGTGATTGTTTGTTTAACCTTTTTTTATTACAGAATGTAACGGTGAGTGTTTGCTTAACCTTTTTTATTACAGAATGTAACGTTGAGTGTTTGCTTAACCTTTTTTTATTACAGAATGTAACGGTGAGTGTTTGCTTAACCTTTTTTTATTACAGAATGTAACGGTGAGTGTTTGCTTAACCTTTTTTTATTACAGAATGTAACGGTGAGTGTTTGCTTAACCTTTTTTTATTACAGAATGTAACGGTGAGTGTTTGCTTAACCTTTTTTTTTTATTACGGGATGTAATGATGAGTGTTTTATTACGGGATGTAACGGTGAGTGTTTTATTGCGGTATGTAACGGTGAGTGTTTTATTAAGGGATGTAACGGTGAGTGTTTTATTACGGTATGTAACGGCGAGTGTTTTATAATGGGATGTAACAGTAAGTGTTTGTTAAACCTTTTTTTAATTACTTATATTTTATAAAATGTATAAGAACTAAATCAATTGGTAAATAATTTCACTCTATGTATGTAAATCCTCATTTTACATACGAATATTCCAAGAATAGTGAATGCTCCCTGAGCATACTTATAAAAAGTATGAAAATGCTAAACCACTTTTTATGCGTACCTATCCTATTTCTATGTTTGGACATCCTCAAAATGCTAAATTATTCCTTTAGATACTTATAAATGAAAAAAAGCTCGTAGAATGTAAAAAAAGTGACTTAACGTGTTCCCCGCGGGGAGCACAAACACCTGTGTTCTGACGACAATCCAAGTTTCAAATCACTAATACTTAAAAAAAATGACACAAAACCGGAATAAAAATTGAACTAAAATTTAGAAATAATCTTTATTCTAGCAAAATCTCTGAAAACCTTGTCAAATAATATATTAGTTTATGAGATATTGTTGAATAAACAGAGCGCCGAATTTTTTTGGTTTCTCAATATTTCCAGCATTAACGACCTGTCGCGCGGATCGAGTCCTGCGATGAGTCTCTCTTACGTAAATAAACATTACTAAGTCTCTCTTACGTTAATAAACATTACTAGTGCTATATGCATTTGATTGGGTGAGTGTCATGAAGCATTGATTTGATCGTAGCATTCCTTTGTTTATTTTACGTAATGTTAAGTTTATCTCCTTTATTTAATGAGTCTCCTTAAGAGTAATGACTATTATTTATTATCAGAAAATTACTTAAGTGTCATGTTTACTTGGTGTTGTAATAAAATATCAGTGGTTCTAAACAAAATATGTGTTTAAACTTAGAAATTAAAAAACGCTGAAATTGTGCCGCGCACAGGATTCGTGAAATTTGATTTTTAACGCGGTGAACAGGTTAAGAACAATTAAATTATTCAGTTTGTGTTTCATACAGACGAATCAATATATAAAATCGTAGCGTGTGTAAAATTTTGTTTTTTAGCCATGGACTTGCGCTACGCTTAGACATATATTGTTTATTCGGTTTCTCAGTTCACCGTTCTTCTTTTTTTACACCGTCCTTAACCTTTCCTTCCCTGTGTTGGGTATCTTCTACACGTTGCTTCTAATGACCATCAATATTTCTATAAATATAATAAATACAAGGTTAAGATTTTAGGTATTCCTCCATAATATATTTACGCATTGATTTAAAGAATAATATTAATAATAATCAGAATTTATCGACTACATCGTAGGTGTTTTGTGAAGATCGGAAACAAATTCGCATTTAAACGCTGTGAGTGCCTCGTCTTGACGATAGGTGAAGAGTATGCGGGAAGCGCGACACTATATTCGCATCTCACTTTTGCATACGTCACTGAATAGCGAGGAGCTCAATTGTCTCAACCTCGCAAGTGTAAGCCACGCCCGAGTTAGCCACCAACCCTCCGCGCCGCAGTAGCTGTTGAGCTGGCAACGAGACTTAATCTACGCCCGTTCTGTGAGCGTTGCCAGATGGTTTTTTAATGTTTTCAGCAATAAATCTCAATTATTATAATTTTTAACTTCAATTATAATTAATTAAGGGGATTATCTATGAATGTTCTTATTTTTCCGATTTAAAATCGCTAATTTTTTATTGCGTACTCACTACCCAACACCGGAGCGCGCGTATTATTTTTATCACCGTAAGGGAAGGGCTAACTATCCATGCAGTCAGACTCTGGAACCAGTTACAAAACAATGTTAGACGTGCTCCGTCCTTGGCATGCTTAAGAAGCGACTGAAAAACGTGTTTGATTCCTGATTTTTCCTCACCATATTTTCTCCTACTTTGATTAAAGATAACTCACTTTTACTTGAATTAGTATACGCCTATAAATTTCATAAATATAAATAATCTTTTGAACATTTTTTTGCGATCATGTAACTTGCTTTGTTAACTTTTGTCTAGTTGATTGGAAGATATTTCCACCTAGCAATGAGCCTGGTAGATTTTATTTACAATAAAGTATCATCGTCATTGTTAATACTAACGCTCACTGAAAGTTAACACAACCTCTAATTTATTTTCAACTATCGAATTCGTAATATTCGGATAGAAATTAAAAAAGTGTTCAACTTAGCCATTTGCCTGGGAGCTTTTTAAACAATATAAACTTTAATAAAAATAGATAATTTAAGTGTGAACTTTTATATACAATCATTAATTGAGTTTATAATTATAAAAATAAATGTTAAACAATTCAGAGATGAATTAAACGAGACTTAATTAAAATTCTCTGTATTTTCCTAACACATCAGCGGCAAACAACTTAGTGGGTGAACATTTAAAATAAACGGAATTAATTCGTTGGAATTACAATGTGAAAATATTAGGTTGTTCCGAAAATAATGTCTTATTTAAATTATATATAATTTCCAAACGTTCTTCGCTAGAAAATACTTTGACAGAAAATATTTTCTAGCGAAGAACGTTGTGATTACTTGTTTGACAGAAAACTGCTTTATTTACCAAGTGAGTCAGATATTTATTTTACAGCATTTTTATTTATTTGATAAAATAATATATGATACACACATTTAAGTAATTTATGATACACACATTTAAGTAATTTATGATACACACATTTAAGTAATTTATGATACACATATTTCAGTAATTGATGATACACACATTTAAGTAATTTATGATACTCACATTTCAGGAATTGAAGAGTAAAACTCATAACCACTTAAGAGCCAAAAAATACGTTAAGAGTTATAAGAAAAAAACTGCACATTTTTTAGAAAAAGTTTTATTTGTGATAAATAAAAAAACATACAAACTATAAACAGCTATTTTTATAGTTTAAATTCACAGATATGCCATTTATAGGTATATTGTCACTTGTTGATAGACTGTTTTTCCATAAAAAATTAAAAATCAAAAATATAGTTGTAATGTGGTTTATGAGTTTTACTCTTCAATTTATGACACATTTAAGTAATTTATGATACACACATTTTAGTAATTTATGATACACACATTTTAATAATTAATGATACACACATTAAGTAATTATGAAACACACATTAAGGTCATTTATGATACACACATTAAATTAATTTACGATACATATATTTAAGTAACTTATGATACTCAAATTAAGTAATTTATGATACACACATTTAAGTCATTTATGATACTCATATTAAGTAATTTATGATACTAATATTAAAGTTATTTATGATATACACATTAAAGTAATTTATGATATTGTAATTTTAAACAACATATGGTATTGTAATTTTAAACAACATAATTTATAATACACACATTTCAGTCATTTATGATACATTAATTAATTTATAATACACATATTAAAGTTCTTTATGATAAACACATTTAAGTAATTTATGATACTCAAATTTAAGTAATTTATGAAACACACATTTTAGTAATTGATGATACACACATCTTAGTGATTTATGATACACACATTTAAATAATTAACGATAACAATCCTTACAACTAATAAGTAAGCACGTACATGTACATTAAGAAAAAATTCAATCTCCAAAATTCCAAAAGTAGAATAAATATTCTCCATAGTGTCAGCACCCTCCAAGAAAACTAACGATTCGGGACAAATATGTGTATTTCAAAATATGGTGCAAACCTTCCTTTTCTCAAATTCAATCAACGAGACAGGATTTGAGTAGGAAAAAATAAAAGCTGTGTCAAAAAGGCAACGAAAAAAACCTAAATTAAAGATTAAATAACGATTCAGTTAAATGGCATTATTTTTGGTCCATACATATAATGTATTCAAAAAATACGGAATTAACTTTTAGACAACGTATTATATATAAGGGGGTATTCTTCTCTAGAAAGTTGAAAAAAAACTTATTTTATGCATATTTTAAAAGTTTAGACCTTTAAAAATATGTTCCCAAAATGAACTTTTTAAAATTCTCAATATTTACTAAGTTATAGCTATAACATAGATGAGGCAGCAATTACGCCGCACCGGAATGACTAGGACAATAATCTCAAAACTTTAAACGCGTTTTTCTCGAAACTACTTTTTTCGACCTGGTCGCCTTTCAACATAAAATCTCAAGTTCTATCTAACCGATTGCCTTCAAATTAAAACGTTGATAGATGTCTCTCAATCGTTTCTACTTGAAAAATTAAAAACTATTTTTTTACTATTTTTAAAAAACAAAAATATTTTTGACAGCCGTCGTTTGACTTTTTTTTCTTGGTACCAACTATAACGACATTATTAATTATTAGGAAACTGTGTATAATTTTTGTTTAAATTTTTTAAAAGGGTTTCAATCAAGTCGACCAGTTTACACTCTTTTTTTACAAGATACAAAAGCTGGTAGCATCTTGAATTTTAAAAAAAATCTAATTTTTTTTGTACCTCTCAAATCCTCAATAAACAAACTGTAAAAAAATATTCACAAAAAATAGTTCAAATAAATAATTTGGTTAAGATACTAGTTAAAGGATAACGGTGACTAAGAGACAAATCTGAACGTAGATAAGGCAGAAACCATTTTTGTGCATACAGAGCTAAGGGTATCTGTCCTCTTTGCCTACTTCAAAAGGGATATAGTTAATATTTTCATTTATTTTTTAATGACAATTTTTTATTTATACTTGATTTATGAAAAAACAACAGGTTATATAAAGTGCCCATACAATTTACATGGATCTAAGTTTGTCGCCTTTGATTTGTCATGTCCCAAGTAAACTAGGCTTTTGCCTGTATCTTCTTAATGAGAATATATTTGTCTTTAAGTTTGTATCTTAAAACTTTATCACCGTTTGTACAGCACCGGTACAAAGACTGTAAAATGGATGGATGACTGCCGCTCAATACTCGGAGATTTCGGTTTACTTTATGCTTTTCCGGCGAAAAGTAACAGGAGAAGAGATTCCTCTTTAGCTGGTAGAAGCTGGTCGTTAGGAAAATGCAGTAGACTGAAGTGAGCTAAGAATGTATTTTTGACGTTTTACGCTCCTTATGCGCGGCCTGCCGTCATGACTTGCGAGATATCACATATCTCGCACGTTTTCACATGCATGAGCCGGCCGACTATTGATACTAGCTCACGCAAAGGCCACGCATACGGAACATTTCATTACGGTCGGTATACAACAAGTACATCAAAATATACCAAACAAACAAGAAAAAAAATAAATCATGAGTTTTGGGTGACGCATACGTCCGATACACAGTTAAAAAACCTTGTGTCGTTTTCAGTTATACATATACGTATTCTTGGAGTGTTGTGCCACACGATTAAGTTTACGATACCGACGTTTCGAAAACTTTCATTTATCGACTTCAGGGTTTGCTTATTATGAACCTTGCCATAATTACAAATATGCCTTGAAGATGAAAACTGCAATATTTTTTTCGGAACAATGGCATTGTAAGCCAAACCATTCGGTACGAATATCCGAAATACCTTAAAAAATTAATACAACGTACCATAAAATCCTTAAAACCCACTTGTTTTGTTTTTATCAATTTTCTCTTTACTGAATTTCATCTTCAGGTGTTCAAATGTTCAATTATCAGGTTTTTTCTTGGAATATTTCCATAATTTAAGTATTATATTGCTTGTTCAGTATTTGTTTTAAGAGAAAACAATTTAATGTTTCTTAATGTAATGAAAACCTTGTTCTGTTCATCTCTTTCTCTTTTTTTCTCTCCTTTCTTCAGCTTGTCTTATGACGATTGTGGGCGCATCCCCTAGATGGGGGAGCATTTTTATTCAGCGCCCCTATCATACTTGTATTGTAATAATTACCCAGATCTATACGAAACCCTCTGAGTTCAGTAACGCACTGAACTACCGTGCAGAAGGTCGTCGGTTCGAATCTCGTGCTGTACTTCTCCCTTTCAATGACACAGATTTTTTTTCTAGTATAAGGATATCTTTGAGTTCGGTCAAGTCTATTATTTATAAAAAAGTAAATGATAAAATTAATCGGTTGAGGGTATCGTGAATGAATGAATGAGTTGACGGTACCATGCATTTATGAAACAATTGAAGGTTTTATGAACAAATAAATAAATAAAAAAACCTTTTTTTGTTTAAATGTACATACTCCTGTCATTTGACCATTTCAATGAACAAACAATGACACATAATGAAAAAACATTTGCCTGAGTCAATGAATTAATGCATATATTTTGATAAATATATTCTGTTCTTGGTTCATTATTAATTTCAGTACTGAAATTATCAAAAAACGTTATATACTCGTATATTATACAATATAATTCCAGTGGAGTCCGTAATTTTTTTTTGTTAAATATTTTAACAAAATAAAATTTATAAAAAATAAAATGCGATGTTAACCCTTCCCTTACGGTGATAAAAATAATACGCGTGTTACGGTGTTGGGTAGTGAGTACGCAATAAAAAATTAGCGATTTTAAATCGGAAAAATAAGAACATTCATAGATAATCCCCTTAATTAATTATAATTGAAGTTAAAAATTATAATAATTGAGATTTATTTGCTGAAAACATTAAAAAACCATCTGAAAACATTAAAAAACGCTCACGGAACGGGCGTACGTCTAACCTATTTGCAAGCCTAGAGGCAACTAGTGGCGCGGAACGTCAGTCGCATACGCCTTTGCTTGCGACGTTGAGACAATTCAGGTTCTCGCAATTCAGTCTAGTATGCAAGAGTGAAATGCGAATATAGTGTCGCGCTTCCCGCATACTATTCACCTATCGTCAAGACGAGGCACTCGCCGCGTTTAAATGCGAATTTGTTGTCGATCTTTACAAAACACCTCGATGTAGTCGATAAATTCTGATTATTATTAATATTATTTTTTAAATCAATGCGTAAATATATTATGGAGGAATACCTAAAATCTTAACCTTGTATTTATTATATTTATTGAGATATTGATGGTTATTAGAAGCAACGTGTAGAAGATACCCAACACAGGGAAGGAAAGGTTTAAGCTGAAATAGCATATCTATTAAGATATATTTGTAGTTCGTATTTTCTTGGTATGTTTTCTGCAGTTTCCTTATCAAATATATATTTTAAACATATAAAGATGCGAAATATTAATAATCCAATGGCCGCAGCCACCACATTCCTATTAATGCACTGGACTATCATGCGGAAGGTTGTCAGTTTGAGCTCTGAGCGGCACTGCTCTCCTTGAATGGCACATGCATTTTTTACGCCAAGTATTCAGGAGTGTAAGTATACCTGACTGATTTTAACACATATATATATATATATATATATATAT